>WBMY01005176.1:501465-552431 GCA_013397315.1 Donacobius atricapilla
CCGGGCGCTGCCCCAGCCCTGCCCCCGGCGCTGCCCCGGCGCTGCCCGGGGAGCGCTGCCCGCGGCACCCCGGAGCGGCAGCGTCCCTGAAGCCCGGGGTGCTGTAGCCTTGGAGCGGGCCTCTTGGTTTGGCTCTGCGTTAGTGATGGGCTTGGGCGTATTGTGTGATTTTTCGTCTTATTTTAGGTTTGGGGATTTTTTTTTTTTCTCCGTTCCGCAGATGTTCCTCTTTAAAGCTTTTGTCCGCATTTCATCACAGAATCAGGCATCCTTTCAATGATCGAAATGCGATGGCTGCTGGCAGAGGCGCTCTGGGGAGGTGATCTCCCCCCATGGCACGGGCGGCTGCCCGGCAGCGCGGGGCAGGGTGCAGCCGCTGCCCGGTGCTCGCCGGGTTTGCTGCGGTTTGCAGACTTGCTTCGGTCTTTGCTCACCAAACTCTTTCTTTTCCTTTAAAGCTCAGCCGTCGATGGAAGAAGTGGTACCAAAGTGGCCATTAAGAAATTGTACCGCCCGTTTCAGTCTGAGCTCTTTGCCAAACGAGCTTACCGAGAGCTGCGTCTCCTGAAACACATGAAGCATGAAAACGTGAGTTGAGTCGTTAGCTCAAAACTACAGCTTAGGCACTCTAAATCAAAGAAAATATGTAGATTTGGATGAGGCAGATGTGTAGCTGAATGGAATTCTGGCATCTTTCAGCCTGTTTTTTTGTTTGCCTGTCCTACAAACATCAGTTCACACAAACTAGAATATCCTGTGGGAAACATCACTTAATTTCCATGTAGGAAAGATTGTGTGGGGAAGATTAGGACCACTGTGCAGTTTGCTCAGTGCTAGTGAGAGGGATTAAAAACCAGAAATTATAGTCTCCATTACTCCGTTCCTGTGAGTTGCAGGAGAATACAGAGCACAGATCTGAGGGTCTCAGGTGGCAGCATTTCTTTTCTTTTCTTTTCTTTTCTTTTCTTTTCTTTTCTTTTCTTTTCTTTTCTTTTCTTTTCTTTTCTTTTCTTTTCTTTTCTTTTCTTTTCTTTTCTTTTCTTTTCTTTCTCTTTTCTCCCCTGAGCTTGCATGAAGATGCAAACATGCATATCTCTGGGGAGGAGTTAGCATTTTTCTCTTTTTTATCATTCATTAAGCATTTGGACCTTTCAGGCTGATATTAATGGGAAACAGGAAAAGTCCACCAATGACTAAACAAATTGCTTTACTGTGAAGCAGAAAATAGGTAACAGAATTACATATAATTGCCATGTAACATGAAAGAAGAACAGCTGTAGAAAGAAGTGTTGAAAGTGTGATTGAGAGAAAGAGTCATGGTCCCAATACTGCTTAGGGGTTTAGAAAAAAATATAAAAAAGAAATAATGTGCAAAAACAGTGTTTATGGAGTCAAAGTATTGATTCTAGGTAAGAAGAGTCCCAGGGTGGGCTTGGAGGGTCACAGTAGTAGTTTTAAGTGCTATTCATTCATGAAGAATGCATATAGGATAAAAAAACCTTATAATTTGGAGGGAGTTGTTAAAATGATGCATAAGAACATTGTTTAAAATGTTAGTTGATGTGGAAGATTAGAGCATACTTCCATTCAAAGGGCTTTCACAAAAAGCTGAGAGATCAAAAACAAGGATGAGAGAAAGTGGTAATAGCAATAACTATTCATTGCCATTTAAGATTATAATACCGAGGTTGTGAGTACCAACAAGGTTCGTTTGAGGAATCATTTGTGGGCTATCATGACAGTCCAGAAGGAAAAAGAGCTTTTTGTAGGCTTAAAAAACTGTCAGCTTGTTTTAATCTAAATCTTTTAGTCAGATTACTTCAAAGTAACTGCCTCATAACCACTACTGCATATGTTTAAGAGTTAATGTTTGCAGGAAACTTATGTGTATGGGCTTTAATACTCTCATCGTTTTCTTTACTGAACATTTGGGAGCAGAGGAGCCTGTACAGTTGCCAAGCTCCTAACTGTGTCCAGAATTTTGAGATTATTTTTCTTCCATTTCCCAGAATAATCTGTTGGGTAGCATTTTCCACTCCTAGCAGGTTTTATGCAGTATATGCCCTTCAGAATAATACTCTAGAACTCCACTGTGGGCTCAATGGGTAATTAAAGAGTTCAGAAGAAAATGCTCACTGGGGAGCCTGAGTACATTCTGTAAAAGTTACAAATCAATATATAGGAAGGAAGGGAATGATTTACAATTTTAGGAAACAGTTTGTGTCACAGAAAGAAGAGGTTTATGTACTAAGGAAAAGTTTTAACAGGAATTATGGCATCTACTCATTAGAGAACAAAGACTGAATAAATGATCCTGCAGGGGTTGGAGGCAGAAGCTGACTGTTCCACCCATCTGTGATGAGACTGACATGGCAGTACAGCCATCAAGACAATTCCTGTCTGCCACCCCAGCCTCACTTCCTTTTTGTCAGTCGTGTTGGCCATGGTGAATTAGAAGCAGCAGCGATGCCTTTTAGGATTTTCAGTTCCCAAGTGGATCTCAAGGGTATTCCTTTAGCTGCTCCACCCATCCAAAATTAAACCAGAATGGCAGTATTGTTCCTCATCATGATTTTCAGGCCTACCCCTTTGACCCACAACCATTATGTCAAAGAGGTTTTTTGTATATTTCATAGAAACATAGAGCCACAGAATGGTTTGCGTTGTAGGAGATATGAAAGATCATCTGGTTCCAACCCTTCTGCTGTGGGCAGGAACACCTTTCACTAAACCAGGTTGCTCAGAACCCCATCCAACCTGACCTTGAACACTACCAGGGATGCGGCATCCACAGCTTCTCTGGGCAACCTGTTCCAGTGTCTCCCCACCCTCAGAGGAAAGACTTTCTTCTGTTTATTTCATAGTTAAAATTGTATCCAATTCACTCATCTTACCTGGTTTTGTTTCAAAATTACTTCTGTAATCACAAGGAATTTGATGTTGGCTTTTATGGAAAGTGTGATGTTTTATTTTTTCTCACCATCAATGGACCATCTCTGCCTCTTGTAGCTTTCAGGGAATTTTTGTGTTAAGCATGCAGTAATACATTATCAGTTTATTTAACCGTATGCTGCATTCAGAATGATGTAAGAAGTTGTAATGGTCTGACACGTTGTATTAAAAATAGCAGCTCTGATCCTCCATTAAGATAGCAGAAGATGCCATTAAACCTGTGTCTCAGTGATAAAATTCATCAGCCTGTCAGTGAAGAGAAATGGTGGAAAACTACTGCTTAATACCCTAGATGACCCCCATTATATCCCCTTTGAGGAATATGCTCCTCTTTTTTATGTAGAAGGGTTGTAGGATGACTAGAAGTCCTGTAAAAGCAAATATAGGAGTAATTCTACTGATTTTTATTGGATTTGTATTTTACTTTGTCAGGAAGCTAAGTCACAGGTCAATTTGCTTGTCTATTTAGGCATTTTCAGGAGGAGGTGACTGGTTGCTGGCATACCGTCTTCCATTAGACCTTTGCTCTCCGTAAAGTCTCTCAAGTAAATGTAGTGAGGCATATTTCTGTATAGACCATGTAGTGAGGAGTGTTCCTATATAAACCATGCAGACTTGACCACATGAGAATTTTCATCAACCCTTTGCGAACAAATCCAAAGGAGTATTGAGGGCTGAGAGACAGAGGCTGTGTGTGAAGAGGATGAGACTTGTCTGTTAAGAGATAAATCAGTCTTTAGTGGCACTGGTATGGGGGGTTGTTTGTTTGTTTGCTTGTTTTTGTTTGGCCTTTTAATTTAAGAGAACACGGGATGTTTCCCAAACTTCATAAGCAGTTTCTACTACTAAAGATGCAGTCTAGTCCATCCAGATCAATTATTGACACATTGCCAAAAAGAAAAGTTTGTTTCCAGTGAGATAAGCTGCTGGATCACTGTGTATAAATAGCTGGCATATGGAAGGGCATGGTATGGAAATGAGGAATAAACACAGCTAAGGCAGAATGAGGAAAGCAGTTCTTGGCATTGTTTTTCTCCTTCGTTTAATCAAGCTAGTTTGTGGTGTTCATTCCACAACAGCCTTGCTATCTCTTGATTTTTTCTTTCACATCTACTGAACCTTGTACAGAGGAACAATCTTTTTACCTTTAGGAAATATTTTCCTGTAGTGCTGCTCCTGTTTTGTCTTTCTGTCCATTTTGAGTTCATTTGAAATGAGGACCTTAAAAATTTACCTATTATGCCTCTGGCTTAAAACCAAAAGCAGTGAAAATATGGCCAGTGTGCTAACTTTGGCCCTGGCTTTAAGTTAGCCAACCCTCAAACATTTGCATAGTTCTATATTTGTGTATTCTTCTGTAGGTGTCTTTGTATGCAGAGCGAAACCCAGACAGTGGAGGTGCAGAACCCTTCATTTCTTTTGGCAAATAACTTGGATTTTCTTATATGTTTGGACTGTAAGTGATAACTTGATACTCACTTTTGTTGAAACAAGTGCCCTGTTGTTTGCAGTGGTCCAGCCCTGGTGCTCTCCTCACCTCCAGTTTGTTAAGAGAAGTTTTCAAGCAGGAGTGCAGAATAGCTGGCAAGGGGAGATGGCACTGGAGAGAGGAAAAGAGCAATGGCTCATGCTGGTGGTTCATGTCAGCACAGAGTGTGGATTTTATCAAAGTGTGGTGTTTGTACATATGTCTATACCTATGTGTCCATATAGGTACCCATGGGAATTCTGACGCAATTCTACCAATTAAAGTCTAAATGTGTTTCTGGTGTAACATTTCTGACAAATGCCCATTAAACATTTCTTGGGTCAGTTAATATTCTACAGATGTTTTCCCTTCGTGGAAACTCTGTATGTAAGAGGCCACTGCAGTATTTGTTTAAAGGTACTCTATATTATGCTCTCATTCATTGCTCAGAGTGGAAATTATTCTCTGGTGTATTCCCACGTCTGAAGACCAGTGTGTGTTTTGCATTATGAGAAGCATGTAGCTTTTTTTCCCTCCTTTGGAAGGAATTGGGTAGCCAACAGACACCAAATTATCTGTCTCTCTACAGTTACGTTTCTGACCATGATACACTTTTAGGTTGGCTGCTTTTTAATTCTGTTTTCTTTCTTATTTTGAAAAAATGTTGAGCTTTTTATTTTCACCTACGGAGTGTCAACCAGGGGAGGAATTAGTTCCAGAGAAAATAGTTGGTCACGCTATGTTCTTGCTTGAGAAAAAATTTTAAATGTGTCACCTTTTGCAGTTCATTTAGCCTGACATGAGCAGTGGAAAGCAACAGCATCTGCAGTGTACAAAATCAGAACAACAAGGGAGTTGTAGATGAGTGATGCCTTAATGGATGAGAGTGTGCTCATTGTGTTAGAAGAGGTTTCCTGCAGCATATCCTGCAGGACTGCACCGGCTAAAAATTCACATTCTTTGGGTACATACATGCCAGTAAAGTGCATATATTTCCTGTCTGGAAACGGTAAATCTCCTTATTGGTCCTTATGAAAGCAAAAACACTGTTATAACTGGGCAGTTTATTGCTGTCAAGATTTTGTAAGGGAGAAACACTCCTGTCTGTTTTTCTGCAGGCTAAAGTTTAGCACATCTAGGAAGCTAACAGGACACTGGAGTCATTTTATTTTGGTACTCAATAATCAGTAAATCAGCATAGGGGTGTCTGTTGTCATTTCTGCCTATTTTCCTAACTTGACTAATAGGTGCTTTATTAGGCTGGGCTTCAGCTGATAGCCATTTATTCACACACAGCCTTGGGTACTGGTGAAGCAGATTGATGAGCTTATTCCATGAAATGAAAATAAGAAAAGCAGCACTGAAACCCAAACTTTCTCTTCTGATTGCCATCCAGTCTAGAGATGAAGATGAGTCTGTCTGCAGGATTTGAATCTGTCCAGTGTTACGTATGAATCCTCTGAAGGAAGAGTGTGGTGATGCTCGTGGGAATGGCTTGTGAGTGCCAGTATGCTGACTGGCAGGAGAAAAGGAGGTCATGCAGTCGTCCCTCATCTCTGTGAGGAAGAAAGGTGACTGCAGTACAAGCCTTAGCAGGAATAGTAAAAATTGTAGAAAGATTGAGAGTTCTTAGTGTAATAAAAGAATGCAAGTGCCCATGATGAGAACAGCGAAGGAACATGTAGTTAATCCTGCAGAAAATTTAATGTGACATTAATGTGTAGTTCAGCAAAGCTCTCTCTTAAGAAATGTTCTTGCATGTTTAGCCTGAGTGCTAAAGCCACTCAACTTCACTGTGTTTTCATGCATAACATCTGCAAGAGAAAGCAGCACTTACTGTCTGAGAGACATAACCTACATTACTTATTAATTTATACTAGATTCAGGTCTTTTCTTGATGCCCTGCTGCTTTACATCAGAAACTGTCTTTTACAGAAATGTAATGGGTCAGTCCTTAAATAGAAGTAATCCAATACATCGAAGTACAGGAGAGGGTAGAGGTAAGGAGGTATTCACTGTTGTGCTCTGCTGTTGGAATAGTGTTTGGAGAAGGCGGCAGCTGAGAAGGGAAGAAACCACTGTACCAATGTGAGCATGTTACTTTTTTGTTAACAGTAGTGAAGTTGGTGGGTGTGGTCAGGGGACACACACAGTAGGATTAAGAAAGGCTCCAGATGCTGCTACCCACCCCCTTCCCCCTGGCTTCAGAGTGAATATATTGCGTGAAAGCATACCTGTGGAAAACAAGTTAGACCAGTAGATGGGTAGTTTTGTGGGTTTGCACTTCAGGCAGATGGAGCATCTCTCTTATGAAGACATGCTGGGAGGGTTGTAGTTGTTCTGCCTGGGGAAAAGAAGGCTCTGGAGGGACCTTGGAGCAGTCTTCCAGTACACAAACAGGGCTGCAAGAGAGCTGGAGAGGAACTTTATACAAGTGCATGTAGTGACAGAACAAGGGACAATAGTTTAAACTGAAAAAGGGTAGATTTAGATTGGACATAGGGAAGAAATTCTTTACTGTGAGGGTCATGAGGCACTGGCACCGGTTGTTTAAAGAAGCTGTGGATGCTTCATCCCTGGAAGTGTCCAAGGCTGGGTTGGATGGGGCTTTGGGCAACCTGGTCTAGTGGAAAATGTCCCTGCCCATGGTAGGGGATTAGAGCTAGGTGAGCTTCAAGGTCCCTTCAACCCAACCAATCTATAGCTGTATGGAAGTGACGCAGTATTACACCCTTGAGATAAAAGCTGTTAAAGTACTTCAGCGCAGGCTGAAGAAATCCAGGTTGTTTTTCAGCCAAATGTACAGTAGATTCATTCTTTGTGGGCGTATTTATTTGAGAAATTGCCTCTTGGCAGAGTTAATTGGGGTAAAAATAAGACCCTGAAAAGGCAGCACTGCTGCTGATTTCCACAGATGCTTTTCATTGCCGTTGCAGTGCACTGGGTTCATTCCTCAGCTGGGCCTCCATCTCTGATAGTGTCAGTATTTGTGCTAAATAACACCAAAAATGTATTTATAGAAGTTCCACAGATATCTGTTGCCTTTCATGTAGGCAACACTATGAAAAATAAATCACTCTTGTGATTGTTTATGGTGGCTTACTTTAGTGCTGGAACATCATAAAGTTCTTTACAAATACTGTCTTTAATTGAGAGGTTTCAAACAGAAACAGGATTTTCCATCTTATTATAAAGGAGGGAGTTGACTGCACTTTGTTTCTTTCCCTTTTCCTGAGCAATTAGCTGGAGTTGTATCTTCCTCAGAGGATTTATTTTAGCCCATATTTCCTTGTGCTTAATATAGCTGCAAAAATCTCTGGCCTAAATGGAAATGTGAATGACCCTGCTCCAGTACAGGAAAATAATCCCAAACCACAATTATTAAATAAAGGTCACTGAGGAAAAGGAAATGGGTCCTTCAGTTTTATTTTAAAATTGATTAACTATCAGTATGTCTTACTATTTTGGACACTAAAATGGGTTTCAGGATTTTTAGAAAACTTGCTTTGTAAAGCAAGAGAAGAAGTAATGTGAAATTCTTAGCATATTTAGAGGGTTTTCTGGTTCATTATTCCCTTCTTTGGGAGCTGAGCATTGGTCTCGGTTGCTTCATTCACTGTAGAGGATTTACAACAATGATAGGTTTGTCTTCATAAGTTTGCAATAATGTACATCAGGCAGCATGAAGTACCTGGAACTCTATTTACTTGAATGGATACACATTAGAATGTGAGTGAACTTCATTAGTGTGTTTGGGGTTGGTATGTTCTGCATGGAAACATGTTCTTCATGCTTCTGTATTTCACAGGGGGTGCCTGCTAATGCCTCGGTGCACAGATGAATGTGACAGAGCAGCCACATTATTTCATCTTCCTCTGTGTCCCTTTTCATTGTGTCCCAGTGTCTTCCACTGCCAAATTCACGTGTGATGGGGTTTATTGTCTCATAGTTCTTGCTTAGGTGTATGAAGGCATGGAAATACCTGCTCAAGGAGAACAGGCAAGACTTTTGAGAAAGTGGGGCTTGGTAAGGAAAGATGCATATTAAATAAGATTACTACTAAAATGTTAACTTCCTTCTTCATATATGTACGTCTGAGGAGAGCACACAACTTTGCTGGCTGTGTATGCTCTGTGTGTGTTTGCGTAACGCACAGTGCCTTAGGAAATGCCTGTAGAGCTGTGTAATGCTCCACTGTTGCAAAGTATGTCTTTGTAATCCTGTCCTCCTCCTTTCTCTCACTACCTCCACAGAGAAAAGGAAAACCTTATGTAAAACTGTCATAAAAAAAAAAATTCTTACTGTAATGTTAGCACTAGAGGTATTACTTCAAATAATAACCACATCCTCTGTGGATTTAATTATTGTTTTATAGTAGTTCTTCTTCTTTAATTAGTTCCATATAACAGTCCCAGGTAAATATTATTAATGATTTTTTTTCAAAGATACATGTGGCTACCGAGAAAGGGAGTTGTAATTTTCTGCCTTCATCTTTATTAGTTTTTCTATCTTCTTCATCATTATGGTATTCTGATAATATCCAGGCTAAGCATAGTAGTCTGCCCTTAATGTGGAAAGACTGAAACTATGTGCAATAAGGATTTCATCACAGTTGGGGATTTAAAGCTTTAAATAAAGGAAGGTGTCCTTTTCTTGCATTTCCCCCCTCCACTTCTGCTCATACTTCTCTTTATTTTCACTTTTTTTTAAAAGGTATCTGATTTGGATGACAGTTCTTGATGTATGATCTAATGTCTGTATGGCCACAAAGACAGGGTTGAACAAAGTTACAAAGCTTTAGTCCTTTAGCTTGCTTCTAGCAAAGTCCTGCACAGCGTCATGTTGCTAATAACAGCAAAGTTGTTATTGTGGGTTCAATCCCTGTACAGACCAGAGTTGTACTCGATGATCCTTGTGGGTCCCTTCCAGCTCAGAATATTTTGTGATTCTGTGACACAGCAGGCTGCACCTGGGAAACACCATGAGCTCTCTGAGGCTTGGGAGTCTTCCTCTGAACAGACAGAAATGGTCATGAGTTAGGAGCAGAGGTAGAAAAGAAACAGCTCTAAAAGCCTGTGTTATTTAGGCAGTGCCTGGATTAAGCAGCATCTAAACTATATTCTGGCTTTAGATCGTTCCAGCTACTTCTTTTTGATCATTGAGTTGTGTATATTTAATTTTCTGGTGTTCAATAGGCTTGGAAGAAGCATTGGTATTTAGTGTAATGCACCCAGTCAGTTTATATAGTTCTCCCAAAAACCATACTAATAGGAAAATTTGTGGTGGAAAATCCATTTTACTAGATTGTTGTTTCACTGTTCAGTGATAGAGTGCCTTTGATTGACAAAAACACTCTTTGAGAACCTAAGCTATAAGCCACAGTAAATCATATAAAGTTCTTGCTATTTTTTTCTCAAAAACAGTTGAGTTCTAGTTTCTTCTTTGGACTTCCAAGAAGCTATTGTAGTCTATGTACCTAAATTACCCTGTTACTGAAATTAGAGGATGTTTGAAGTGCACTTCACTGATAAGCAGCAGGCCCAGCTAGGTGGAGAGCACTTACAAGTGCTTCATATTATAGACTGATTTTTCTGGTTTATTTTCAACACTTCAGTAGTTAAAGTGATAAAATACTGTCTTTTTTTCCATTAATAAGCCTCTGAACTTTTAATTCCAGTAGATACTTTTTATATTTTTTTTTTTTTCACAAGGTAAAGCTGCCCTTTGAGTTACAAAATCTAACACATATCAGGTCCTGGCACTACTTTAGGTATCCTTTCTGCTTTAGGTATTCTTTCTGTTTATACCTGTAGCTAATGTCTCACTGTGTTTTGGATTATATTTTTTCACTTATTAGGTGATTTAGGCTTTATTGTGTCAAATCAGCCATAATTTTATTTTTTTTTTTAGGTCATTGGAATTTTGGATGTGTTCACACCTGATGTAACGTTGGAGAAGTTTAATGATTTGTAAGTTCCAGGTTGTTTGTTTTTTGGAGCAGAGCATTGTAGGTTGTGCGGGGGGAAAGGTTGTTGCTTTTTAATAAGAGAATTTCAAAATTCTTGCTTCATGGACTTTTTTTTCCTGAGTTTCATCTTAATATAACTCTTATGTGCAACTTTGGTGGGCTGGAGTTTTCAGATTGTCACTAGAACCATCTTCCTGTCTTAAAAGGTATATACTTATTTCAGCCCTTAGTAAATGGCAGTTTAGTGAATTCTGTAATCTACCTTACAAATACTGATTTCTTACCCTAAGGCCCAGGTTGCTCAAATAGTAGGACAATTCTTAACCCAGTCAGGTAGGCTGAAAGTTGCCCCTACTGCGTAGCGTATCTCAGTGGGATACATCCGAGTTCAAGGATCAGTTAAAAGTGCTGGTGGTGCTAATTTTTTAGTGTTTATCTACTCAGTGGTCTCTTGTGCCCCGTGACTGTTTTCCCAGGCAGTGGTCTAAACAGCACCTGATACAGGTTGTTTCTGCTGCATTTCCCTGACCTTTGGTGGTGTCTCAGACACAAAATGTTTAACATGTCTGCTGTTTTATTTATTTACTGCTACAATTCTGGTGAATTAGGGTTGCTAGAGAAACAGTGCTCAGAAATCCTTTTGGGCTTAATGTAGGCTTCCTGAGTTAGTAGAACTGTTCTGGATTTCATCTTGTGTATCTGTGTTTCCTAAACAACCTTGTATATTTATATGTTAACAAAGAAAGCTATCTGACAGAAAAAATGTAGAAAGTGAAGTACAGAAAACATGGAGCATGTGTTCATATTGATTGTTGAGCCAAAAGGAATGTTGTCCATATTGTCTATTGTGCTAGCATTTTATACAGCATATGTAATGGAATGCACATGTATGTGATGAGCACTGGAACACTGTGTTTTACATGAGACCCTAAAATCATCCTCCAGATTTTGCTAGTTCAATGAGGTGGTCATGACGGTGAGATACATCGCCTTGCATGAATGTCTTCGTTTTCTGTGTAGCTGTCTTTGAAATACCATGAAGCTTTTGGTTAGTTTCTTTCAAAGCTAGTTCTGGTAACTAGCAAATTTCCATAATCAGTGACAGAATTGGGAAGTACCTCTTTAAGACAATCAGATAAAAAGAGATAGGCTTGGAGGGTTGGAGGATGATGAAGGAATTGTTTGGTAAATGGAATGATCTATAACTTAATATTGTAATTGATCTATAACACACAATTATGTTTAAAGTTACGTGACAAAGTTAATCAAGGTAATCTGTTTAGTTTTCTTCCCTATTTTTTTGTTTGGTTTTGTTTTTAGCTACCTCGTCATGCCATTTATGGGAACAGACTTGAGTAAGATAATGAAGCATGAGAAATTAACTGAAGATCGAATCCAGTTCCTGGTATATCAGATGTTGAAAGGCTTAAAGGTTTGCCAGTTCTACTACTATTTTGATTTCACAGTGTTTTTTCCTAGTAAACTGTTATGAACAGCTCTGAGTACTTACAATGTAATAGCACGATAACATTTATCTCACCTAGCATAGTAAAAATATATATGAAATCTAAACCATTGTATAAATTTATTATATAAAGTATATTTTTACAGCTGAAAAATCCTGGCTCTCTCAGGTTCTTGTCTTACATTAGATGATCCAGTCCCATAGTCATCATCATTAGACTTCACTGGCTTTTCTTCAGTGTGTCTTTAACTGGGAAGCCCATAGCTGTGCACAGCAGATGTGTCTCACCAGGGCTGAAAAAGGGAAAGGATCTTCTCCTTCAAGTTGCTGGCAATCCTCTGCCTAATGCATGAGGCTTTTAGTTGTCTTTGGTGCAAGGGCACATGTCCTTTTCTGCCAACCTGGTCAATCTCCAGCCTTGTCTGGTGCATGGAGTTACTCCCTCCCAGGATTTTGTTGAATTTAGGTGAGTTCCTGTCAGCCCATTTCCTTAGACTATGGAGGTCTCAGTAAATGGCAGCACAATCATCTGGTGTGTCAACATTATTGTCAGTTATGCATCATTTGCTGAGTTGCTGAGGGAGCCCTCTGTCCCATCATCCGGGTCAGTAATGAAAATGTTAAACAGAACTGACTTCAGTATTAACCCTAAGGGGGGACATGACTGGTAATGGGCCTCCAGCTGGACTTCCTGCCCCTGATCACAACTGTTTGATCAAAGGCAGTTCAGTCAACTTTGATCCGGCAGTTCAGTCACTGTCCATTAATCTAACTCTTACTTCCACTGTCTCTTAGGGTTATGAGAGTTTCAAAAGCCTTGCTAGAGTCAAAGTAAACAAAAACAATCCAGCTGTCTTATCATAGAAGGCTAACAGGTTATCAGGTGTGGTTTTCTTCTGTAAATCCATGTTGACTACTGCTGATCAGTTCTTTGTCCTTGTAGTTTTTGGAAATAATTTCCAGAATTACTTGCTTATCACATTTCCAGAGAGTGAGGTGCGGCTGACTGGCCTTCCTTGATCCTCTTCTTCAATACCCTTTTGAAGACATGAGCAGTATTTGCTTTCTTGCAATCATAAGGAATATCTCCTGATCACCATGACTTTTCACATACTAAGTGGCCTCATGGTGACATTGGCCAACTTCCCTTAGAATTCATCAGTGCATCCCATCAGGGTGTTTGTTTAAATGTTAAATTTGTGTTTGTTCAAATGTTCCCTATCTGATCCTCCTCCATTGAGGATTAAGTCTTCCTTGCCCCAGGCTTTTCCAGGAACCTGTGACGTGGCAGATATTACCAGGAAAGATACATGAAAAGAAGGCATTGAGTACCCTGGCTTTTTCATACCCCTGGTGCAGTTGCCTATGTTTTCCCTAGTTTTGTTTTTGCTCCCAGTTTGCAGGTAGAAGCCCTTCATGTTGACCTTTGTGTCTCTTAACAGATTCAGGACAAGAGGGTTTTGCCTTTCCAAATTCCGTCTCTGCACACTTGGGCAATATTTCCACACTCCTGCAGGGTGACTTGACTCTGCTTCCATCTCATGTATGCTTTTGTACGTTTTGGTTTCCCTGGGAGTTCTTGCCTCCTGTCGCTGCTGCTTGATGTTGACTTCTAATGTCTGTTTTTATTATGTGCTGATGTTTTACAGTGTGGAATTAGGAAAAGATTCATAAAAGTCTATAATGGACCATGCAGATTTGTCTAGTTTTGGACTGTGTAGGAAAGCTTCATCTTGTAGCTCTTCCAGTAAGTTTTGGGTAGAATAATGGCTTCAACATATCATTTTCTTTAAAAAGTATAACCAAATGCCATATGTAAGTTGTTGGTCATGTTCATGATTTTCTTTTCAGATGGTTAGCCTGACTGTTAATCCTCCATTCTTTCTCTGCAATAATGTTTATATTCATCTCTGTTTTGTCTCTTAGATATTGTACTTCTGTGGACTGCAGATCTTACAGCTATAGCAAAACAACATAATCTTGAATTTTACTGGCTCTCACAAGAATGGTTCTAAATATATTAGCTATCATATGCTTTGTGCGTTTTTCTTCCTCATCTTTTGCTAAATACTGTTTATTATTGCTATTCTTTTTTTTCCTATTTGGTTTTTAAAAATTTGGCTGTGTATATTGAAGTTCACGGTCTTAGAAAACAAAAAGAAGATATTCCTTAAGCTCCCTGGTTTTATCTATAACCAGTATTAATGAGATATGAAAATGAATCTTGGTCTAGATTAGTACTACAATTCTTAAATTACTGTGTTTACCTTTTGGGTATACATAGCTGTTGATCATAAAAAGGCTACTAATTCCTTACTGCTTTTTTCTTTTGGTGACACAATTCCAAGAGAAGAAGAACCTCGATTAAGGTCTGCAGGCTTTATCCAGGCTCTCCTGCAGTGGTGGCTGTTCAGCTCTCTTTGCTGCTCTGGAGACACATGGTGTAAGGAGGCTGTGGAATGGCATTGTCTTAAATTGAATGTCATTCCTTGGCTGCTGCTGTCACTGTACAGTTTTGGGTTTACAGTTCTGTAAACACACAGGGAATGGGCAGAATTTCCTCTGTGCTTGTACAGATAAGTGAAGTCAGTGTAGGGATGTGCTTGTGCAGTGGAAATAGATGATTTTGATACAGGAATGTCTGGCACATCCATCAGGATGTGGATGTGGATTCATCCAGATCTATATTTGCATTGCCAAACACTGTTAAAAAATAATAAAATAGCAGGACAGCATGCTGTGCCTGGACAAGAACATTAGGAACAGCATAATCATGGTTCTGTTGTCTCTCAGCACTTAACAGATACAGAAGGGCAAGTAAATTGTTTTACTCCCATCACAAAACATAACAAATATACTTTCTTGTTGAGTCCTGCATTATTGATTTCTCTTGGACCCTACCCTGGATTTTGTGATCTTATTTTAGTAGATTTTTGCTCACATAATCTCTTATATATGCTAAGTAATTATCCTTTGTGTTCTACAGTTGTGCATTTAAGTACAATAATTCCCATTTTGCAAATGCAGGAACTATAAAGTCAGGTAAACTAAAGCCAGGTTTGGAGAAATTGGTTTTATTTAGACTGGAGGAAATTCACCTCTAATCTGGACTTTGAATGTGGAGTTATGATTTCAGTTTTGTAATTAGTTCCCTAGTCACAAAGCCATGTCCTAATAAGTGTTGTCTCAAGGATGCTGGAAGTGGAGTGATCTGTTTAAGTTGCAGGTTTACTGGGAAGCAGATTTCCAGGAGAGGTATGCTATTCACCAGGGATGAAAAACATAATTTGTGCTAACTTTACAGGCCAGCAATATATGAACTGTAAATAATTAGCTTAGATTGAGTGCAGTGGAAAGGATGAATAATTAATTTCATTCCAGTGAAATAGCTTAGAATCATATTTTGGTCCTAGTGACGTACATTATATGACAGAGGCCAGCAGAGCAGAACTTGTGACCCCAAGGGTTTACGCTGAAGTCTGTTGGATCAGTAAATGTGGAAGACAAATGGAGCAATTGTGGGTGGTTGATATACAGGGGAAGAAAACCGAGCAAGAACTTCAGGATATATTGTGGCAAGGTTTGTTTGTTAGCGAAGGCTGCAGGGATGGCTTCTGTGAGAAGGCACCAGGAACTGCTTCCATGTGGAACAAAGTTCCAGCGGGCTCCAAGACAGACCCACTGCTGGCTGAAGCTGAGCCCATCAGCAATATTCATGGCATGTCTGTGGTAATAGATTTAAGGAGGGGTAAAAAAATGCTGTGCAGCAGCTGTGAGAAGGGAGTGAGAAAATGTGAAGCAGCCCTGCAGGCACCAGGGTCAGTGAGGACAGAAGGGGAGAAGATGCTACAGCTGCTGAAGTAGAGATTTCTCTGCAGGCCCTGGAGACCATGGTGGCACTGGTTGTTCCTCTGCAATCCATGGAGGACCATGACAGAGCAGATATCCACACAGCAGCCATGGAGGAGCCCATGCTGGGGCCCAGAGATGTGGCCTAAATGAAGCTGCAGCCCACAGAGAGCCTGTGCTGGAGCAGGCCCCTGGCAGGTTTTGTGGCCCATGGGGGACCCACAGTGGAGCAGTCCACTCCTGAAGGACTGCATCCTGTGTAAAGAACGCATGCTGAAAGAGTTCATGAAGGACTGTCTCCTGTGGGAGGGACATAAAAATAAAATCAGTTAGATGGCCACCCGCAGGGATGCTGAGATAGTAACTGTGATAGATCTTCTTTACAAAGTGGTTTACTTGAGCAGTTTCTTACCCCATGTTTTTGAGAGCACAACTGTACTTACCTCAAAATTACCAGCAGGAAATAAAATATCATTCAGCTACTAGACTGTTGTTATTTCTTCTTACACAGCAAACTCTGGAGAACAGTCTTTACTGTATCTGTTCCATTAAATTTTGGGTTCTCATTGAGCCATTTCAGCCAGAAGTACACACCTAGCTAGAAATATTTTTAAGAAATAGGAATGGTCTAGTGTTTGAGGCACATTCTTGTTGCCCTGTCTGTGCTAGGAAATCTGTTAAGCTGAAAACAGTGCTGCTAGCATGCTGACAAAAAAAGAAAATGAGTCAGTAATTTGTTTATTCTTTTACAGATGTCTGTAAATTAGCTGTTTAAGAAAGGGTTAGCAAAGTTTTCCATGAAAATCTTGTACTTTTTAAGGTTTACTGTATCTGGGTTAAAGAGAGCCAATTGTGTTTACTTGGATTGCTTTTTTGGCGGGGCATGGGGAGCAAACGTACGCTTAGCTAGCGCTCAGTAGAGGCAATATGAGGGAAAAATGCTTGCAACACCTGGGAGGGGGGAGTATGCCACTGTATATATTTGTGGTAAAACTCATTCAGCTTCTCAAGCTTAGCCTCTCATTTGTATGATGACTTTGTTTTTCACCTTTTAACTTGGATGGTGTCTATTCTGACAGGTGTTTTTTGGTGTTAAAGATGTAACTTGCAATATGCATTTGTTTTGTAAAGTATAGAAGAACTTTATGGTATCTGTATTTATGTCTGATCAAAGGCCAGAAGGCTGTTGATCATTTTTGTCACATTGCATATTCTACTGTAACAACCTGTTTACATGTGACAGTTAAATGTGTGTAGGAAAATCTCTGCGTGACTGATGTACTGTGAAGGGATAAGTGAGATTTTTGCTAAGCCCCCTGTTGTTTCTTTGCAGGCTTCATTTCTACATTTTATCTGTAGCCTGGTTCTGGATTGGTTGTATACAAAGGGCTCAACAGCCTTGATTTTAAAAAACCTGTATAAATTGAGGTCAAGACTGAGTTCATGAAGATTTGTATAAATTCTTCAGCCTTTGCTCTGCAAGTCTGTACAGTTCTTTTTTTGTCAGTTCTTATGATTTTACTGCCTTTTTTCTACAGATAATGAAATATTTCTTTTCTTTGTTTGGTGAGCCTTGTAATTTATCAGAATTCAATGTGATATGACACCACTTAAGTAAAATTTAATGCCAGACTAAGGCCCGACTAGGAAACAGACAGAGAAGAGGCATGTCATTGTTTTTAAGTGTGAGCTTGCATCTTGGAAGGGCTTCCATAATTTCTTTTTTGTTGTTGTTTGACAGAAAAGCTGTGTATTGTCAACAAGCACAGAAGGCAGGCTCAACATAAATGTCTGTATATGTAGGTGGAAAGAGACTGGAGCTTTCAGTCTTGGGTCCCTGTTCTGCAGGAATGCCAGCTGGGCTCCTGTTTGTAGAGGTCTGAGGGACGTGGCCGTCAGTCCTCTCTCTTTATTCATAGTGCTTGAGAAGGGACAGACAGCTCTTGGGCCATACAAACACGTGTTCAAGCTTCTTTTGCCATACATATGGTAAGATGTACCTACTCTAGTTCTCTCGTTTTCTTGTCTGTATTTGCTGCCTTTTGTTCACATTTATGCTGGATTTTTTCTGCTTCCCTGCTTTCCCTTCCCCCTCTGACTCATTTCCTCTTCAGATTTTACTTCCCTGCCAAGATCCTTTTCATTTTCATTTTGCATGTTGCCTAGAACACGTTCTCCTGAGTCTTGATGAATTCCCTTTTGATTAGCTTTTTATTTTGTGTAGAGATTACATATAAAGAAAAGAATGCTTGAAATTTAGATGATTGTTGGATGACTTCCTAGCATGATCTGAAGCTTGCATTCCAGGATTTATGCATGCTACCAAAAATTGACTTTAGGATAATCCACAGAGCTCCTGTGCTCCAAGGCACTCCACTTGTGTTAACTGGGTTCTTGAATCAAATATGGTTCAGGTGAAGTGGTAAAAACATTGTGAAGGATATGTCTACTCTGTTCTGAATCGTTTTACTGTGTTAAGAATGAAAATCTGTCAATGATTCAATGAGTAGAACCGGTAAGAACAGGGTCCCATTTCAGAAGGCTATTGAACAGAAAGGGAAAACCTTCTGAATGAAGACTGGCATAGTTCCAGTGTTGCTACCTGCCAGGAGATTATGAAATGCAGTTAAAAAAATACTGTTGTTGTTAAAGAAGCACTGTAGCACAGCACCAGTATTTCAGCTTACAGAAGGGCTGATGTGTGCATTACCATCAGGAGTAACTGCTATTTCTTGTATTCTTAGTAGTGTTATGTTAAGCATTCAGAAAACATAGGAGCTTTTCCCAAAGTGTTAACGTGATATTGGTGCTGTGAGCACTCATAAATCCTTCAGTGGGGTGAGAATGCCACAAAACCATACTCTTCCCCCAAACAGGTGAGATTTACTTGAACTGAAGCTGTGAAGGGTGTAGACCTTTAATTCTGGTTTGTACATTCCACATTCTTCGATTCCAAATGACTGGATGTGACAGCTATTTATTTACTGTGTACAGTCTTAGCAACAAAACCCGACTACAGAATATTTTAAGCATCTGTTCTGGAAAATAAAGAGGTTTCAGTTAGAAGATACTGCAATAATTTAGAATGTAAGTAGACATTGTGATATCCTTGATCAAGATAGCTATGACAGGGGACATATTTTTCTTGATTTTAAGGGGAGTTTAGCTATTTACAGTTACATTTCTGGTTTTAGTTTGTTTTGGATTTTTTAGGTGCATATGGTCTCCAGATACAATTGACAAACCTCCTCCTCCAATTCACTTCATGCACATCCATGACAGATAAAACATTTTGTAGTTTTTTGCTTGCTGTAGTGGTTTTACAGCCAACATTCTGTGAAGCAGCCAAGTGCCCTCAATGTCTTGTGTCAGCCCCAGGAAATCCTGTGCAGGGTTTTGGCATTTCCTATGGGTGATGTTACACCTTGCCCAATCTGCAAGTAATCTGCAGCAGGAACTGGTCTACTGCAGATGCCAAGGCAGGCCTGGGCTCTGGCACAGCAGTCAGTAGCGTGACCATGCAGCAGCAGGGCCCTACCACAGCCTGGCAGGGATTGGTAAAGTTGTAGGCACAGGCTTAAAGGAAGTGGGGGCTTTTCCCCCCCCTCCCTCTTTTCAGAACCTATGAGAACACACTTGGTGTGGTCGGTCAGGGGTAAGAGAGGACTAACTGTCAGAGATTTTTTCAGTCACTGCTTTAAAATCTTGGCGCCTTAGATGCAGATCTTGTGTTGCTTAGGTTGTATGGGTTTTGTTTTAAGTTCAGAAATTTGAGTCTGAACGGCACATTGGTTCTGTCAGAAGAAGCTGGTTTTTGTTCTGTAGCTTTGCTTTCTTTGTCTTGGTGTTTCTTTTCAGTTGGATTATGAGCACCCCTTTGCAGAGGGACTGTGGGATTTGTGAGGTTAATTGCCCATCCTGAGGGCTGCTGGAGAAGATGATCGTTGCTGTGGCTGATTGGCAATTCTCCTGCGAAGTTCCTTTCTTCTTTCTATGATGTTATGCTGACTATCCCTGGTTAGTCTTCTCTGGCTCTGCCAGCTAGTTCCCAGTGACTGTGCTGACACTTGTCCCATTCTTCAGGGTGGAACAAAATGAAAATTCTTCAGGTGAAGCTGGAGGATTTGCATCTTACTCATCTTTTCTCAAGCCTTTTTGTTTAAAAGCTTTTACTGTTCTCATATTTCTTAGCATCATTGGCATGGTCTGTGGGGGTTTCAAATCAGTTCTCCACACCTGAAGGGACTAGCACATCCCACACTGCTCTTGGAAACAATGTCCTCAGTTCAGAAAAACTTTCTGCTTTTCCTTCCTTCCAAGAGACGCATATATCTGAACTAGTTACTAGAAGTTCCCTTTATTGACTGTGATGAAAATAGTCTCCTATTGGTGAGAGAAACTGCATACCTCTGTGAGGAGCATTTGGCTACAGTCGTATTTTATCAGGTTTAATGTCTGTATTTTATCAGGTTTCATTCCAAAAGCACTAGTCCTGGGTTGCTGGTTTGGCTGTTGTGAGCCCTTAAACAGGTCACTGAATGGGTGATGAAAATATTCAAGGAAAGAGAATGTCTTTGATTTTGACCTTTCTGGTTTCCATTGAGGAAATACTAAAGCATGTAGCAAGAATTCTCAGATAAGACCTTGGCTGGCCCTCATCCCAGTCTTAATGATATCTTTAAAGCCAGTGCTGCTGAAGCGTATGAATCTAAACTGTGACGGCACACCAGAGATACCTATTGCAGGAGAGCATTTCTGATATGTAAAATAGTATGTTTCATTCTTTTATATATATCAGGTGCAGTACACAAACTGATTTACTGATTTCTCATTACTAGGGGAAGTAAAGGACAAAATGCTAGTATAATTATCTGAACATTAAAACCATAGCTAAATTGATCTTCTGTGCAATAAATAAACATTTTTTAATTTCAGTTTACTTTAGCGGTGTGAAAAAATACTTCCTCTCCTACCCCAGGCAACTTTTAAACTCAGGACCTCAACTAAAAAAAAACTTTCTCTTTTTACAGTATATTCACTCATCAGGCATAATTCACAGGGTAAGTGGAAAAACAAGAAAGCTGTTTCTATTTTGATAATGTGAATGATGTTTGTGTTAAGCATGCTTAAAAATATGCCTGAAGTTCTGTTTATAGCTTTTCTCAGTTCGTTGATGACTTTGATTTCTTCTTCAATGGGAACAAAAGGTGGCATGGCTGTCTCAGTGTAAGCTGGGCACTCAAGTTGCACTGAATACAGCTTAGATTTGGGGTTCCTGGATTACTTTGTCAAGTCGAGTTGTAAGGCTCCACAAGAGCAAATAGTGTCTAAATTGAGATGTATAAGAGGTTTTTCTGGTTATTATGGGGTTTTTGTTTTGTTTTGGGGGCTTTTTTACTGAAGATTGAACTTTTAAAAACAATGCTTAGGTTTTCTTTAAACCTTATATTAGTGTTCAAAGTTTTGGGAAACTGTAGAAATGGAAAAAAATTGCCCAAAATTATAGAGACTTAAGAACTCCAATTTTTTTTCTGAGACAAATTAAGCATTTGTTTCTTTTTGATTCCTTTGTCTGTATAAAGTCCACTTAAAATCACTTCTGCACTGTGAAGAAGGAGTTCTGAATGATGCCTTCGTGGTACCAAACAGCATGTCTTCCCCCAAAACTGCATTAGAACTGCAGAAATTTTCCATTTTTAATAAAGTATCAGGAGCACCATAGGAAATGTACATTGTATAGTAGCTTGAAGCTGGACATGGAAACTATGCAAACTGACAAAATAATGTAAGATATTTTTATTTTTGCAACTGCTGAGATCATGGTCTAAACTCACGATTGCTTAGTTTTCTTCTAAGGTCTCTCCTGATGACCCTTGAGCTTCATGGTTTTTTGCACCAAATTGTTTCTCTCCAAGGCCCCTCTGATGTTAAAAGATCTTTGTATAAAACAGATGGATCCTTGTTAAAAAGTTCAGAGAGAAGATATTTCTGTATCTTCTGATCTTGTGCTAAAGTGTATCAAAACAAAGGTTGGAAAAAACTGAAGGAAAATGTATTTCTAATTTTGTATGTCTAATTAACTGATGTTGCAGTATCATCTTAGTCCTTGCCAGTCCCCTTCCCTTTGCTAAACTTTACAATTGTGGAAGGTCAGTAGAAGTCTCTAAGGTGGCTTAAAAGACTTAAGGGAATACTTTTTTCATGTTACAGTTGTATTGACTTTCTTAGGAAACGGATTTTTTCCACAGAAGAGAGCGTAGGGTTTTATGTAAAATCTTTTTTGTGTCCTTCAGTAGTCCTTCTAAGTCTGTCAGGGCAGGGAACCTTTATAATGCATATTTTGATATGCAATGTGTACAGTCCAGAACTATATATGTGAATTGTTAACCTTGTGGTGTTAGTATTAAATGCAACAAATTTATGTCCAAACCCCTCTCATAGAAAAATTAGTGAATTTCTTTCACTGGCAAGTATTTTCCTGATTTCTAGCAGAAAAAAAATATTTTTCGTTTGGGGAAAACATACTGGAAAAAAGCCAAACATATACAAGTTTGCATTCTTGCTTGTGTTATTTGTTATGACATCATTTTACCTGGTGCTGTTCAAAATAGTTACATAAAAATTATAAAACCAGAAAGAAAGAAGGAAAGACAGCAAAAAAGAATACTTTATTGTCTTGCAGTAAAATAAAAAAAACCCTATTCATTTAAAATCTGGTTGCAGGATCTAAAGCCTGGAAACTTGGCAGTAAATGAAGACTGCGAATTGAAGGTAATGTATGTTTATTTGAAAAACCAGACAGATGTGTTAGAAGACAGAAGACAACAGGTGCAGCAGCTGTGGACATGCCGGCTGGTTTCAGTGTTGGATTAAGCTTTTTGCTCTTGAATCACTATTGGCCTGTACATCATCACAAAACAGGGAATTTGAATGGGGACTTTTATGTCCTGATGTGTAAGGACACATCAGATCTTACAGCCAAGGTTTTGTCCCTAAAAGGCACAAAAGGGTTTATGGGAGTGATTTGGTTATGTGAGAATTTCAGCTTTGAATAAATAGAAAAAGTCTAATTCTACAAGCTGGGAGATAGAGAAAATCAAAGATTGTGAAGGACACCCTTAACTGAATAAAATAAAAGGTGATGTAAAGCATAACAAAAATGGTTTTTAGCATGCAACATGCAAACTATATACTTGCATGTAGCCATTATAATACGAATTTTGGTCTTTGGAGACTGACCTGAATGTTCCAGGACCCCATGAGTTTAGAATTTTCCTATCTAACACAAAAAGCCATTGACTTTTCCTGGCTTGTAGGTGGACAAATGGTGAGTGGATCCCAGGGTGGTGGGAAAAGAGAGTCTAGAAAAAACAGTTGTATATGGTTGTCTTCCCCCACACCCCCAGCTGTACAATTATATTTTGAGATGCAAGCCAGGTGTCTTCTGATCTCTATCTAGTTATTTAACACATTTTTTTCTGCACACTCTCAAAGTCAGTTTATGCAGGCATAGGATCACATTGCCAGGGATAGTGCAGCCATTTCCCCCCGTGTCTGTGCACTCAGCAGCTTCCCTTGCATCAGCTCCAGTGATGGTGAGACTGTAAGCAAGCTGGAATAATTCCTTGAATGGGTAATTAATTAGCTGTCAGTTTTTTTCACAGTGTGCTTTCTGATGCTCATTTTTTCCTCATCTCAACTCATACATAGGTATCAGAAAAGTGACAGTGAAGGGTGTATGAGGGGAAATCAGTGCCCTTTCTGTAGTCTCAAAGTTACAAGTTATTTTTGTTAGTTACTGAAGCACTTAAAGAAAGTAAAGTTTGCTGAGTCAAAGGAGACCTATCCTTGAAGAGCTGAGGGAAATTGGGTCATTCTTTCATAATTCACAAATTATAAAAAGGATTTTCACGTGCTCTGAAAATTGCTGTGGGAGTTCCAGCTGAAAAGTTGAAGATTGAAGTGTGAGAATAATAGTTTTATATGAAGATAGTTGTTGAAATGGTACCATATTAATATTAAGTAAAAATGGGATACACTTGTTCCTGAGCTTAATAAGATGTAAATGAAAATAAATCATGAAGTTAAAACATAATGTACAAAAATTATTGCTGTTGTTTTCTACTTCTACAAATCTACAAAACCAAATTATATTTTAGCTGTTTCGAACTCTGCATGTCACAAGCCTTGGTAGATAAAATGCCTAAAAGACTGTGACAGAATAGACTGTACCACATCTGGCTTTGACCTGTTACATAATTTTTTTTCCTTCCACCCTCCCTGCTGTCTAACTGGGAAAATATAATGTGTGCTGAATATTTACAAAAAAAGCCATATATAAAGGTGTATTTTGCCACTACAAAAATTTTGAGTCTAGTAAATCTTCAGTACCCAAAGAATCAGCCACAATCAAGGGCATTTAATTGGTATGAATAAAAAAATGTCTCCCTTTGTATTCTATTCCTCTTTTTAAATTGATTGGTGATCAGCAGTTATGGGGAAAACATGGAAATTTTATCTCCAGTATGGCAATAAAGATAAACCCTAACTTTTTGTAGTCTTGATTTGTGAATGAAAATATAATTTTCCTTTTTGCTAAGTGCCAGGGAATGATGAAACTATCCTGAAGTATTTTAGAATGTTTAATTGTAGATAGCATTACAAAAACACAACTTTCGGTACAGGAATGCTCGGGTATCCCTATTGAAAACCCCACCGTAAAACCCCACCGTATCAATAAACATGTGCAACCTGATTCACATGGCAAACTGTGGCTGTTCGTGCAAAGCCTCATATTTAGTTGTCTGTGTGTGACCATGATTTAGCTTCTGTAGAACTTTACTTACCCACGCCCCCCCTTTCTTGTTAGAAGCATGAACTTTCCAATAAATACAAACCGATTGTCAGTCTGGGAGTGGAATTTTTCTTGCTGTTTGTTGCATCTTTTGATGGTCCATACAGGTGGGCCTTCTTAAGGCAAATTTTATAGAAGTTGAAAAAAGGCCATAACATTCATTTTTAATCTTGCTGCTGTACTCATTTGCTATATCTGGAGAGAAACATCTGACAATCTTCAAAATACACTGAATTGTGCATAGCACTTCAAAGAAATTGCATGGATCTTGCATTTCTTACCAAAGGTTTTTCTGTAGTTGATGTTGGAGGTTGGAGAAGACTTGGTGGGACTACTATGGTTATTCCCTACTCTTCTTGCCAATTTTCAGTGTGACCTGGAGGTCACACTTCATACAAGAAGTCTTCCCTTGTATGAGTTACTCAGAAAGTAGAAATAACAATACCTTCTTACTTCAGAATATTGTTGGAATACACTCTTAAATAATTGTGCCACCTGGGATATGAGAGCAATGGACACTGTCTAAAATGGGTGCTGTTCTTTTAGCTGTTACTTGATACAATGGTGATTCTGTGGTCACTGAATTTTTTGCATTAAATGTGTCCAGTATCTTTTTAATTAATAAGTGAATAATTTATTATATTCTTTACTGGTCTTACGGCTTTTGATGGTGCCATAGAAGTACATAACTTGAAAAAAAGTTATTCCAATCTATGTGCTACCTCTGTCTTGATTTTTAAAATGAGAACAAGACACTTCAATGAGAAAAAGATACAAAAATAAACCAATTCCTGCAGATTGCTCCAATTTTCTTTTTCCTGCAGTTGTGAAGAACTGAGTGAACTAGATAACTAGCTATCTGATCTGAATGTGCTTTGTGCTTCCATTACAGATCCTGGATTTTGGATTGGCAAGGCATACAGACAGTGAGATGACTGGATATGTGGTTACAAGGTGGTACAGAGCCCCAGAGGTCATACTTAACTGGATGCATTATACTCAGACAGGTCAGTGTCTCTTCAAAAGGATCTTAACAGGGCTAAAGCATTCACTGAATCAGATGATATATAAATAGGACTTTGTTTCTGAAATGAATAAGAAATTGGAGGTGGAAAAAACAATATAATTGTGCAACATTTCCTTGTAGATAAATTGCATGTAATCATGTGGTGATGAGTTTGGGGTTTTTATATATGTTTTCTGAGAGTAACAGAAAGTGCTAAGGTGATTACAAAAAAAAATTATACAGACATGGCAGTCTAGTCTCTCTTCTTGTGTTTCTGTAAAGGTGTGCTGATTTTAACTTGAGCAGACAGGGGAAAATGGCAGATGGAGGGTATTCAAATAACACTAAGATAACTATGGAAGTTTTTGAAAGCATTGAAAATTTACTTCTTATGTGCCTGTAGCTGAGAAACTCATTCTGTATATTACGAGATTATCTCCAGTTTGCTCATTAAAAACTCTGGTAGTTTTTACCTGTGCTGTTCATCATACTTGGCAAGGCACACATTTATTTTATAACAGGCTATAAAAGTAATTTTTATACTTATTTAAAATATGTTTTAATTTAAACTTTATGCACATTAAGCTGACGAGTTAATGAGCCTCTTGGTCTTTTTTTCAGTTGACATCTGGTCTGTGGGCTGTATAATGGCCGAGATGATAACAGGGAGACCACTGTTCAAGGGAAATGATCGTATCCTTCAGTGAATTTATGATCCTGATGTAAGAAAATTATGAGAGGTTATGTGATACAGTAAGTCTGTTCAAAAAATGATGAGTATAAATTGAAGCTTTCAGCTTTCTCATTAAATCATTATTTCATATCTGTACCACTTTTGCTCACTTGCCAATTAAAACTTACATTACTGATTTTTTTCAGTAGAGATGATCTTTCAGTCACATCTCAAATCATCACGTAAAAGGCTCTGTGATAATAGAAAAGCCATATATATATTTTTTCTAGTGCGTGCAATGCATATGTTGATTGTTGAGATACACTAATACTTTTGGACTGATTTTTGTCCAAACAATACAGAGCAGGCTGATAATATTAGAAAATTTTGCAGATGACTCAGTTATGTGTTCCCAAATTATAGGATATTTTCTTTGCCTTTTCTAAGAAAAATGGATGACTTTCATCTTTTATAAATCTTCTGTTCAGTCATTGAGTTAAGATTTTTACATTATTCTACGACAGCAAAGAAATACATTAGTTTTGCGGGATGCTTAGTTTCCTAATAGTGAAGGAATTTGTTCCTTATTTCTGGTACTCAGATTTGGACCAACTCACAGAAATAATGAAAATAACAGGTACACCAACTCAAGATTTTGTTCAAAAATTGCACAGTCAAGATGTGAGTATTCTGATTTGTCAGTTGGTTTTCCATGTCTTCATTTTCCTTTAAGCCATGCTCAGTTCTTAGACAGCCTGAGGTAATACGTATTGATCACTGATATGGCCCCTGACCGTCCTTCTCTGCCTTGACATGCTTTGTGCACCCACAATAGCTACTGGAGATGCGGGGGGAATGACAGAAAATTATCAGAACATTACTTAAATATTTCAGGATTTCAGTGTGTACCATATAAACAGCTGAGCTGATTGATACATGGCAACTTTCATTGTAAAGGTACTGAAAGCATGAAGATATTCAGAAAATCCCGTTGTTTGCAAATGTCTCTTTCCTGTCCTTAGGCTGATGTCCTTCTAGAATCCTGAGGCCCTTACTATAAAGAACCTAAATTTATTCATTAGACTAACTGTACAATTCAAATAGAAAGGAATTACTGTATAAGGCTCACTTCTGGAGATTGCTGTAAACTCACTATGATGTTCCTTCAAATAATTAATACATATTTATTTGAATAAGTACATTAATTATGGAGCATTAAGAATTAAAGCTTTGCATTATAATTTCTAAATTGTGGTTTTAAAGCTTGATTGAAAAAAAGATTCTGTTCAGGAAGAAGGTGCATATCATCAGAAAAAATGCATTTGTACAATGTGCTGTCAAAGTATTGTTGAGAAGGATCTTAAGCATGTAGTTAATGTTGTCACATTACAAATGTTCCAAAGACCTAATTTAATATCCATGTTTCTTTTAAGGCAAAAAATTACATCAAAAGCCTCCCAAAAGTCCAGAAGAAAGATTTTGCATCCATCTTGAAGTATGCGAATCCTTCAGGTCAGACTGTGTCTGTGTGTACATCTTGTTCCAGTGTTTGCATTGGAGGCAGCTGCAGTATCAGTCATGTGACAGGCAGTGTGATGGTTCTTGGGCTGTTCTATCTCTTGCTTCCCATAACTCATAATTTTAATTGTAGCGGCTGAACTTTGCTGAGTTTAAACCCTGCCAGGAATCAGTTGTTTCTTAGACGCATGAAAGAAAAAATGGTGGTTTGGGTTTCAGTCTAGCACCTGGTTTTTGGTTTTACTTGAGCAGTTTTCTCAAGAGCCCTGGCAAATAAGGTGAATGTAAAAAAATTTTCTCTGTATGGTATTTGAACTGTAATTCTGATAGCCCAATCTGATCTGCAGTTGAAATACAGGAAAATGGAAAGCTGAGATTTTAGTAATGGAATTTATACATCCTGAGAAACATCTGTGCATTCCTGAGAAACACTGGCTTGGATTCTATAGATATTAACTGCCAGAAGAGCATACTGAGTGTGCATAACTGTGACATGACCTGAGGTAGCCAGAGCTCTGAAATTACTCTCCCTAAGCATTGTCAATTCTCCAATGACCTAAACAGTAACAAAGCCAGTTTTCTTAGAATATTAATTAGGATAACTGAATTTTCTCAATTTAAGAAGTTGAAATTTTAGGTTCAGATACAGTACAAATAGATCTGATTAATAAACAGCTCTTACTTTTACTGCATGTTTAGCTGATGGGTAGCAACAGCAAGCTATACTTACATACAGTTTTTACTATGTCTCTTCTTACCGTTTCCGTGGCCATCAGGCTGCTTCTGGTCTGGAATAGGAGTTTAAAGAGAATATACAACACGCCAAGCAAAAGTTGAAGGATCCTGTCCCACACTTCTGCCTCTACTTCCTTTTAGCTGCTCCAAACCCAAGAACATCCTTTTAGAATAGAAAAAAGCAGAAAATAAACAAATCATTCATCATACCTGTTTAAACTAGTCCACTTTGACAGTCTAGCAATGAACTCAATCCAAAATCCACATGAAGGGAACATGCAAAATTTTAATGGGTTCTTTTGGCTTAGGTCAAAACCACATAGCAGATAAAGTTAGCTCTGAGATTCTGAGCATGGACAGCTGACCTGTGTTAGTGAACTTCAGAATGTACTTGGTTTGATTTGGTGACACAGTGCAGTTCTCATTCACTGTTCACCTGTTCATTCAGCTGCCGTCAGGGGTGCTGTACCTTAGAGCCACAATGACTGGCAGTGATTAAAGACACCAAGGAAAGCCCCAGGCACAGTGGTCCTGGAGCCAGAAGCTCAGAAGTCGCTAGCTGAGATGTTTTCTGTATTGCATACGGAGGCAAGGGAGCACCTCTGCATTGCATCAGGCTTTGTACACATCCCAGCTTGCTTGCAACAGTCATGCAACGAGGCCCCACTGGCTACAGATGGATGCCCAATGATCCTGTTCTATTACTCCGTGTATTTATTTGAAATACCTCCAGGGCAGTATTACGGTGTACAAGTGGAATCAGGTGTGTGATTTGAATATACTGTTGGTTTTCTGTGCAATAGCTGTAAACCTTTTGGAGAAGATGCTGGTGCTGGATGCAGAGAAGCGAGTCACAGCAGCTGAGGCTTTGATGCATCCTTACTTTGAACCAATTCACGATCCCGAGGAAGAAATTGAAGCTGAGAAATACGACGACACATTTGATAACATGGATCTTCCACTAGATGAGTGGAAGCGTGAGTTTAATTTTGTGATGTTTTCAAAAATAACCAGATTGAAAGGCCATGGAGAAATAAAAATGTTCTCCCTTACAATTTAACTCCTCTGCTTTGGATCGAACAGAGTAAACAGACAGCATTAAGAGAAATGCTACTGATGAGCCAGTGTTCCTTTTAGCAAGTTCTTGTTGAAGCATCTCCAAAGGTTCCTTCTCTGCTTCTTAACAGAGGCTGTTCTCCATTTCCCTAATGTTTCTGTCCTCCCGTCTTCTGCAGTATAGAAAAGAAACCATTTCTGTAACTGGTGTTTCAGTGAATAGGGCAGATGAAGAGATTGTTTGACTGTTGCCTCTACAGGACTGCAGTGGTTACTGGCCTTAAAATTAGATTCTCTGAGGGAGAAAAAAACATGCCTGTGTCAGTAGAGATTCAAGTCTAATCTTGTTTTCATCTAAAGTCAGAGGTTTGTAGTTTGGCTTTTAAGTGAGGACCTGAATTTTAAATCTAATGTGCTCAGTAGCTGTTGCTGAGGATATAGCCCACAACACTCAAAAGTCAGTGCTCGCGTTCCTTTGACAGCACCTGTACCATTTCAGTATTGGGCTACTTTTTCAAATCTGAAATGGTTCAAAAGTGATCCTTCATTCCCTTAGTTTTTGTACTCTTCCTCTCTTTTTGCCTGAAGAGGTCTCTCTCTTCCTGAGCTAGATCAGAGCCCAACCATGCTGGGGTTGCACCTTGCTCATTCATGTTTGTGCAGCTCCTTTTCTGATTAGACCACAGCAATGTTATGTCTATTCTGTTGTTTTGCAGGCATTACATATAAAGAGATCTTGAACTTCAAGCCACCACAGACATCGGACTCAAAGGAAACAGCAGTGTAATTGTATGGCTCAGTATTTTCAGAACTCTGAGGAAGGCAGAAAACTTGTAAATGTTCGTGACATTTCAGGTGTATAAAACTTTTTATAAATAAGCTCTGTGTAATCTGTTTCATCTGCACTGTATGAAAGAGCAATGTCCTTTACTCTGCATATGGAAGTTGGTGCCTTTGGGAGTAGCACTTCAAAAATATCCAGAAACTTACTTCTTCCTACAACTTCTTCCTTCTGCACCAAAGGACTTAGACTGCAATAACCTGGTGCCATCCTCAAAGAGCAGGACTAATTCTTCAACTCAGAGATCAGAGGAGTACAGGTTACCACCCCAGGCAAGCTGAGAACACAGTATGTCTGATGTGCTGTGACTGCTCTCCAAGGCCACTGAACTGTCATGAATGCAAGAAGTATTCATGTGCCCTCCTCTGGAATATTTCACTTTGCTGAGATGCCTGGGAAGGCTAATCATCTTCTGTTACCTCAGGGTCTGCAGTAGGTAGCAGAGACACAGCCCAAATGAGTGCCTGCGTCCCCTGTCCTGTGTAAGCAGAAGAGAACCTCAGAACTGTTGATGTCCTAGATTTTTTTCAAAGTAACCAGCATAGCGGGACAAGATTTCATAAACTTGCTAGATGAACAGTCACTGGATATATAATCACTGTATAATATTTTTGTCTAAATGCAGTGCATTTTCTTTCTATATTAGACCAGGGATCAAGGATTTCCAGGGAGAAATTATTCAGATTTTCTAAAATTTTGTAAGCTCTCTAGTATCTTAGTATTGAAATTGTCTCAGACGATCAGCAGTGCTGATTTAACAAATAAAGCTGCATGTGGGTCACGTTACAGAAAATGAAATGAGGACCGAAATGATACACTGCAGTTCTTAATCAGAAATACCTGCAGCAAGCTGGGTTTTTTCACAGTGTACAAAGCTGTTACCAGGTGGAGAATAATAATTATTCCCTTTTTTTACCCTTTTGAGCTCATCTTACTTGGAAAAACCTTCAGGCCTTTTGTTGAGAGGTACCTTAGCAGAAGGAGTCAGCTTCCTGATGGGATAGATTGGTTAGATGCTTCCTGAGTTCCTTACTGTCCTTTTACTGTATTTTCCTAGGTGCTTTGTTCATAAGGGTCTCTGAGAGGTGGGAAAAAGAATTGGCAAACCTTTGTGAGGAATTTCTGTGTGAAATTGCTTTTCTTTCCTAAAGGTAGTATCTTCACAATAGACTGTTTGGATGTGGGTAATTCCCAATGTAATACACTGTGGTGTGTTACTACTGAGTGAAATGAATGTGAAAGAAGACATTTGATCTTAGCAGGTAGTAACTGGAAAAAAAGAAGAAATTACTTGGGGTTTTTTTGCTTTAATATCCAATATAAATCATAAGTTTAATAAAGGCACAGTTATTCTGTTTCTTTCAATGAATGTTTGAATTAAACACTTGTAAATATTAGCATTTGTTTAAAAATTGTTTGATGAGAGTTGATTAGCTGAGGTGGACACCTAGAGAGACTAAATGGTAACAGAAACATTAAATTAATGTATTTGACAAGTCATTAAAAACTACAGTTTCAGGAATGCCTGAAAAAAAGGCAGAGAATGTAAATTTAATCAAAATATTTTTCCAAACTACAGGTACCTCACAGAGAAAGGCATGCTTAAGAGTCATACCCCATTTTGCACTATGAACTTTCTGCTTGGTCTACACTTCCATGTTAAATAGAAACTTCATCTTTCACAGAATAGATGTTTTCTCTTAGGATCGTGTTCTGTGGTCTTCTTATAAGTCACGGGAGAAAAGTGCCTATTGGAATTAGTGGTGTTGATAGACCAAGTCAATGGGAAATGAAAAATGTCAAACACTTACTTGAAAGTGCTGCCTCTGTATCTTAAATGGATTTCAACATCCTAAATTCTAGCAAATGCCTGAAGTCTGGAGATAATGCAGATGGCCCAAACGTTAGTCAGACTAGGAGGGAGCATTTTTTAATTGAAAAACTGCTTTGCATTTTCTTCCTAAAGGCCAGTGCTTCGCTGGGCATTTCCACACAGTCAAGCCTTAAAATCCTCCAATGACTGTGGTGAACTTTTCCCTCTCTTAATTTTAATTTAGGATTGGACAAGCAGCCAGCACACATGAGAGAGACATAAGAAAATAATGTTAGCTTTTCTTCGTAATGGAGAAATACAGAACTCCTGAAGTAATTGAGACCTTTTTGCATATGTTAGCAAAGACAGAAGTACTGCTGTGCCATCAGCAAATGGCAAAGGCAGCATCGGGTTGGTCAAGAAGTTTCTGTGAAGAGATCGAATTCTGCAGAAATGGCTCCAAGTGGCAATAGAGATCATTAAAAGAACTGTTAGGTGAAAGCAGAAATACTTTGCAGCGGAAGCAGCTGCTACTCCGAAGGAAGAGACAACGGTGTCTAAGTTTTTATTAGCTATTCCTACTGGTGCTAAGCAACTCAGGTATAAGAACCCAATTTCTGTTTGCCTTAAAAGAGAAATGTAAATACATTCTGCATGTACATGAAATGTGCTGTGACAAATAAAGGTTGTGAGTTTGTTTTTTACACAATAATGGTCTTATTTTTCCCATATGTATTCCCAGATGTATAATCACTACTGAAAATATTTTCAGTAAATGGATCTATATGAAATTAGTACTGTAGGTATATTTCAAGTAATATTACCTGCTGATATAGTTTCTTTTGGAAGCTAGTCAGACCACAGATGCTAATCTTTCTCCCTTTTTCTGAACCTGGAGTTGCCACAGAGCTAATCTGACTGTACTACTGCCACCAAACTATTTCTTAACAGCTCCTTGGACTTTCCCAGACATCTCTGCGTTATTCTGAAGGATAGGGTTTTGGTTCTTAAATGCAGTTGCATTTCTCAGCCTGTTTTTAAAAGCCAAAGTCAGACTGATGGTCATCAAGCATATATATCTTTGAGTTGGACAGGGAAGTTTGAGTTAACAAAGTTCCAACAGGATGTATGGGGCTCACATGTTCCCCATTTTAGAGCAAGACTGTCCCTTTAAGTATTAGTCTGATGCATTGAAGACTCACTGAATGTTGAATTTTGATAATGTGTTATTGCGGGCCACAACTTCCTTTCTTGATTATTTTCCTTTTTTTAAATAGGATATCACTGAGATGCATGCTAATGTGTCCTGCAAAATGTGCTCAGAAGATGCACTTTGTTCCTGATTGGGAATTAGTGGGCATATGAGCTGGGTGGGAGTCTTTGAGTTTCCTGCTTTCTGATCTGCTGTTCAAAAGTGAATGCTTCTGGTCTGTTACAGCGAAGGTTTTTAAAGAATGAGGCATCTGTCAGATGCTATCATTTGCTGGATCTTGGTATAAAATAGCCGTGTATTTTGACGGTCCCTGCAGGGACCACAGAAAAGAATGGGGGCTCAAAACACCTGCTGTCTCTGCTGATTAATTCTCCATCTCGTGCATACGCTGGTAGCAACTGGTTGTATAAGCCAAACAATACCAGGAGCAGTTTCATGCACAGCAGCACTTAAAATCTCCTCCTAAGTCTTCATAAGAATTCAGAAGCCTGAGTTGGAGAAAGATCAAGGGAAGAGGACTTCATCATACAGACACTCTTTGAAACTTCATGGAGTACCACTTAATGACCAGCTCTTGTGCACAGATCATTTGCAGCCTGTGGAACAGTAACATCTGAAAACTGCATTTTCACTTAGCAACCACCTGCAGCTCTCAGGCCTGGGACTGATGTATGCTTTTTAGCTACCAGGAACAGCATCCCATAGGGAGGTGAGTGGGGACAAGGAAAGTGTTCTAATGATTCATCATTTTTGTCTGCTGCTGTTTTACTCTGTAATGGGAGCTCCTTTATGTTTACCTCGTTACTTTTCTAACCAAGAGTTTTCTAGTTTATGGTCTGCTTCGTGAGCAAGCAATGAGGTGCATTTCCCAGCAGAGTTAGAGTGATCCAGGCATGCAGCTCTTAGACATTTCATGGAAGCATTTTGAATATGCTGTTACCTTTGAGAACCAAAATAGACTGCTGGTGAAACAAATGAAATGCAAGGAAAGGAATTGCTCAGGTCCTGTTTGAGAATTTGCTTCTTGATTTTGCCACACAATATCCTGGGACCACATGCACCTGGGGAGCAGGTAAAGTCTCTTGCTGTGTTTGCATGATGCCAGCAGCTGAGAGGTTCCTGTCAGAGTGATACTTGTAATACCAACACCTAATCCACTTCAGTCTGATACTGATGGGAAATTTGTTATTACTCTAACATTGTTATATCACAGCTGATAATAGTAAAATTGTACTGCTTGGAAAACCATGAGCATTTAGTCCACGGGGGCCTGGGCTATGGCAGCTTTGATTTAAGGGTTTTTAAACTCCCATTTTTACATCATAGTTCCTGCTGCCAAGTAGTACCACCTTGGCATGTGCCCAGACATTTTGCTGTTCCTATGTAACGCCTTACATTTTTGGGTTTGAGCCAAGTTTGGCTTTTCTTTTTCATAAAAATGGTGGTGCACTATTGTAAGGAGAAAAAATACAGCCAAAAATGTATTCAGAAAAACATTCACTCAAGTTTTCTCTAAAGCAATAGATCAAGCAAAGTGCTGCAGGCATAGTTCATTTACTAGCACTGACATGGCCACAGAGCCAACAGTGCCTGGAAAACTCTGCTCATCCAAACCGATGGGTGCCTGTGGCTGTCATCTCTTGTCTGTTGTTATCCAGCCTAAAAGAGTAACAAAGCAGCCTTTGTGAGGTAGTTGTTTGGGAAAGCCTGATGGTGAGCTCTGCTGTAAAGGTTTTGAGAGCATCTGCAGGAGGTCACGAAGCTTGGGCTGCTGGGACTGGGGGCCAGCTCAGAGCCACTGCAGCCAAGGGTGGCCCCTGCCCCACAGTGACCTTGGGGGAAGGCTCCCAGGCACTGTGGGGCAAACCCTGATGGGGGGGTGCTGCTTCCAGCAGAGGCTCTTGCCCTGGCCCAGCCTGAGCTGCAGCTCCTCACCACCTTGCAGCCATGTGCCTGGCCAAGGGTCCCACCAAACCACCTCCACTCACTGGCTGATGTCCCAGTCTGGCCCGTCCCCATCCCCCGAGAGGTGCCCCACACCTAGGGCTGGCTGTCCCCACATGCCCCTGCCATCTGCCCTGACCTAGATGTAGTGGCTTACATTAAATTTGGGTCAAGTTGAAAGGATTTGTTGGCAGTGCTCCATAATAAATGGAATGAATACATGTTTCTGTGCCATTGGCAAAGCTACTGTAAGTTGCTGTGAGTCTCCATTTGGACTAAGTGTCACGACAACATAATTCATGGAATTTTTCATACATGATGCATTTGTGCAAAAGGTAATGACTAGATAGGGAAGAAAATTACTGGAAGAGGGCACAGATTTCCTTTAAAGAAAGAAAATACAATGCAGGAAGATTTTTTGAAGGCATTACTAATATATGTAAATAAGCAATCAGACTCATCAGAAAAGTAAAATCACAGCAGTGAGAATACTGTGAACACTGAGATCAAGTACTGCCTGCTGGCAGAGTGGGCGGGCTGAGTCACTAGGCACACATATAAACTCTAGGTCTCATGTCACCTTACAGACTTCAAACATGACTCCCCATATGGCTTATAAGCACTCTGGTACTGCTTTGTATTCAGGTTGCTGAATTTTCAGAACAGATGTGAAACTATGGCCATGCAAAAATGAGTGAATATTTGAAGACTCAATGAAATCAGTATGATTCTTTTAATGAACTGATCACTATAACTATAGTTACTTTTTCTACTCAGTATTGCCATTTCAAGTCTTTAAAACAGAACATTAACTATGTTTTCTTAGGTTTCTCAGTGGGTTTTACGGCCTCTTATACTTTATGGCTGGATTAGTGGTTTTGATCCTGGATTTGATATGATTAATGTTATGAACTTGCTGCATGTCTTCCAGCTTTTGAATTGCTTTCCATAACTAGTGTTTGGTATCATTAGAGTAATTTGAGACATAAATTATTTGTGTGCAGGGAAAATTCCCTTTATGCTGTAACCTCAGACCTTAGCAGTGGGGTAAGCATGACTTCCCATGAGAAAATGCTCAGGAAAGGCTGAAGAGCTGAGCTGAGCAGGCAGAGAGCATCGCTGTATCTCACACACTGGCTTGCCTTAATGTATCAAATTCATACCAGTGGGTGCCTGATGGCTCCCTTAGGGTTAATAACATCTTCTCTAATATGGTGTTGTGATAACATCAGCTGGTTCATACATCCTTTATGATCAGCTAGGAGTTTTAAAGAAGACTAAATCTCTCTTTTCTTGTCCAGAAATGTTAGACCTTAGTAAACATGGGCATGACAGTAGGGCTGGTTGTGAAGGGCCTCTACCACAAATGGTTGTTTTCTCCTGGAAAGGAGAGAAATGAAAACTTGGAAGTAGGCAGAATTTAAAGAACCAATTCCTCTCATTTTTCTGTGTTAGTTTCATCTCCTCAAGCAGTATTCTAACCAAGAAAATCAAATACAGCTAATCCTCAAAGAAAGAAATAGCCAAGTGAATGTCCTCACATGTGGCCGTGGAGCCAAGCTGGCTTCTCCCACTGAAGTGTTGGGACAGAATTGCTGTGTAAGGACTTCAGGAAGCACAGGGACAGCAGTTGTTCGTTCCCTCTAAAGATTGGTATATACATCTGCAGCATCCCTTGCTGAAGCCAAGGTATTAGGATGAGGTTGTTTTATTGAGCCAACCCTATGGCAGGAAAAGTACCTCCCTACTGAATGCTTTTTCAACATCATGGACCAAACCAAACATTTTATAGAATGTTGTGAAAGACAATTTGTGAAAGATAATTCACCAAAGAGTGAAAGAGTGGTCTGTGTATGTTGGCCATCTTTGTCAGTTTTGCTCACGTAAAGGTCTGCCATAAGACACTGACATCAATAGGATGTATTCTAACACCTAGCATGAGCAAAACAGGCAGAATATTGCCTTCCAGGGTATAGTCCTGCATTATGGAAACTGACTTTGCCTTCCTTAGGTACAGAACCTGTCAGTAACTCCAATACCTCTGTTTCATTTTGCTAGAATATCAGGGAGAAAAAATGCTACTCAGCATGAAGAGAAACACATAGCATTTTCTCTGGATGTTTCCAAAAGTAGTTTTCTCTCTCACCAAACAATTCAAAGGTCTCCTGTCCCAATACATTTAACATTAGTAATGCTGTAGTAGAGATGTAGATGTAACAAGGCTTATGGATAGTGGCAATAGCTTTTATCACTTTTATCAGAGAGATGTTAAGAGCAAAGGAAAAAAGCTGAGGAAGCTGTTAGGCAAACATGTGCCTTTTATGGTGTGAAACTAGAAACTGTAATCAGAAATCCTTTTTCTCTGGATGCTCTAGTCTAATTTCAAAATACTTTCCCCTCTAAACTGTTTGCTTCTCTAAGGTTTCCATAATAAAAGGAGCCTCTTGTGGAGACAGTTATCAATCTTTGATTGCTTCAACCAGCATGAAACCCTTAATGCTATTGAGAGAATGACAATGGATCCTAAGACCAAAAAAACCATCAGCCTCTCCTAACTGTAAATTTAATTATTTCTCTGGCTGTGCCTCCCTGAGCTTCATACACTAATTAGAAGTAAACCATAGTTTGAGGGATCATTTAGGTACTATTTGATTTTGAGCTATTTCTAAATGATTGCTCTACATTTTTTTTCTTATTTACTCAGCTCTTCTTTGTATGTATCTATTTAGGATGGATTCACCCATTTCACTTCCCAGTAGCTCCACTGGAAGAAAATGGTTGCCCTGGAATGAAGGTAAAGGGCTGCAAAGACCACGTGACATAACATTTCACAGGCAGGCCTCACAGTCTGCACTTAGATTAGCAAATGGGCGCTGAAGTCTGAGGTCTCAGACCCTCTAATCCTGGCCTGCTGGCTCAGGGGCTCTGCCCAGGTATTGAAATCCAAATAGAGTTTAATCATTAGGGTGGAGACTCCTTTATCAGTGAATTTCTCTTCGAGATAGGGTAATAGAAACCAAATGTCTTTGATGTCAACAGAGGCAACTGTGCAACATAAGCCATCACAGAAAAAGAAGGAGCCTGCCATCTGGTTCAAGGCTCAGAGAAAGAGAAGATATTTTTTTCTTCCCTATCTTTTTGTATAGCACGTTGCATCTATGCTTTCTCTTTAAAGACTGATTTGTCGTTTGTTTGGTTTTTGTTTCTTGGGTTTTTTAAAAATTGAATTCTCCTCCTTTGCAGAGAATTTAAAGCCTTTCATGAATACCAGTGGGGCTGTCCCACAAAACACAAGGGAGGGCTTGAAGTGGTTGATTCTGTAACTCTCATGCTTGCTGTGGCAGTGGTTGTGGCAATATGAATTTTCCTTATAGGAAAAATTGCTGAGGTTTTACAGATTTAGCAGGCCCAGCATCAGTGTTACAGGAAAGCACTATGCGTTCACTATTAAAGTGCATATAAAAAGATTTAATAAGAATACAAGATGCAGAAACCACTTACTTTTACAAAACTGTTCTGGATGTCTTCTCAGACAGACAAAAAGACTTAGACAGTATTTACAGAGATACCATCCCCGCATGATAACAGAGAGAAAATCATAAAGGTTCAAGTCAGAAAGTAGTGTCTGTGAAGCCATTATACCATTTGAAATCTAGACCTGCCCATGATGATCCACCTAATGCCTGGCATGGACCTGCCAGTTGTCTGCCACAGTGCTGTGCTCCTGCTGTCTCTCAAATTCTTCACTCCTCACACCACGGTGTGATTTGACTAGGCATTTGTAATCAAAACAGGTTACACATAAGGGCAGTTGCGCCATTCATTGAACCTTGAAAAATGTTTTGAGTTCCTTGATATATGAGGAATACTGAAAAAAAGTAGATTAGTGGCAGCTGCAATAGCAAGTGTATCTTTTGTCAGGATAGGAAGGTGCCTCAAAGAACTTCAAAAGGCTCCCTTTTGTGGTCATCCTTGTCCAAAAGGTGTGGGTAATATCTGAAACAGGGAGAGAGAAAAAAAGATATTCACACGGTCCGTGAGTAATCCTTAGACTTTGAGCACACAGTTCATAGTTTAGAACAGAAAAGAACTATTCCGATCAAATATTTGTATAGCTGTCAGGTAAAAACTATATACCATACCCTATGAATGGACACACTGATTTGTGAAGCAGTTACTCTTGTAATTTGTAATTGCCACAGTTAAAATATGTATTTTCTCAGAATCCCAAGAAGTTTTTGAATATTGTCTGTATATGCATTAGAGTTAAGGACACAACTATTTGTTTTGAATAGAGTTTAGTACACATCTCTGTACTTGAATTTAAAAGTTTCCAAATTTTTTTAGTTAGAAAGCCCAAAATAATAAACCTCTTCCCAAAAGTACGCTAATATAGAAATCTAAAGCTAGGATTTATCAAGAAAATATATTTTCTTTTTGAAATTTTAAAATTCCATTCTACAGTCTTAAAAATAATATGAATCCTGGTTTGGACAGAAGTTTGTAAACAAAAAAAAAGCTGTCAGGATTCTAATGAACAGAAGCTCAAATTCATGTCCGGGGTGTAACTTTGACTATTTCTTGACAAGTCTTTGGTTTCACCAAGAACATCTGCAACAGGAATATTTGCTTTGATTCTTTAGATTTAAGTACATAGTCAGTGTCTGGAATGAGATTACATTTTAGCATCAAGGTGTTCCAGAGTAGGTTTACACTGGATATGAGGAAATATATCTTCATGGAAAGAGTTATCAAGTATTGCAACAGGGAAGTGGTTGAGTCACGTTCCCTCGGAGCATTCCAAAGACATGTAGATGTGACATTTAGGGATGTGGTGGAGTGGGACTTTGCAGGGTTAGGTTTATGGCTGGATTTGGTGGTCTTAAAGGTTTTTTCCAACCTAAATGATCTTATGAATCTATGAATAATTTTATGTATCTACATTATTCAAGAAAAAATTATGCAAAAGCCAGAGGGAATCTTCCTTAGAAAAGATTTGGCCATAATATCTAATTTCAGGTATTTGAAGCAGATCCGTGTATTTGTGAAACCTTACAGAAATTATTTAAATTTTGCTTATTCAACAAAGCATTTAGGCTGAAGTTTGCCTTTTAAACAGGAGCTTCAGGTCTGCTGCTTCCCATGGTGTTAAAGTGAATCAAGCCTGGCCTGCCATGTGTTGTGAAAACGTCAGATGCCAAGAGCATTTCCTGCGGGTGGCTGAGATACATAGAAGTTAAATGCGAAATTGCCAAGCGACTTAAAAGGGATGGGCTCCAGGCGTGCTGCAGTCAGCAGAGCACTCTCCCGGGGTTTTACTTGTTTAACTGATAGAGCTGTCTCTCATGGCAGCTAGAAGCCAGACACGATTTCCAAGACTTAATGTGTTTCTGTCTTATCTTGATGATCACTAGTTGGCTACAGACCACAGACAAAGGAAGAACTGGGGAGGGGGAATAGACAAGGTGACGATGTTTACTTTCTCAATGGACTACAAATAGTTGATATGTAATGTTTACTTGTAGCCCAAACAGCTGGTGCCCTGTCTCCCTATGAGAGTTCGAGTCTACTTCTATTCCCTTATATTCACAGAGGGTTAGAAACAGTTCAGTGAGCTCTGTGTTTAACTTCACTTTGTATTTCATTTGAAGCTGTTAGTGACAGACAATACATGACAGGGGACTCAGCTATGATAGAAACTTGGGAAAACCAGCATCAGCCCAGTTGCCAAAAGACTGCAAAAGCAACTTAAGTCTAAAAGAAAAGAGGAGCTTTTCTGTGTCAGAAATTGTGCCTGAAATACATGATACTCCATTTGTCTAATAGTCCTTTAACAAAATTAAATCAGAGCAAAATGAAATTGAAATCCAGTAAAACCGACTCTACTAAAAAGAAAGATATTAGCAAAGCAGCAAACCAGTACCAACCAAGGCGTAAAAGTACTCTAAGACATTTCATTTTTTACCTGGGGGAGAACAGAGAAGAATGGCTATTACTAGTGGCTGCAAGTGGAAAGTGCTCATCTGAGGTATATGATCAATAGTGTAAAACCCTAAATTCACACAGTCTGTATTGTGCACCCACCTGAAAGCCATTCTTTGGAATTTGCTTACCCCTGGAGCAAAACCAACAACACATTGATCCTGCCATGGTTTTTATGGCTGAAAAACAAAAATTTTCTTTCTTAACAACAAGCGTGCCAGCATTTCTTAACTATTTTCAGCCACCTTAAAAGCAAACAGCTTCACACAGCATTTAACCAGGGTGGTGTTCACCATAAGGCCCTGACATGCAGCACGCAGGACATGGCCTAAATGCAACTTTGTAAGTGTGCCACTAGTAAGTCAGTACTGGATTTCACGTCTTCCTCTCATCACTTTACACGCTTGTCCTGCTCTGCATTGACAAAACATTGCTGAGCAGGACCTCCAAAAGCTGAATGGATCAATGAACATTGTGATGCCCAAGCTCAGATTTGTATGCCCACTCTAGCTGCTAGCTGGTTAGCAAGTCACCTCATCTTCCTCTGTCCTTTTTTTGGCCCTGACTGACTTGGCCTACTTAGAAAATGCTACTTACCCAGTTTTTGTATAGTATTCAGCACCACTGTGCTTTGAGTAATGCTCTTGGGATCTGTGTGGGTATTTACATGCCCTCTCCCCACTCCTGTAGCATCTGAACGCTTCGTATTTGAACACGTTTAACTCCCGCATCCCCCCATCATTGTTAGCCAGGAAAATCTGTGTGCAGGAGTACAGTGCAGCAGGGTTAAAGCTTCCAGAAGAAATGTGGCAGAGCAGAAAGTAAGTTAGGGTCACCCAAAGAATCAAATTTCTCTTTCACTATTAAAATAAACTTTCAGTTAATCAACTGTCAGTAAAAAGGGCAGCGCTGAGCACACCGAAGCAGTGAGCCTGTAGCAATTTCCATTACACATTTATGAGGAAATACAGTATTTCTGTCCTTTAAAAATTGAACCAATGCTAAAGCCATTGTGACAAATAAATTAATGGGGCCTTTTCAAAGGCATTCAAAGGCATCCATGACTCTCCTTCTGTTGTTTTACAGATACCATATGTGGCCTAATTATCTTTTTAATAAAGCAAAGGAAATGTTATGAAGTAAATCCTGCACTGCAGATGTTAGTCCAGCAAAGCTTTCATCAGAGCAAGGACCACCTCTCCCCTGCCTACTTGCATGGTTACAAGCTTTGATCTTTGTCTGAGAGCCTTGCATCTATGCAATTGACTCCAGTTAAAAATTACTCCAGCCAAATAATGCAACAAATGTTTAGATTAAAACCAAAAATCCCTACATCTGCAAATTTGCTCTCAACCCCCTGCTTTCTTTGAAGAAAATTTCAATCCTGTTTCTTACTGGGCTCTGATGGGTGGCTCCTGCTTAATCTCTGTCTGTCTCCCTGGTAACAGTCAAAGGAGAGGACACAGAGGTGGGCAGGGGGCGAGCCTCCAGCCACTGTTCCTCTTATCACGGTCCATCAGCAGGTGTCCCTTGCTCATATCCAGGAACAATAAATACAGCCTGTGGCTAAGGGAACAACCACACAGCTTTCTTCAGAAGTCTCAAAGAGCAGTAGCTGCACTCCAGATTTTGAGATCTCTAACTGTATGCAGGCACTGCAATTGCCATGATAGTTTGTTAAACTAATCTTTTTTTTCAAGACTTTAGTCAGTCTTTGTTCAAGCACCCTCTACAGACATATATCACTACAAACAGAAATACTGAGCCACCAGCTTTTGTGCAATCTGAATGTTTAGCACAGTAAAACAGTTTACTGTGTTCACAAAATCAATCAATGTATGTATTTACTTGATGTTTTTTCCCCAGCATGAAATGAGCAGCTGAGTGTTTGCAAAAAAAAAGGAGAATCTATGGCATGGCAACATGGGCGCCGCAGGTTATGCCTCTACTAATATCTGATGACCTGTAGCACTCTCCAACCAATGGCAATCTACTCTGCATGCTCAGTTTTAATAACTCTTCTGCAAGACTCTTGCTAAAATTTAAAAGTATAAAGGCTTGCTGTCAAACCAAGTTCAAAGGTTAACATCTGCTCATGAAGACTATCAAAATAATTGAGCCTGAACAGAAGCCCTGTCCCTTACTTAAAAGTGACCTGGGAGTGTAGTGAAAAGGACTTCAAATTGGTAAATTCCTTAATAAATTATGACACTGAAAATAGCACAGGGTAAGGAATTTGACCCACTTGAACCAAGTCATTTCCAGAAGAGAATCAGAAGCTCCCATAAATTATTTTCTTTCCTGACAGAAGATGGCTATCAAAAGTTACTGAAGTATGGATAATGATCTCACTTCAGAACCACCCTTGGACCCAGTACAGTCATGGGTGTCCAGCAAATGTGCATTTAGGCACATTTTTCTCATTAAACTGGTGACGATTCTTTGCCCTTGAGTCCACCAAAAGTCAGCTTTCCGAAAGCAAAGCATCAAAAGATAGTTGATGCCTCTAAGAGGCTAAAAGAAACTTTAAAGCACAGCTCCATAGTGGCTCATAAATTACCTACTCCCTGGGAAACCTGGCAGGAAACTGACTCTGAGATACACAATTATTTATTTCTAAGACAGTTCCTATGGAGACTAAGTTTGCCAGGACAGGTGTTAGCTCTTATTAGAGGCTCTTTGTCTCACACGCTCTCGTTATGCTTGCTTCTGTTCTGTCCATCAGTTGTCATTCAGGGGACCTCTCAAATCAGCCCCGCTGGCTCACAGGCCAGCACGCAAGGTTTGGGTACAGCTAGAGCTCAGCCCAGCACTGGCCTGGCATGGGCTGGTTTTAGGCAGTGGGAAGGGGCACAGCAGCCCTCCTCCTTGCAGAGCAGCACTGAGGGCACAGCCAGAGAGTCAGCAACCCCTCATTACCTGGAGTAACAACGCTGAGCCAGGTTTTAAGATGAATCAGGTTTTCTTGTAGGTTGTGAGACAGTCACTGAGAAAAACATCTAGATAATTGACAGACCAAATACTCTTTCTTATTCTGTGTTTTATACCATTTAGAAATCTGCATATAATACCATACCCCACATGCAAGAGAAAGGTTTCTTTCACTAGAGATCTTGCCACCTAGTTTCAGATAGCAATCAGATGAAAGAAGTATTACAGAAGAATATCACTGGAGACAGAGAGGAATTTGATTAATTTCATAAAATTACAAGATGAAGAGCTGTGCAGTTGGCTTGGCCTGGACCTGCCTCTCCTTGGGTTAAGCAACGTCATGAAGTCGTTTCACTGCAAAACAGGCAGCAAGAGCAGCTGTGTGAAAGTGTGGCATGCAGACACACTTGCATAGATTTAGCAAGAATGGGACTTTTACTGAAGGCTCTAACTTTTTAAGAAATACATAGAGCACCTGTCAAAGGGAAGCTATCATCAGGCCTGAGTCAGCCTGGTTAGGTATTCAGTTCCTCTGCTTTGAGGTGAGATATCGGATACAGAGAAACTACATTTGCTGGGAAAAAAAACACCATTTGGGCAACAAAGCATAAGAAGAAAAACTGACAGTTGTTTTAAACACATTTTAGTTCCTGCGACCTTGCATGCTGTCATTTTTTCCTACATCTTTAAACAGATACAGTAATTTTACTCATAGCTTAGAGTAAAGAAGGCAGCTAAGGAGGAATCAGTAGAGGGTTGTCTCTGGCTTCAAAGATGGTAGGATTAGTAACCTAACCTTTAAGTATAAACCAGTAAATTATATGTTATGCACTGTCTAAGTGTGCTACATCTCAGTATAAGCACAAGAAACAATTGTTTCTGAAAAAATGTATTTCAATCAAGCATCAGTAATACTAGATGATACACTATTATGAACATACTTATTTTAGACTAATATCCAAGAGAGATATTTTACAGCAGATCCACCAACAAAATATTAATGGCTAAACATTTCTGCTAATAAATCATGCAACCAGATGTGGAAATAAAAATTAATATCCCTAACTAATTGGAAAAAAAATATTTTCATCAAATAAAAAAATCTCCACAAAATGCTTTGTTTAGATCTTCAGCTTTTAAAACTTATAATTTGACTTTTCTATTCATAATAGGTAAGCTATGCATTACTCAGACCCTCTTTCCTCTTAAATGGTTCCCAATTTCTCTATAGAGAAGAGCTGTACTAACAGTGATAACACCATTTTTTGTGCTATGAACAGAAAAAATGCACAGTTGATATAATTTGCTTTCATACACTTTAATGTAATTATAATTTATTAATAAATAGTTGAAATGCTGCCTTATTTGAGCATTTTTAAATGTAGACAGCTTCATTCAAAATAATAAAAATGTGTAACTGTTTTTTTCCTGAGTAAATACTGATAGTCACAACAGTGCTACAAATTCAATTCTGTATTTTCAGGTGTCTATTAAAGTTAATAGAATTTGGGGCCTTTAGCATGCCACAGAATAGGAATCCAAATTTCTAGTCAAAATACTTGGTTAATAGCAGATGTTGTATAGTGCTTGACAAAGGAAAGTGCCTCTTCTAAATTGTAAAACAGTGGAAGAGACATGGGCCATTAGCACAACCAAAACATTTTCACTTGATAAGTCAATCTGGGCTGGTTTTTTCTGTCATGTCAGCAGTGTCTGAAAACAAAGGAGACACAGAAGCCCCAGGAGACAGCATGTCTGCCCAACCCCGTTTCTGGGGGATCTTTTAATTTGTTTTTGAAAGCACATAGTGAACTTTCCTGGTGTCAAAATTTAATATGCTACATAGCGTGCTGCAGCCACTGACATCATGGGACATGCAAAAGCCTGCTTCAAATCAGTGTCCTTGGAGAACACACATCTATACTTTTTCTTCACCTCCCTGGCTGTCAAAAGAATCCCTTGATTAGGCAATAAGACCTGGTCTTGTCTTGAGTGATTTGATAAGCAGTTGATAACCAACAGTTCATTAAGCTCTTGGGATATATAAGCCACAAGGTTTTCAGCATGCCTCTGCATTTGAGTGGTCTGACAGCTCCCTGTTCAGCAGCCCAGGAGCCACTGGAAGATGTTACTGGCTGTAAAAATACTCGTTTTTGCCGTGAATGGTTTCCTAAGAGTGGCAAAGGGGTTGGACATTGGATTATCCACGAAATGCGTAACGATACCCAAGGAGATGGGCATGTGCCACAAGATTGGATACTCTGAAATGAGACTTCCTAACCTGATGGGACACACAAGCATGGCAGAGGTCATCCAAAAATCCACTACTTGGCAGCACCTTGTACACACAGACTGTCACCCTCACGTGAGGACATTCCTGTGCTCCCTGTTTGCACCCATCTGTTTAGATACGTAAGTATCACAGCACAGTACAAAACTTCAGCCGTTATTTGCCAGAACAGGAAGGAAATCAAACGCATGTTTATCATAATCTAAAGGTGATCTCCATTTTTTCTGAGGTAATTCTTTTTTGTATTCATCAGAAAAAGGTACTGAAAACTTGTTTCACTTCAACTTTAGTTTGTCTTGGGAACAGGAATGGTGTTGTCAAAGGATATAATGTTTTATTTTGTTACAGCTGAACTTTATTCTCATTCATTAAAGGTTGAAGCACCTACAGTGAATAGAATCAGGCTCATACTGAAGCTTTTCTCAGGTTGTCATAAATGCATTTTTTAAATCATAACTAAATATTATAAGCTCAGTCCATACACAGACCACTTGCATAATTTGCATAGCTGTTTCTGGAATGATATTATTATTGAAGGACGTTAAATGTCAGCATAGATTATGTACTTTGCGCAGGAATCACTGTTGCAGTAGGTTCTGTTATCACTGAGCCGACTCAGCCTGGCATTTCCTCCACCAGGTTCATCCATCCTTGCAGGAGTATGTGTGCTGCTGTCCGTGAGAGCTGTGCCCCCGTGCTCCTCTGCCATGGCCACCCCTGGCCTGCCAGCCTGGACTGCGATCGCTTCCCGGGAGATGAGGACACGTGCCTGGCACCTCTCACTAGGGACTATAAATACTTGCCTAAAGGTAGCTCGAGGTGGGCAGGGGAGGGTGGCCATACCCTGTGTTCCTGGGAGCCGAGGAGATACAAGGGACCCTGTTCCCAGACATTCTGTGACTTTGTAAATGCGGTCAAGTCCGCCTTTACTGCTTCACGTGTTGGTGCAGATGGTGGCAGAGTGCCCGTGCTGGCAGCGCAGGCTGCAGCAGACCTCCAGTGCTGTCAGCCAGCAGTGCAGCAGGCTACGCTGTGCTAGTGCAGGAAGGCACTTCTCAGCCTGCACAGCTGTGGGCAGTGTCACAGACACAGCAGCACACCATGTGGGAATTGTTTTGAGGTCTCTTTATAGACTTATCAATGGCCCTTATGCTTTTATGTATGCAACAAGTTGGTTCTCAGATCATCTTAGGAAAACTAGGATGATTTCATCTAATTTTCCTTCAAGAAACATGAGCTGTCTTGGCATTAATGTTCAAAGCTTCAAATGCACTCACACTTACTAACTCTATAGAAAAGAGTAAGATTAAGTTGCTGCTGGCATACCCAAATTCATATATATTCATGGGCTTAGTACAGCTGAACCCAAAGTGACTGACAGAATCTGCCACCTAACCCCTTACCACCCACTCCAGTTGCATTAAAAATTATACTGTAATTGTTACTTTATTTGTTGCTGATAATTGATCTTGTCCATCTGAACAAGGGCTGAATGTGCATGGAAAATGAAACTCCTTTTCATCTCTAGCCTTATTTTCAGAGAGGTGTGTTGACTTTTTACCTATTATCACTGGCCCTGTATTTGATGTGTATTTTGTCTGTCATCCCTGTGATTAATCAATGGGTTCTCAGCTTTGACAGCAGAAAATGAAAACAAAATATTCTAAAAGATAACAATGAGACTTTGTAATTTCTTATCAGTCCTACCAAAGCCTACCTGCCAGACCTGCCCAGCAGTGGAGGAATTCTTTACACACAAAAGAGTTCTTGAAGTTTTCTGTGATAGTAACTTTGGTAAGTCCATGCTAATGTACCTGGTGTTAAAGAGACTAACAGGTCCTTGCTAATGTACCTGGTGTTAAAGAGACTCTTCTTAGAAATGCTTTAAAAGTAGGATTACAATTAGTGACAGCTTCTGCAGGGATTTCAAAGGATTAAGAATTTGGCTGCTAACTTAACTGTAGGCTGGTTTTCAGAATAGGTTCTTTCTAATCTAAATATAAGGAAGATTTATTGTGCATTTAAGATTTATTAACGATCTGGTTTCCAACCAAATAGTTTTTCTGGTCTGGTTGGCTACAAAATGCTTTATGAAAAATATTTCTTTCAAAAGCAGCCAAATAATCAAGTTTGCCTTTTATTAGCATTTAAATTGAAAAGAAAGCTTTGATGTTTTACCAATATATGGTGTATCTTTGCTACTTTTGCGAGTGAGTTTTTTGTGATACCAAACTTACGGAGGAGACTCAGAAAATCATATCAGTAAAAGGAATTCTTACCTCCTGTTGTCTTATTGGAGTGATGAGTGGAGTTTGCCCTAGAGACTTCCTGGAAAGCCCTTTGATGGCAGTGCAAAGATTTTCAGTGACTTTGGCTAGCATTAGATCAAGAAATACAGACAAATGTCATGCTAAAAAGTGTTGATGGACTCAAGTGGGGTAAGTAGATGCCTATAACGAAAAGGGAATATCTAAAAGGTGGTTTCAGCAAGCTATTTTTACCTAGGGATTCCATACATGGGCAAGGTGAGTTTCAGGAAAATTGCTTGGGCAGTTGCTGGGCAGTTTTGTGATACAAGAACAAGACCAACAGCTTACAATACATAATTACCCGGAGTCTGACATAACATTGTAATGGTAAAAATAAATTACTTACGCTTGTGAAAATATTTTTTCCAAGTCATCTAAGTCAATGGGGAAAAAAAACCCTTTACTACATAAAATTTATTTTTCAAAAATGTTTTAAACTTCTGCTGGAAAAGGCCTCACCATACTCTATCAGCATAAATTATGATCATATTTTTAAGGACTTACACTTTTTTCACTGGTACTGTTTCTTACTGCATTTGAGAAATGGTCTGATTTGCATTTCCTTTTCCTTTCTCCTTAGCAGTGAAAGTAAAGCTGTCCAAGAAGAGAACAGCATTTGAGGACCAAGAGTATAACATTGAATGCCAGGTGGAATTCATTACCCAGGGCTCACTCTTGCCCTACGAAACTCAGAGTATGATACAACAGTGGCTGCTAATTAATGAAAAATGTATAGAGAGGATGACTTCAACCCAGCGTCCCATGGTGTATCTCCTTGTGGGGAATATTGAAGAGGGCATCATTTCAGTAAAACAGGTTTATCGCTGGCAGAGGAAGGACTCCCAGCTGACTTTGGCCACTCAGAAATGGAGATACCATAAATGCTTGTAAATAGTTATCGTATTATGTGTAAAAAGATGATTATACTTCTCATGCCAAAACTATCTTGTAAATAGGAATGTATTATAAGTTGAATATAAAGCTTTAATTTCCTTTTAAATTGTACTGTAAGTTGAACTCAAACCCTAGTGTTATCAGGCTTCCTTTTGGTACTGTTACAGCTACTCTCTTCCTGTTTGAAATTTGACAGCTATGGATAAATGTTTGTTCAAGTTATCATTTTAAAAAATTGTAATATGTGCAAAAACCAGCATAAAACAGTTTCAAATCCAGCTCACTACTTTTAATATATTTATCTATACCACCCGCTCTACCATTTTTTCCAGTTACCTAAACTTTCCCTTGCCTAATTTTTCATGGATCCACCTCATTTTCTCCCGTTGGAGTATTTTGAAAGGAGGCAGCCCTCTGCTGGTCGCTTTTGATGGAATCAGAGTGGAATAAAGAGAAGAATAAGTAACTAAACACAGTATGGTTGGTTACTGGGTGTCATAAATCAGATCCTGCCACTGAAAAGTCCCTTTTCATTTTCAGACACATTACAAAAGTTAATTTATAAAATTAACCCATTCTCCAAACCATCTGCAGGGAACTAATGGAGTCAAAATATAAAAAAATTAAAAAAAAATTACAGTACGCACATGATTAGCATCCTCATGGTCAGTGCAATACACTGACATTAAAGACTACATGAAGATGGACAGAACTTGACTTAATTTGAATTTGAGTTTTATAAATGTGTATAATACACACAGTAACAGGTGATAATACACAAATTAGAAACTATTTCAATAATACAGTATCTATTATATTTTCTTGACACAAATATGGGGAAAGTTTATGGGCAGTAGATTTCTAAAATTCGCACCTGTAATGATCTGGGTTTCGGATATATTCCCCAGAAGTGCGGGTTGGTATCAGATCATTGAATGTGACGACATCTGTTCCATCACTTTCTACCATGAAGTGGGAAACTAGTAGAAACCGAGGGAAAAACCGGTCAATAATCGAAGGATGACCGAAGAAGCTGTGTTCACACACGTGCCGGCCGCTCCGGGCCACGTCACTCTGCGGGAATGGGAGGAATCATCCCTTCAGCCCAGGTTCTTACTTTACTTTTCATTATGTCAGAGGATGCCACGCAGCCCGGGGCTGTGCGGAGTTTTGTTCTTGCGTCAGTTACACGCTAAAACCCTCCC
>WBMY01005176.1:552526-602021 GCA_013397315.1 Donacobius atricapilla
AATGCCAGGTGGAATTCATTACCCAGGGCTCACTCTTGCCCTACGAAACTCAGAGTATGATACAACAGTGGCTGCTAATTAATGAAAAATGTATAGAGAGGATGACTTCAACCCAGCGTCCCATGGTGTATCTCCTTGTGGGGAATATTGAAGAGGGCATCATTTCAGTAAAACAGGTTTATCGCTGGCAGAGGAAGGACTCCCAGCTGACTTTGGCCACTCAGAAATGGAGATACCATAAATGCTTGTAAATAGTTATCGTATTATGTGTAAAAAGATGATTATACTTCTCATGCCAAAACTATCTTGTAAATAGGAATGTATTATAAGTTGAATATAAAGCTTTAATTTCCTTTTAAATTGTACTGTAAGTTGAACTCAAACCCTAGTGTTATCAGGCTTCCTTTTGGTACTGTTACAGCTACTCTCTTCCTGTTTGAAATTTGACAGCTATGGATAAATGTTTGTTCAAGTTATCATTTTAAAAAATTGTAATATGTGCAAAAACCAGCATAAAACAGTTTCAAATCCAGCTCACTACTTTTAATATATTTATCTATACCACCCGCTCTACCATTTTTTCCAGTTACCTAAACTTTCCCTTGCCTAATTTTTCATGGATCCACCTCATTTTCTCCCGTTGGAGTATTTTGAAAGGAGGCAGCCCTCTGCTGGTCGCTTTTGATGGAATCAGAGTGGAATAAAGAGAAGAATAAGTAACTAAACACAGTATGGTTGGTTACTGGGTGTCATAAATCAGATCCTGCCACTGAAAAGTCCCTTTTCATTTTCAGACACATTACAAAAGTTAATTTATAAAATTAACCCGTTCTCCAAACCATCTGCAGGGAACTAATGGAGTCAAAATATAAAAAAATTAAAAAAAAATTACAGTACGCACATGATTAGCATCCTCATGGTCAGTGCAATACACTGACATTAAAGACTACATGAAGATGGACAGAACTTGACTTAATTTGAATTTGAGTTTTATAAATGTGTATAATACACACAGTAACAGGTGATAATACACAAATTAGAAACTATTTCAATAATACAGTATCTATTATATTTTCTTGACACAAATATGGGGAAAGTTTATGGGCAGTAGATTTCTAAAATTCGCACCTGTAATGATCTGGGTTTCGGATATATTCCCCAGAAGTGCGGGTTGGTATCAGATCATTGAATGTGACGACATCTGTTCCATCACTTTCTACCATGAAGTGGGAAACTAGTAGAAACCGAGGGAAAAACCGGTCAATAATCGAAGGATGACCGAAGAAGCTGTGTTCACACACGTGCCGGCCGCTCCGGGCCACGTCACTCTGCGGGAATGGGAGGAATCATCCCTTCAGCCCAGGTTCTTACTTTACTTTTCATTATGTCAGAGGATGCCACGCAGCCCGGGGCTGTGCGGAGTTTTGTTCTTGCGTCAGTTACACGCTAAAACCCTCCCGGCGGAGGGACTCCCCGGGCACGGCACGGCACGGCACNGTGCCGGCGCCCAGCTCTGGGACACCCGGTCACTGTGAATCCTGCCTGCCCGCACCCGATTTCTGCGGGGGCAGTGTTGTCAGAATCTTGGGTCCTTTTTCTTTGATTTCGTCCTGTAAGTACAAAGTCTAAAGTGCCAAACTGGCATGCAAGCAGGTGTGGTCTGTACTCTCACTAGCTAGTGAGTAATAGTAACTGGTTTAAGTTTATCTCTGATGTGAAATATGTGTCTTGGGGGTTTTTGTTCTGCTCTGTTGTAGCAATGGCTTCAGGAACAGCTCTGATTTATGATGAGGAGATGACCGCTCACAAACTACTTTGGAATGAGTAAGTCACTGCTGTTCTTTTTATTTATAGATCTTTATTAGGACTCGTGAGAACAGTACCAAATAAATGCAATTTTTGTAAATGTAATAGGAAGTATCAGGTGATACTTCCTGTTATTTCCGAACAAATAGAAAGTCTTTCCTTTGGGAGGAAAAAAAATTATTCACAGTTTATATCTAGGTACTGTAATGATTATCTGAAACTGAACTTGAGAAGCTGCAGGCATCCAGTCTGGGAGGCCTTAACAAGAGGTGTTAGGATGCGGCATTTGAGTAGCCCCCTAAATAATGTGTTTTTAGCTAATTAAATTCTTCATAAAGCGAAGGTATCATTGACCTTGGAAAAGTGTGTAGATATACTCACTCAGCTGAAACATCTCAATTACATTCAGTTAGAAATTGGTATATTACTTAACTTTGCATAAATTAGAGGAGTTCCTTTGCAGTGCTCAGAGTAACAATCCATTCTTCTCTCCCAAACCTGCTTCTCCTCTATTCACCTTCATTGTAACCTACAGCTTTTAATTGCAGCATTCCCGTGTCTGTAGTTTGGCATTGCAACGTTTCCTGTTAAGTGAGAGAGGAAACAAAAAATTATGCTCTTGTGTTGTTTGTTTGGGTTTTTTAAGGTTTGTTTTTGCTTACATATTTTAAAATCAATTTCTGTCTCGGTTCCAAAACAGAAAATACTTAAAGATTTTTTACTTTTCATTTTTACTGTCATGTATTTCTCTTTTCAGGGTAATGAATTTCCTTAAAATGGGGAGTTAAAAGCTAGGCTTTATTAAGTGTATTAGTTGCCTGTGCTGGTTTAGTATTATAGTAATATAATTATTGCTTATTTTTAGTCCCATTTGTGACATTGAAGTGCCAGAAAGACTTTCATCCTCCTATGAGCATCTTAGAAGTTACCATCTTGTGGAAAGATGTGTCCATGTGCCTGCCAGAGAAGGAAGCGAGGAGGAGATCCTGTTGGTTCACAGGTCTGAAACTTAACTTTCATTCAGATTAATTCAATGAAACAGCAGATCTCATATCTCCAGATTATATTTTGATCCATTTGAAAAGAGTGTTCCAAAATTCAATGTCTTCCATTAATTTCAATGGAAAATGTGTCATAATGTTGCGTATGGCGCAGGTGCTGAATTATGAATCTGCTATTCCACTAAATCTACATTGTCACTCTGTGGAGTCTTAAGCAGTGAATGCTGATTTATACACAGGACTACAAGTAAACTTCTAAAAAATATTTATAGTTGCTTACTTAAGTGTTGTGTTAATCTCTCTTTCCCCTGCAGTTCAGAGCACTTGGAAGTGGCAAAAAGCACTCAGACAATGAATGAGGAGGAGCTGAAAAGGGTCTCTGAAAATTATGATGCTTTTTTCTTCCATCCGGTGTGTAAGTTAAACTGCTTCCTCTATTAGGAGTTACAACTATTTGTGTTACTGCACCTGAGTGGCATTTTTCTAAGAAGGGGAAGATGAAAAATACATTTTTTGCTCCTAACATAGTCTCACATTTATTTATGGTATTATCATTATCTGTTTCTAGTTTAGTATAATGCTGTAATTTAAATTGCTTAAGTGTCCTGTCATTTATTTTGTAAATGTATCACACCGGTATAATGCACTACTCAAATTTTAGCTCTATTTTTGTCACTTAATGTCACTGTAGACCATTAGTGACCTGCAAATCTCATTTTGGTAACAATTTCTCTTAAATGTTGTGCCATGAAATGGAGATGAAGTCTTCTGCGTTATGTTTCTGTAGGGTTTCGTTCCTTATTTTCAAAGATGCCATGTTACTCCACTCAATACATCCATCTGACATTTTTTAACTACTCCACAGGGAACATCCTTATAAAGATTATGGTGATCACTGGTAACCACAGGGGAAAGGAACCTGTGTTGTAAAGTTCTGTTTCAGCTACCTTCGTATAGCTTCAGTGGGGAAGAATTCTCTAAAGACAGTTTGCTGTTGGGATGCCAAGTGTGTCATGTGTGCCTTGTTTAAGCTGATGAGTCTCTTTCTCAGAGCACTTACCGCTGTGCCAGACTAGCAGTCGGAGCGGCTTTGCAGCTGGTGGATGCTGTGATGTCAGGAAGAGTGCGCAATGGAATGGCCTTAGTCAGGTAAGGAAATACGTGAGGAAGTTTTCACTTAGCAAAATGTCTTTTGTTGTGAATAATTTATAAAATTTTGGTTCAGACCTCCAGGTCACCACAGCCAGAGAAATGCAGCTAACGGGTTCTGTTTGTTCAACAACGTTGCTATTGCCGCAGAATATGCAAAACTGAAATATGGTCTGCAGAGGTAAGTGCATGGCTGACTCTAGAGAACCTTTTCATATGTAAACAACAGTTTGACATTGTACTAATTTAGATTAGTGTCTAGAGCTTTCTTGGTGTAATGTTCCTTTTGGTTCAGAAAAACATTTTTCATTTATACCTTTTGTAGATTAAGATGCTGTACTCTGAATATTTTCTTTTACTGATCTGTGTAGAATCCTCATTGTTGACTGGGATGTGCACCACGGGCAAGGAACTCAGTATATATTTGAAGAAGATCCAAGGTTTGAAGGATTTTTTTTCTTCTTTAATCTCTGCTGTTTAAAGATTACTTGCCTTTCTAGAGAATAAGATTTCTTAAACTTCTAAAATTTGAATCTTGCAAAACATTCACCTTGCTACTTTAGTCTCTGTTTTTCATTTGTTATAAAATAGAAGGAAATATGTAAATTAAAATAAAATGTTAATCTGTTCTACTTTAAAGAATGACAAACAAAATAAACAGTATGATTACCTTGGTTTGCCAGTACTCAGGTAGTACATCTATTCTCTGTTCATGAATCTCTCAATTAAAGTCTTCAAGTAGTAGAAGTAGTAGTTGGATACATGAGCTTTATATTTTTATTTGGAAAAGCAATATAAGTAGGTTCTAGAAACAAGTGTGCTGTTCTGAAAATTCCTTGTATTTGATCTGTATGGAGTGCATGCTTACAAGACATTTTTTAGTTTGTTAATTTCAGCACAGGACCTACTGTACCAGTTTTCACAGTCTGAATCCTTCAAGAGAACTAAGGAGAAAGGATAGGATAGATTTATTTTCTTGCTTTCCGGCAATGCAGTCACCAGGTTCAGGATATAAAGTAATTTCCACAATCTTTTTGTCAAATTGGATTTATTTTTTTTTATTTTCAGTGTTTTGTACTTCTCTTGGCATCGCTATGAACATCAGGAATTCTGGCCATCACTCAAAGAATCTGATTATGATGCTGTGGGTCTGGGAAAAGGAAAAGGTTTTAACATAAATTTGCCTTGGAATAAGGTAAATATTGTTTACAGCACAACAAAGCAAGTGCAATAGCTTTGTATCTCATCCCCCATGTAATACTTTGAGTAAGTGCACTGCTTCACTTGCTTGGCAAATATCTTACACAGTGTATATATGTCCTTCCCGTCAGTGGAATGTCTGCTGTAAAAATATGGCTCAAAATGTGATAATGTTTGAAAAATAAAAGGGAGAGAAAAATCTACACACTCCTTTTTACTTTAATATCTTGCCTAGCCATCAAATCAAAGTGTTTCAGGAGGCAGTTACATCCATCCTTGTTTAGCAGAGAACTGAAGCTCATTAAGATTAAAAATGGCAGATATTTATCCAGTTTACTTAAATAGAGGGGTTTTGACTGTACTTCATAAGATTCCCTCATCTTTAACTTCTATTATCTTTCCCTAAAGTCTTGAAAAACCTTACAAAATTTGTCATTCCAACTGGAAAACATGACCAGTGTTTCTTGTATTTTTCAGGTTGGGATGGGAAATTCAGATTATCTTGCTGCGTTTTTCCATGTGTTGCTTCCGATGGCTTTTGAGGTAATTTTTTACTGCCAAAGAGTACTTCCTAAGTGTTTCTTCAGCAGATACCATTGAATACTTTACAGAAATGCCGTAATTGCCAGTAGCACAGTTATTACATTTATTCTGCTGGTATGATGTTGCCCTGATCAACTGAATAGTGTTTATGGAATTCTAGCTTTTAAATATTCAACATAATCATCTGCAACTTCTCCAGCTGAAATGCAAATAGGGTAAAAGGGTAATGTGTATTCAAGGAGAATCCTTATTTGTATTCATATTCTAATTGAAATAACAGCTGATCATGGTACAGTCGAAATCCTGTACAAAATTGAAAATAGGACATAAAGATATGCTACAACTGTCTCTCTTTTATAACAGTTTGATCCTGAACTGGTTATTGTCTCCTCTGGATATGATTCTGGAATTGGTGACCCTGAAGTAAGTAACTTGTGGTCTTTGTGTTGTCAGTCATGAATCTATTAGGAAAATATTCCTGCTGTTTTAGTGTCCTGTGATTGCTGAGTGAAATTCACTTTGATCAAGCTAAAAATTAATGCTTGAGTCTTTAGGCTGACCCAAGTTCATTAAACATTACAACAAGACATGTAAAGACAGATTATCCCATATGTGTAATTACTGTGTTGGGTTTTTTTTCACCTTCCTTAAATGCAGTTGGTTCAGCATTCTGTTTGATATAAGAGGCAGGTGTTCTGGTATTCCATCTCAGACTTGGGTACTTCAGATTGTTGGCTTGGGTTTCTTACCAGTGTTTTTGAATCAAGGTGTCATCCCTTAAAATTTTTTCTTTGGTTTAGGGTCAGATGAATGCCACTCCTGAGGTTTTTGCCCATCTTACTCATTTCCTGATGCAGTTAGCTAATGGAAAGCTGTGTGTCATCTTAGAGGTAAAGACTTTTGAAATGTACTCCCAGGGGAAAGGTCTTTGTATTAGAGCCATTTAGGGCAAACTAGAAGCTAGGAAGACAAACTTCTTAAATGAAATAATTTCTTATTTTTATCTTTCTTTTGAGTACCAGGAGTGCAAAAGTGGCTAAGATTTGACAGCGCTCTTACACTTTAGAGTTTTGAAACAAACGAGCCCTATGCTCATTCAAAAAAACATACCTTCCACAAATCTGTTCAGTTCTTGTGAACAGTGATTAGTCTACTGCTCTTGACAGTCCCAAACTCCTTTAAATGTATTTAGTGAAAAGACTGTATTACCAATGTTTTTACAAGTATATCTTACTCCAGGAGACTTTATAAAATCTTTAACCTAAATTTACTCTTACTTAGTAATGGAGCACTTAGAAAATTCCCTCTTTTTTTGATTTAATGACCCAACGCAGGCTCTTTAGGAGCTCTTCTTTATTCTTTTTTTAAACAACTAAAATATTTTCTCCTTTTGAAATCTAGACCTCAACTCCCTATTTCTGTTGCATGTTAGAAAAATAGTGTCTTTTCAGGTAAAGAAGTATGTGGAAATATTGCCAACAAGGTCTTCAAGAGTGAGCTGTAGACTAATTGATTCACTTGACCTCTTGTTTTGCATGACCTTTCTTCTGTCATCCTTCTTGCTAGCAGGTTATTACAGACATTTTTGTCTATTAGCTGAAGTGCAAATAAGCATTGACTCCTACCACAGATGGTGTGACTGCTCCATAGGTCATAGATGGCTTCCTGCATGTCACCTAGCAGTCTTAAATCCATCTTGTTCTCCACATTCTGCCAAGCTATTAGGCAACCACATCTTAAAGGAGTCAGGCAGTTGGAGGTTTCTCCTGTACAGCCATTTTGGAGGACAGTGATAGCATTTGCTTCCTACGGAATGTGCCACAAGGATTGTTGAAGATGGCATGTTGTAGATGGGATTAGAGAAGGCATGTGTTTTTATAGCAAAGTAATGACTGATTTCTGAAGTTACCTGAACTATGACCAGGTGAGTTCAATCATGAGATGCCAGTGAAGTTAAGCAGGTGGCTACTTACTTACTCTTTTTATATTGAAAAATCATTGACATAGATATACTTGGGTGTCATCTTCTGTTTCTGTAAATACAGATACATTTCAACAGGATAGTTCATTTTCTATGTTGAAATTCAGAGAGATGTTAAAAGTACTTGTCCTCTAGTTGACACAAAATACTTTTTAGGGTGGATACCACTTGAAATCATTGGGTGAATCAGTGTGCATGACTGTAAAAACTTTGCTTGGAGATCCTGTACCTCAAATAACTGGAGAAATGGCACCTTGTCTAAGGTAAGCATATTAAGAATTTAAAAACAACTAATATATTTTTTTAAAGAGACTAAAGACATGCATGTTTTGAACATTTTTGCTGAAGTAAGGTTTTAATATGATAGTTTATAATATATTATTTTCTACTTGGTATAACTTGCATTTTTAAATAGTCATTCAAGGTACATTTTCTACACTTTTGTTTCTGAAATTATTTCAAGCTGTGAGATATTAACAGCATAAAACTGTGTGCCATTTTATCTTTCGGCCTTGTTATCCTATAGAATTTGATCTCACTCAAGGCTGAGATAATCCTGCTGTAATCAAGGTAATACCAGTTAACTACATCCAGTATTTGGGACAGTATGCAACTGCAAGGATTAGTGCTTCAGACCCCAGAGCCACTGCAGTCGCTGTAGTACAGCAACAGCTGGGGCAAACCTTTCATCAGTGAGAGTTGATGCTGTTCAGAGCCAGTCTTGATGAATACTTATGTTTCTTGGAATTTGGAGCATCGAGGCCTGGGGTGCAAAAGCACTTGACTATGTAAAGCTGTACCAAGATAATTATATTTCAAGTCTAACTTCTTTTTAGAGACACTAAGACTGTGTTTGTACAGTGGTGGAATCTGACCTAGTAAAGCATTCTGAACCTTGGGCTTGAATCAGTCCCACATCTTCCAGTTCACCAGAGTGTGTGTCTTTCTCTCTGCCTGTCTGCACTATCTCCTCCACACCTCCATGTTCTGTCCTCCATCTTTCTCCCACCTCAGTAGATGTCCTGTGGTTTTTCTAGTAGAAATGCTCCTCATGCACTTCGGTGGCAGCACCTCCCAGCTGGCTGTGTTAGTTAAAACTCAGAGCTTGGATCAGGCTGGGAAGCAGGGTGGATATACATAGACTGTGGGCTGAGTTGCATTTGGTAAACTGATGGAACAAAACTGGTTATTTTGCTCCTAGCACATCCCATGAGCTCTCTGTGTCCTCTTTCTTCACTACCAGCTGTGGTACCTCAGATTGCTATCATCCTATGTCACAGAGAGTTGATTACATACTTACCCAACATATCAGTCCAGCTCCTGAACACCTGACAAGTAATCTGCAAGTGCACAGAATTTCTTTTGGATTTAATACCACCTGAATTATGTTTGTATGATAGCTAATGCAATGGGATCATTTGCCCATAGTGCTGCAAATAGCAGTGATAAAAAAGGAGACTTCAACACAAAGCATAGCAGGGTATGTGACTGACTTAGTTCCTGAACAGATTGTCTTGCTTTTGAGTCAGTCTAGTTAAATCTTTGCATTGTATAAAGTCTTTTTGCAAGACATTGACAGACGGGAGGAATTTTTCCTGAACTCATACAGGTGTGCTTCCTCCAACAGCAGGGTTGGGATTTCACTCAATGTGTAAACGTGTGTACATGCTTTATGTATTCTCTTTTCTTTTTTGACTCTCAAATCTTTCCAAGCAATGTGCCCATTGACTCTTGTTCTGTTTTGCCTTCTTGGAAGAGATCGAAGTTTGTTCATTTTCAGTTGGATTTTTTGGTTTTACTTTTTTGTTAAGTTATGGTTCCTGTTATGGTTTTCATTTTTGCTGATACTGTTAATCTTGTTTAATTTTTAGTGCTGTTGAATCTATTCAAAATGTGAGAGCAGCACATAAACCCTACTGGAAATGGTTGGCTTATGAAGGTAGATTCTCTTCATTCAAGCAAATGTTACTGATAAATGGATTTATACAGAAATTGAAAATTATTGAAATTAATAATTAAACTAATTGAACAAGCAGTTATTCCTCAGGTGACTAATGAAGCAGTATGAGGTTTCATTCAAGGTCATGTCTTCAGCTGGTCTGAAAAGAGCTTTCTGAAGCTGGCAAACATCATGCCAAAAAGTAGCACTTGCATATCTTTCTTTGAGGATGCTGTTTTCTGTGTCAAAAATATGGCCATAAGCTTTATTACAATATACAACCTTTCACTAGATTAAAACAAATGTAGTAGCACTGAAAAACTAACATCTGTGTCAGGAAACATTGTAGCTAGTGCATGGGAGTAAATATGCTTACTACGAATATGGATGTATTCTATTGTGTGAATAAATATATCCAAATATTAATACATTGCTTAGAAACTAATACCTGTGAAACTCCTCTTTCTTTTTCTCTAGATACATCATTTTTACAAAATTTGAGCACCAAATCACACTTATTAAAGAAGGCTAATTCAAATCCCTCCACAGAACATGGATCTAAGATAACTAACCACAACAACACTGTCAAAGTAGAAAGGTTTTTGGAATTGCACATGAAAAATATTCTATGTCCAGTGCCTCCCATCAAAACAGCAACAACTGGTTCTGAAGGTTCAGAACATTTTCTCCCTGAACATGTTCAGCTGGTGAAGGAAATGGACAAAACTGAAATAAAAGCTCTTGTCAGGTTGGTGCCATTTATTTTATTTTTCACAGAGCATGAGAGGTCTGTGTACAAACTAGCTCTGTGTCTGCCACAGTCATCTTTTTAGCCTTATTCTACTCAATTACAGCCAGAATTTCTTCCTTTATAAATAAAGACATTTGTGTTGTATAGCACTCATAGCCTGAAATCCATTAAAGAAATAATCAGAATACTTTTTCTCTGTAACTCTTTCAATAAAGATAGGACAGCTAATGCGAATATATTAATTTAGAGAGAGATTTTGCTAGGAAGCTGTCTTAAAGCTCTGTACTCTCTTTCAGCTAAAAAAATACCAAGCTGCTCTGATTTGAGAAACTCAATGTTTTGTCTTGTCTACATCTAATTTTGACAGAACTCTGTTTGCTGAATATCATCAGACATTTTTGTTTTCTTTCCAGTGCATAATGGAGACAGGTCTAGGGAGTTCAAGACTGTCAGGCACCGGTGTTGTCATCTTCCTGCTAGGGCAGGTTTCTGAGAATCAATGTGTAGCACCTATACAAAACGTACCCCTTTAATACTAACTGCAAAGCACTTTTTCAGTGTCCTTTTTGAAGAAAGTATTGCCTCTAACCTCGTTTTTCTTAATATAATTTATTTTACAGTGGCTTTTATGCAGACCTTGTGAAAGAGGACAAAACTTCGCTCTCTCTTGGCAGTGTGTTTGTGATCCTAGATAAAATACTTAAGAAGGAGGTAATAATATATTGCCTTGGTTCTTGGGGGTGGAATTGGCTTCCTCTGATTTTTTTCCTCTTCTATATTGTCCATGTACTAGTTATTATTTATCTCACAAGTCCACTAATCTCAGCTAGAATGTGTTTAGCTTTGAGAGTGAGCACGCAAGATGAGAAAACGACTATTTAGGGATAACTGTTAACCCCAGTCCGTCCTTCTAATCATCTTTGGGCAGCTCATTGTCCAGACTTCCGGTAGGTAGTCACAGAATATGAGTCCCTGAGAACCTTCTCATTGCTCTCAGACTTAATGGGGGAGCCTGGCATTAAGTCTTCCAGTTAAGGGCAGCAGAAGTTGCTGTATCAGGCACCAGTAAGCAGCAGCAAGAAATCTGAAGAAATGTAAATACTTGTCCTGTCTCAATGTGCAAAGTTTACAGAGTAAGTTTTGACTTACGTGTGCATGTGCACACATACTCTTCAGTGGTGTTTTCAACAGCTCTACTGTATGTTCTGATTCTGAGCAGAGTAATTCTAATTCAGTATTTGGGTTCTTGCAGGGTCAGGAATGAAGAGAGGGAAGGCTTAGAGGGTGCATCTTCATATTTATGTGTAAAAACTTGGATGAGCTTAGAAGAAGAACTGAAAAACAAGTTAAAAATATTACATCATAATAAGTCACTCTTCCTTTGAGTGAAAAGCTCTCCTTAAAGTACCAGGCCTGCAAGGAAGAGTAGCTACCACAATGGCCTCTTTCTTCTAAGACATCTTGCTCTTGGAAGTCACGTATGAAGATCCTAGGGACACATTTCTGACATAATAAACTGCACACAGCTCCAGGAGGGCCTATAAATAGATTTTAAAAAATGGTTACTGGTAAAAAGTAGAACTTTTAATGAGTTGCAGAAGTAAGTTAACTTTCTGTGCTGACAAAGAGGAGGAATGAGGAGGGGAAATGCATCTTTTTGCTTAGCTTTTATGTGGGTTCAAAGCACACACCTCAGATGAAAACTGAAGGGTTGACTGAGTAATGTGCCAGTTGTATTTTCCAGAAAAGAGCAGCTTGCTTAGGTTAAAGGAAGAGTCAGAATATTCAGGAACAACCTCCTTTTCATAGGTTGTATTTTTCTGCACAGTTCGCAGACTAGCTAGAGACCCAGTAAACATGGCCTTCCCCTGGAAATGCTATTTTTTACAGTTGCCTTCTGGTATAGCACCATACTTTTGAAATAATAGTGTAGTTTATGGCATAATAATCAAATATAGCCTTCCTGTAGAAAATGAATTAATACAGCTGTTAAACTTAAAAAATGACGTGATCTTTGGCAGCATTGCTTCTGAATGAAAAATGTATTTTGTAGGTGTGTAATGGAATTGCAGCATCACCCACAGCCGCTCTTTCTGCTGCTGTTGCAGTAAGACATTCTGTTCGTTTCGGATTTCAAAGGTAAATTTGTATGTTTTGCATTTAGAGCCCTTTGACAGCATGTTAAAATGAAATACTAAGTGTGGCAAATACGGCAAATTGCCTGTGAAACCTTGATTGTAAAACATTTGCGTGCCCACACACATAGCATTTTCAACTTGTCATCCAGGTAACAGTGTATATGCCAGCAACAACCTTTTGCCTTTCTAAAGGCAAAAATTGTACGGATGATGGCTGTGCTAGCCTACACTTTCTTTGTCAGATTTCAATTGGCTCTGGCCTGGGGACAATTTCTTGATTTTTGTTCTTCCTCCCCAGTATTTGCTGGCAGAAATGGGATTCCCTTGAGCTGTCCTAAATGTGTTTTATTTCTATTTTTAATGGACCAAATTCAATATACATTCTTTTTAATGCTTCTAATCTACACACAAACTTTTATACAAATTGCACTAACTGAAAAAAAATTACTTGTAAATGTATGTAAATTTTTGTTTCCTGCAGAGTGCTTTGTGTATTTGTTGGAGACATGCAGATGATACCAAACACAGAAGATGGGTGAGGTCTTCATTTACATGAAGGGCTACAGTCCCAAGGGCTTTCTAAATGTTCATAGGTGTCTAAGGTGTCTATATATGTGTGATGAAATCTGCACTAAGAAATCAGTCATGAGCTGACATCTGTTAAGTTTAAGGCATAATACAAAACATCCCCAAATACATCTTCAAAGATAAATTATTGTCTCTAAATGCTCTTTCATGCATTTAGTGGTAGGTTTAAAGTATAATCCTTCTGTATTAATAGAAAATTAGATTGTTATTGAAAATACAATGTAATAAGTAAGTCAATTATTAATTAAATAGGGCCTATCTCCCCTATAACTGCAGGAGGCACATATTATTGATGCAGAGTTCCTTATTGAAAGTCTTCTTTACTTATATACAATATTTTTCCACCTCCCCTTTTTCTTAATAGTAATTTCCCGGTAGTCTTTAATCATCTTTTTAAAAATGCCATTAAAAAGTTTTCAGTTTTAATTGTTTGCATTTTGGAATGTACTAATGCAAATAGTTACTTGCTCATGTATTATGAATTAGTATTTAAAGAATTATGAAAGAAAATATTGCATTTTTATCCCATTGGGAAATAATTGGTTAAATACTCAAGTGGCATTTTTATTTACAGAAGAATGCTCATCATAAACATTTGTAAGAAAGAAAAGTCTGAAAAGACCGGCTGCAAACACTATATTTCTCTGAACTGGGAAGAGGTAAGATTCACTTTCTGGAACCAACACAGGAGAAAAAATTTAAAAACAGAAATAATAGAATATATTTAGAAATTTATAAAATGACATGGAGAATTGCACCCCTTACTCCACTTTAGACCTTTGAAAATTTTCCTTTTCTTGCCAGGTTACTAATCCTTCACAGGGCTTTAGAGTACATTAGAATGCATAGGTTTGAGGAAACCTTCCATAGTTATTGCAGTTCATCCTCAGTAAGGCAGTTACACTGCAAAGACACTAAGGAAAAGATGAATAATCCTGCATGTTTAATATAAAAATTGCTGGGAAAATAGATCAGTATCCTGTTTCCTGGGACAATCAAAAGCTTTTTGAGAGTCACCTTTCTGTTTCATTTTATATCTGGGAATTTAGGGCTTTATATTTGTGCTAACCAAATTGATGTTTTTGTTGTTGTTAAAGGATGCTGAAGGAAATGATTTCTTTTCTGCTGTACTTGGATTCATTCTCCCTGTAGCATATAGTTATCAACCAAACTTAACAGTAATAGCTGTTGGACCAAACAGGAGCCTTGGAATAAACGGGATTTCTCTGCTTGTTGCTTTACTACAAGGATTAGCTGAGTCTCAGATTTTTGCTGTGATTGAGGTAAGAAGTGTTGCTAAGCCGTGGTACTTCAAAGTGTCCGGCAGAGACGCTGGTATGCTTCAAGCTGCCCTGTAGAAAATACTGGCTGTATTTATCCTGCCTTTGGTACCCCTGAGTTCACAGCACAAACTGCCCAAGTTTCTTTCTGACTCGAGACCAAGACAAGACACGGTTGCACACCGAGCTGTAGGCAGCCGTCGCAGCCTGCACAATGGAGAAGCTGAGGCATGGACACAAGCCCATGGTTATGTCTGTGGACCAGAGGTGTTCTGTCAGTTTGCCACAACTTCCATTTTTATCTGGATCCACAGCTCAGTTGTCTCCTGAAAAGAGGCACTTCCTGTCTGTTAAATTATCTGGCCTCTTTCCATCAAATGTGATTGGAGGCAGCCTGTTGTCCTGTTCGTAGCAGACCACTAAATTTCCTCTCCTTTCCCCGGTGCTGTGCTTTGTCATACACAACTTCCAGCCTACAGAACTTAAATCAGAAGGGCACATATCCTTCAAGTGAACTTAATTGGGATAATACATAATTGAGGACCAGAGTACCCCAGCTTTGTTTTTTCAGGTAGAGAGCACAGGAAAGAAAATAAAAAATACTGGGATTTTTCCTAGGCTGACTTTTTCCTTATGCTACCACATTGAGGATGCCTAAATGTAGCAGCTGGAGGCTGTATCCAGAGCAGTGATCAGTGTCAGTGAGTGCATCTTCCATGAATTTGCCTAATCACATAAAGAACTAAATTTACACTCTGGGCCTCTCCATCATCCCGTGGTTATGAGTAACACAGTTTCTCTGTGTGATCTGTGAAACAGTAACTTTTGATTACTTTTGTGCCTTCTTCTTCAATGAGAAACAACAAAAAATTGTTCATGTATGCTTATTCTCATTGGTTCCCCAGCAAGTACCCAATTAAAGCCATGCTATTCGTTAAGCTGCCAATTAAGTGGATTTTAACATAATTTATTCTGTAGTTTTCTCAAATATTATTTGTTTTAATTTACAATGCTGATAATAAATTGTCTAAGCTAAAATAATTTGTACATTGATATGCCGTATCCACAAATAATGTATTTGCACACTACTAATTAGGAGTATGAAATGGAGAGAATTACTGATACTCTGAAATGTAAACTCAGACAATAAAAGGATATTGGGCATACATGTTAAAAAAATGATTGATACCTACTCTGCAGGTAGCTCCATAACAGGATGATGATTTTCTAATGCATATGCATAGCTTTTTAGAATATTTGAAAAAATGCTTCTGTCTCTTAAATAGTGTTACAGTCTTCCAAATATAATCTTCATATAGCATCAACATTTCAAATACAGTTTCTGCAAGGAAAAGATATTGATTTAGACTGTGAGAAGTCCAAAAGAATAAATTTCTTGAATAAGGAAAATATAGTACTATTTTCCACTCATAGGAAGTAAATGATGTATGAAGTATAAGCAAGCTCCATGCTCCCCTGAACCTCATAATATTTTCTGTCCTTAAACCCAGCATTATTTCTTTTCAGTCATAAAGGGAAAAGTGAAATTTTTTCTCTGTTTGAAAGAAAGAAATTTTACAACAGATAAAAATGGATTTGCATTTTTCAGAAAAACCTCCATTTGAACACATTTTTATTGAAAATAGGAGGTAGCTCATTCTTGTTACTAATGCTAGAAATTTAATTTAAGAAGTGTATTTTAACGTATTTCACGTATCACTGAAACAAAGAGAGTTTGGTTCACAGGGGTGTTTTTTCTGCCTAATTAGGACACAGAGAGAAGTTTAATGCAAAGTGTAGCCAAAGCATTAGCAGGTGCATCTACACCTCCCTTTGGAATTTATGCATCTCCTACCCAAGAAAAAGTAAATACAATAAAAGCATTAAGAGACCAGTTTCAGCAGGAATGGAAAATGCTTCAGTGTTCAGGTAAGTTGTCTGATTTATCTTTTAACTCCTATATACTGTAAGTTTCTGTAAAGATGATACATAAATACAGCTGGGTCCTGTAAGTCAGTTGGACATTTAAAGTCAGTGGGACCAGACTGATCTGATGGGACACTGATGAAATTCTGAATGCTTCTAATTCTGCCACTTGAGCCAGAAAACACCAAATTTGATAGCTTAACTGTACCCGTGGGACTTAAAATACTGTTACTCCAAAATTTTGGAATGAAATTACCAAAATACGTGCTTAAAGAATGGGCAATGAGATGTGCCCTGGCTCTGACTGCTATTGGTTTTCTGAATATAGTGCCAAACCAGGTGATGTATGTTTAACTTGTCCACAAATAACTCAATAATGATTAGTCATGCTGCAACTATGGTTGTAAAGAGCTGAAGATCAGGCACTGCATTTGTATAGGAATCAGGCCAGGCGGGTAGATATGTTTTCAAGCATACTTGTCTAGAAAGGTTTCTTCACTGAATGACGTCTGTTTTTCAACAAAAAAGAGCAATTATAAAGCTGGGCATGTCTAAAAGAGAATGCCATTCTCTCTTTCAGAAGAAATGCCCAATACCAGGGGCCTGGTTTCAACAAAAATATTACTGTGGGGTCAGGAATTGTGATATGAGCTTGATTAACAACTGGTTTTCTTATTGCTGTTCTTTTCAGTGAAGGAGGAGATTTCAAGAAATTGATTTCACTTCAGCATCATTTTACAAAGAAGAAGGAAAGAAAAATATGAGGGCTTCATTCTGCCTTCTTTTCAAACATAAATTGTCTGTATAACAAATAAGAACTCCAAATCTCCAGAGACTTAGTAGTGGCCAAAGGTCACACCATGTAAATTCTCAAAATTAAACAAACATACCAAGGCAGTAGCCACGACAGGCCCTGTTTTGTAGTATTCCAGGTATGATTTAGGGATCATTTTCAAGAGCACTTTTTTGTTATTGTGACTTCAATAATTTGACCTTTTGATTTCAAGCACTTCAAATGACGTTTATACTGGTGTTCCCACTGGGTTCAACTTTATATCATGTGGAATAAATAAATCTGTCTTTGTTGCTGTCTTTTTTAATTGTTCACAGTGCTTCCCTTCTCATTTGTTTTGGTTTTGAGATGTTGCTGGAGGGGAAATGATACCCATCCTTGAACATTTTGAAATGAAAATCTCTTTCAAAAGAAAATAAAAGCTATGTGGAAGATTTTTCACAAAGAAGAGCTGAACATGAAGATGTTCTGTTTCAGTTTAGAGTTTCTTTAAACTGACCTTTGAAGTCCAGAAATGTTTTGAAATTGGAAACTGGCCAGTGGCCAAACTTTAGCTTCAACATTTTTCCTAACAGGAAATTTGTTTCCTAACAGATTTTGCTATCCTCCCCTCTCGCACTATTCCCTAAACGCCTCTTCCCCCTCCCTTTCTTTTTAAACTCAGCGTTTTCAATGAAAAAGCATTTTCTGAGAAATAGCTCAGCTCTTTCCCCTTTCCCTGCTTTTGTTCAATGGAATTTATAACGTTTAAATCACATTCATGTTGCATTTTGATACGTATTTTTCTAAGCCGTTATTAAAGCATGAATTAAGAGGGGAAACAGTGTCCTCTTGGTAAATCTGTTTGAAAATACGTCACGAGGCTGCAGTTGCCTCCCGCAGCTCGGGACCGGCGTGGNGGCAGGTATCCTGACATTTCAGATGGACAGTGATGTGCCTGATTCTTGGAGAGGCTTTGCTCTGTATGTTTTCTGTAATTTTAAATAATAATCCAGTGGAGTGCTGTTGCATTGTTAAACAGTGTTTTTTCATCTCTGAGCCTTAGAAGCTCAGAAACTCAGAAGTTCCCTGTTCTGATTTTTTAAAGCTGCTGTAGCCCGCTGGAGCTTTTTTACCAGAACAAGACAGTTTTTCTTGCTGCTATTTAGACTATCAGGGCCCAAGAGTCATATCTAGACCATATGCTTGACAGATTTTGTGTAATACCTGCTACTAGAATTCAGAATTTTTGGAAGAATTGGAAATAGAAATTGTTTTGGAGAGGATAGTAATCTTCATTGTGAAGAGGTAGAATGTGTTAATAGAAGTTTGTTCTAGCACTTTGAGCATATTTCTCTTTAATTTATTTGAATATTAGGATTCAATGAACCATGGAAATATGATATATATTGGCCTTGTTTTCCTAGTGTGAACACTGCATCAGAGAAGGCCATAAAAGCCACTGGTAGTTCTCTGTCAAGGATTCTGTCTCTGAAGTAATGTTCAAATTATACATATTTATTCTCTGTACTGAGTTGGAGCTATGGTTTCATTGACTGAATACACATTCCATTAAAAATGTATATTACAAGTATATTACAAGTAACTTTTCTTTGAGGATTTCTGTCTGTGCAAAACTCTGAAATGCTTTTTTCTTTCTGTGTGAGATGTATTTCCTTCTTTTCACGTAATCACCTTGTAATGTTGTGTTTTCTCTGACACAGCCCACCTGGTAAAAAAGAGGAACCATATCTTACTGAAGCTGGGAGAGAAGCTTTTGACAAATTTTATAAACTTCGAGAAGGGGAATTGCAACTGTTTACTAATACTGTACTTCAGCTTCCTCAGCTTGTGCTGGTGAAAGAACCTGAGCTGGTTAAGGATGTCTTGAATGTCCTCATTGGTGTGGTATCCACTACATTTTCACTCAATCAGGTAGGGAAGATTTTTATCTGAACTTCTCAGTCAAATCATTTTGGTTTTTTTTTTTCTTTATAGAGGTTTCCTCTTCAATGCATTTATTTCTGCTGAGATCATGCAGCTGGGGCTAGTGTTAAGAAGTTGAATGTTCCCTAACGTCAACGAGGCAGTATTTATATATTGCAATAATTATGTTACTGGAATAGCCTAAGAGTATTTGTAGTTCTCTAAAGGGAAAATAGGTTTATAAGTACTTGAAAATAGATGTGTAAATAATTCGGTAGATTGGATTTCCTTTAAGGAATTAGATAATGAGTCTTACTCTGTGTATTTGAAGGCATCATTCACAGTCCTACAATTGTGCTACAATTCAGTGTTTTTCTCACTGTCCTAGCTATATAGTCTCAATCACCTGAGTATCTAAACTGAGAATTTGTCTGCTGTTATTTTTGTGTGTAAACGTTTGCTATTTTAAATCAGAATACAGTTCTAAAAGAGTTGAATCTACCTTTTTTTTTTTTTTCTCCCTATAGGCTGCTCAGTCATTTGTGATAAAGGAGGGGGTGTATGTATCCGGAACATCACCAGAGACCATGCATAACCTGCTCTCGGAAGTTGCAGAGTATGGAACCTATTACACACGGCTAAGTCGTTTTTCTCTTCAGCCAGTTTTGGATTCCTCATACAGCAAAGGACTTGTGTTTCAGGTAAAACGATCATATTAAATCAACTAGATCAAATGAGCCATTTATCTGTGGTAGAGAAGATGACTGATTTCATGTAAAGCTGGAATTCCTGCATTCTGCAAAACTGCAAAGTATTTTTAGTGTAATGCTCCATCCCAGGTAATCAAGGAGCAGTGCCACTGTGTTTAAATCACAGCTCTCCGTGCTGAGGGCTTGCTTGCACTGAAACATGCAGTAAAATGTCTTTGTTACCCAAAGTGTGATTTGTTTAGTCATACTGTTTTGTTGTGGAATAAGAATTATAATTTTAAATGCTTTAAAAAATCACTTATTTATACAGAAAGATGTATAAAATGAAAATACAGGAACTTTCTTAGTACACTGTATAGGTAAGTATATATATATTTTTCAAAAATAGAAACTGAGATAGAGACATATGGTATTGAATAGCTTTAAGTACTTTTCCTTGGTTCAAAATTAAGTACAAATTTTCCATGTCAGTCCTCTGTATATTATGTTGAGCTGTATGAACACTCTGTAATAGCTGATGATTTAATCTCTTCCTAATATGTAGAATAAAGTTAGGATTGCTTACGAAAATGTATTCATTCTGAATATTTGATTTACAGCAGTGTTATTCAATTTCTGTTTAGAAGGTCTCTGTGTTAGATAAAGTTCTAGATAAGTTTTTTTGCAGTATCTGGTTTAGGCATAAAAGTAAGCAAACAGTTCTCCCTGGGTTGGTACTAGCGAGAATGGGGAGCTCCTCAAAAGACAGGTCAAAGAAGCTGAACCCAGATGCGTTATTTCACTGTGCTCGAGTACAGGCTCTGTGCACTGGATGTGTGAAGAATATAGAGGAGTCAGCTGGTTCATTGGAATGTCTGAAGTTGCATGGACCCTCACTTGCCCCTTACTTTGGTGTACAAGTCCCCCTTACCTGCATATGCCACTTATTTTGCTAAAAGGTTTATTTTCATGCTGATGCCATTGATTAGAGACATTGATAGACTGTTAACAACTTTCACCATAAGACTTTAAATATTTTCTGTTCATACCAGGCATTCACAAGTGGACTGAGAAAGTATCTTCAATATTACCGAGCCTGTGTTTTGTCAACACCTCCTACTTTAAGTCTTCTAACAATCAGCTTTCTATTCAGAAAATTAGGTCGTCAGCTGAGGTAAGAGAATGATATTAAATGTTTAAGCTTTTCATAGCAGAAAAAATGCAATCGATTTCTTCATATACACTCAAAGAGACCATATTATATGGGCATTCTTGCTTAGTCTATCAATATTTTTCCTCTGTTTTACAGAATTTTTTTTATATCCAGACTATTCCACAGAAAACATACAAGGTCTTTATACTCAGTTTCTTTGTTGTCCCCTTTGTTGTTATCATTCAGCAGATACAGTATAATGGTTGTACAATATTCAAATTCAGCAAAGTTCATCGCTGATTTTGGAGACTCCTGCTTGAAATTTTTATATCTGTTTTAATACTGTTTTTTAGGTATTTAGCTGAACTGTGTGGCATAGGAACAACGGCACTGGGGATCAGTGGTGGAGCTGGTGCTTCATTTCCTACGGTGATTTTTTGTTTGATCTTTTTATGTTTGTTTTGGGTTGCAGCGTTAATATTCTTCAAATTATGCTGGATTTTACATGAAATACTTAGTGTTGGCCTCTTTGCTAGCAAAGCTATGATCCTGTACCTCCAGTTAGAACACTATAGTCCTTTCTCCAGATACTTAAAAATTTGGAAATTTATCCAGTATTCTCCATTCCTAAAATAAGCAAAGGGCTCAAAATAAACCTTCTAGTCATGTGAATCCAACTCTAAACATACCTATTTTACTCTAGAGATGATAAAGTGAGCTTGAGGTAACTTGCTCAGGTAAAGTGATCTTAACTGCAGATAGATGGAGGAAGTGAGATGAATCCTGCCTTCTGTGTCTAGTGAAATATGTAAAGCCACGTATTTTTGTTAAAAGTTGTTGTGAAGTTTGTTGCCTAGTGTTAATTTTTTATTTTTTAGGGCGTTAAATTGCTTTCATATCTGTACAAAGAGGCTCTCAACAATTGCAGCAATGAGCATTATCCAGTTCTTCTGTCTTTGTTGAAGACAAGCTGTGAACCATACACAAGGTGTGTCCATACTGTTCTCTACATAATTGAGTTTAAGAGTTGGTAATCTGCTGAGTAACTCTGCATGTTTAACAATACCTTTTAGTATTTTCAGAAAAAATATGTGTCTGTATATGCAGTATATATTAAAACTAGTTAATTTTGCTATTCTGTCCCTCTTAGCTCAGTAACAACGTAAGAGGTTATTTGTGGCTATATTAGTAAATAAATATATGTAAATAGGATTTATTTCTTGCTGTTGGTCATAGAAATTCATACTGGAATATAAGATTTGGATAAATTCTTCTTTTTTTCTCATGCCTCAATCCTCAAACTGGAAACTGACAGGTTTCTTTTGTTGTACAAACTGAGAAAGTTCATTTTTTCCACTGTCTTTTTGTTATGGGCTTTTTAGTAAGCAAAAATGAAGAAAATACCTGTTGTTCATTAAGTACATGTAACTAACTGATAATAGGATTAATTAAAAGTAGAGTTCCTTGGATTACAAGAGTTTTATTAAGCAGTGCACATCAATTTAGAAATTATTAGTTTATAGACATCTGAGGAGATGAGCAATTTTTTTAATAGCTGTTTACAGGAATTACAGCTGTAGTCCCTCATCAGTTTTGCAATGTTACATAATAGATGTAAAAATACTTAGAAGATAAAGCAGAAGTCTGTCAAAATACTCTAAATTTAAGATTCCTCCCATAGCCACCCTTCTTGTGTTTTCTTCCTTCTACATGAAATGATCTTCAGAGAAATTTAATTTCAGATTTTCTGGAAGCCTCACTGAAATATCTTCACAGCTCTTACCCTGCTATTTATAGATGGAAGTCAGATTTCTGAAATACCAAGGGCATCACGTGGAACCTAAAAAAAACTTAGATTACTGCATTGATTCCTGAATTTGCTACAGATATCTATTGAAGCATCCATTATACATGATCAGGCCTATCCTGGAAGGAAGCCTGTATTACCTGCAAAAAGAGTTACCCACTCATTTATTAACCTGAAAGAAATTAAATAATACAAATTGTTGCTCAAATAAATCATAGAAGCATCAGATTTAATAATTTAAAAGTTTTTAACTTTTTGCTTAGAACCTTGAAGTTGAGCAGTGGTTGCTGTGTTGAATGCTTCCTCTTTGTTGCACAGTGTTAACTAAAAATTTAATAAAAAATAAAGAACTATCTTCCAAGACAGCCTTTATATCTATAGCCTCAGCTTGTGTTGTATAAAAATAGTGAGGGTTTTATTTCTTCAGAAGTTTGGCTCACACAAAGAAAATATGAAAAAGCATGAATAAATATGCCAGAATAGTAGTTCTCATCATTGCATGTGTATTAAAAATGTCTCTGGGACTGGGGAAAAAGTGCTTGGTATTGCATCTTTGTTTTATACCCTTTTAGTTTCTCCCTGATGAAATATTCCAAAATATTAACTCAGATATTTCTGAGACTTTGCAAGTGAGTGAAAGTTTAAAACAAATCCTTTCTGCTTTTCTCTTGCTGTGCCCTTGATGTGCTGCAAAGTTTTCTATACATTTTTAATATATATTTAGTTAATTGATATTCAGGAATAAAATAATTGTTTTAATTGAGGCACTATTCTTGTATCTAGACTAATTATCACTGAAATACTGTATTAAAGATAGTTTAAGAAAAGTGTAGAGCCACAATCTCCTGTATATTTAAGTGTGAGTGCCACAGCACTTAGTTGATGGGGTTTTTAATCCTGTCTATAGCTTGTGACTTTTGGAATTTTAGAGAACATACTAACTCCTTGGTTATAATAAAGCAGAGAATGCAAGAGGATTGATTTTCAATATTGTTTAATTTTTTTTTCAGATTTATCTATGACTGGGTATACAGTGGTGTATTCAGAGACGTTTATGGAGAATTTATGATTCAGGTGAATGAGGATTATCTTTGTTTCAGAGGTACAGTATATATATGGAGCATTTCTAATTTATGTAATTTTTGCTGTTAATTAAATAACTAAAATATATACTTCCATCTTTTTGTTACATAGATAAACATTACTGGACTCACGGTTATGTTTTGATTTCAAAAGAAGTAGAAGACTGTGTCCCTGTATTTCTTAAACATATTGCTAATGATGTATACATATGTGGGAAAACCATAAACCTGCTGAAATTGTGCTGTCCTAGGGTAAGTTTCGGGGTGCTTCCTTCCTATTACATTGTGAAAATGATGTCTCTAGAGCAAGAGTCTAGGTTTTTAGCAAGTTCACTCCTCTATCAAAACCTGATATTGCGTAAGTAGAATCATGAAAGGCAAGTAATTACTTGCTCTCAGGTACTTGTGAGCTGATTATCCACTCTATTGCTACCACCTCACTGCAGAAATACACATTTTAACACCTTCAGGTTTGTTTGTTGTATACAATGCACATGCTGTATTTCTTTTCTTTGTATTGAAAGCAGAAATGTTTTAGGCATTCTAGCAAGTGCCTTCCACTTCTTGCACTACTCTTTTCTGGTTTAAAGCTGCCTCACTTACCAGGTCGTGGCTCAGTTCTGCATAGCTCTTCCAACTGTATCACTACACTTTGAAGAAGTGCTTAAATAGTTCTGTTTATTGGTATTTTGCAGAACGATTCTTGTCCTTGATAAGAAAAACATGTTCAACTACTTTGTGTCTTCCCTCTCCTCTCTATGTCCAAAAATAAAACAACCAGAGAGGTGTCTCTTTAGTCTGTAGATGTTCCCAGGTAGCTGGTGTCGTCTTTCAGATCAGAGCTGCTCAGTCTCGACTGCTCATTTTCAGCTATGTAGTGTCAGGTACAAGCCTGATACCTCAAGTGAACTGTCCCTCGGCCAGTTCTTCAGGGACTGCCCTGGTAACCATTCCCAGACCATCACTCACGTGTGCGAGGAGTACCAGGCTCTTCATAAGAGTGTCAGCCATCACTTCCCTGATAAGTGACAGTTTTATGTGTCACTAATGCAGTATCTTCCCCCAGGTCATGTGGCACTCAGGTTCAGTCATCTTCCATCTATCTGAGAGTGCCAGGCACATCTCATCCCTTTTCAGCAATGCCCTCAAGAGCTAGGTCTTCCCTCCTGCTAATACATTCCCAGGAATACAGCCCTGGGCTTCCCTCTTCTGCCTTTTACCAGTGGACTGGGGGAATCCACTGTGAGTCTGCTTGTGCACTCATTTGTTTTTTTCCTTCAAGCTCAGTTATCTGTTTTCTGCACTAATAGAATAGCTTCAGAGATTTAGGGATGTTGAGGCAGAGTAGGAAGACCAGGTATAGTTAAAGAATAGGTTCTCTGTGGTGTGCACTCGCTGTGGTTTTGAGAGTTTTGTCTTGCAGAGCTCTCTCTTGTCGGGGTGTTAATTCTGTCTTAGAGAGTTCCTGCTGAGTGGGGATCTGCGGGGGATGTAAGTGAACAAAACCTAACTTTTGACAGGAGAGATGCATTCAGCACTCAGTTACTCATGCTCAGTTAATTTGCATGTTCAGAAAAAGAAAATCTGAGACATTTAGAACATGATTAGTATAAATGTATGTATTAGATTTTCACCAGCAAAGACAACTCTAAGAATTTGACCTGTAGTTCAAGTTGTGGACCATTGTACCTTTGTCTCCTGCTTTGAATTATATAAATGCCAAAAGATGATACTAATAAAAGCTTTAGATCCTGTTTTTTTGTTTGAAAGTTTGTGTTAGTGTCTTGAAGCATGACTAAGATAAAAAATGTATAATGTGAATTCATAATATAAAATTTTACACTTTAAAAATGTATATAATAGGAAATTTCTCATTTTTCAGCATTATATATGTTGGTCAGATATACCTGTTCCCCGGATTTCAGTTATTTTTTCACTTGAAGAACTGAAAGAAATAGAGAGAGACTGTGCGGTGTACGTCGGTCGAATGGAAAGAATTGCCCGATACAGTTCCATAAGCAAGGAGGAAAAGGTAAATCAATAAAGGACTAAATACCTCATTAGGATTTTTTTAAATAGTCAATTTTCATTTTGTTATAACTTCTAAAGAATTTGTATTTATAGTCAGGATTTTTCATGGGTTAATTGCAGTTTTAATTGCAGCAAATAAACTTACTTAATATAGCTTTTAAAAGCATAGGTGGTGTGTTGATATTTTTTTGGCCTTTTCATATAGTAATGTTAGACTTCGATCTTAGTTCTTTGCATTAGGAAATTTGTCCTACTGAAAAGATTGTTAGATTCTAATTTAACAAATGAGATAAGCGAATTAGTAACCAGATAAGACTATTTGTAATTTCTATAGCTAATTGTTTTTTCAGAACATTTTTGCTATAGAGGGACTTCTGGCCTTCAGATTCCATCAACTTAGTGTATATATCAGATGGATTTGGTTTGTTTTAAAGTCTGGAGTATTAACTTTCAATACTAGTTTGTAGATTCTTTATTTACTTACTTGTTTTATTCATTTTTTTGTATTAATTGATTAATAACCATTATAAAATGTGCATCTGTCTTTGCAACAGTGTATTTCAAGTATTTCAAGTCAAAAATAATAGAAGAAATTCCACCTTGCATTTTTGGTTGGTTTTTTTTTTTTTTTAGAATTTGCGCATGGAAATAGCCAAACAAGAATTAATTGTTCATGCTCGGGAAACTGCTAGCAAAGTACTAAAAGCCATTAGTGGTAAGTTTTAGAGGCATTTAATGTGTTTTCTAGTGGGTTTGTTAATGTAAACTAACAATATCTTTATTTTAATACAGACAAGCAAATGTCAGAACGAATGGCTTTGGATGCCAAGAAACGGGAACAGTTTCAGAAGCTGAAAGAACAGTTTGCAAAGGACCAAGAGGTATCTGTCTGTGTTTCTAGAGGCAAACTGTATTTCTTAGGCAAATAAATGAAAGGATATATTGTACTGAAGTTGAATTAGTAGCTCATGGTGTACAAATAAGAACTTCTTGTAGATGTGTGTGTTACAGCTGGTGTTGAGAATGGCTTTTAAAAATGTTAAATATTTATGCAGCGTCGTCTTGCGATAAAGCAGGAGGAGATTGATGATGATTTCAGCTACGCCCGAGAGCTCAGAGAGAGAGAAAAAAGACTAAAAGCTTTAGAAGAAGAACTGGAAAAAAAGGCAAGGTAAATGTAACTGAGTAGTCTTCAAAACCATCATAAAGATCTCTGGAAAAAATTATTGTGTGTTAAAATTTACGGTACTAGTAGTTTGCAGATGTAGTTTTACAAGGGTAATACTTGCAGTTAGAAGATGGATGTAAGGATTTTTGGCAATCTATGAGCAATTTTTTTACGAATGGTTAGGGACTGAAAAATCTGGGACACACTCATTTGTGCCAACCCTATCCAGTCTGGGTTTTGTTATAATCAAAATTTCAGGAAAAAATGAGACTGCATCGTAGAATTTAAAAGCAGAGCCTACTGCAAAAATGATCACATGTGTGTCAAAGTAGAAGTAAAAAGCAGTTGGAGTTAGATTGATATTTCACTTTCTTCTGTTTCATTTAAATTACTTAAGCCAAATGAGTGACCTACTAAAACAGTTACTGAAATACATGTTGACTAAAAATACAGTCCTGTGTTTATCACCTGTTTATTCTCTGTACTGAAGCCTCTGACTTCTACATTTTAACAACCAATTCTCAATTCAGAAGTGCTAAAAAGTCTTATTCTTTAAAAGGGAAGATAAAAATCAGTGTGCAAAAATCTGTAACTCAGCTTTCTCTTTACCTTCATTTAGGCAGGAATTAATTGACCATTATAGCAAACTTTCTGATGATGCAGCCCGTAGGGAACAAAGAACACTATGGAAAATCCAGCGCCACAAGTTGGAAACAGCCCGTCTTAAGTTTCTGTTAGAAGATCAAAAACGCATTGAGGTAACTCCTAAAAAGATTTAAGAAATGTAGTTTAGAAAATTTGATGCTTGCTACTAAACACTTTTGTCTTTTTTTCACTTGTAGGAAATGCTTGAAAAACATCCAGATGGAAACTACAGGAGAAAATTAGATATTATTCCTTATAAACAGTGCCAGTTGGCTTTGGATAAAAACCCTGTTGAGAAGGATCCACCTTCACAAGTGAGTTTATTTTCTTACATAAACTTCAAGTTGCTGTTCCAGATTTCCCTGAAGGGTCTTCATTTCATGGTTCATTTCAGTTCAGTAAACACAAGGTTAACTGTAATAGCAAGGTGAGTAATTATCATTTCTAGTACATCAGAAAAATTGATAAATTTTTAATCCTGTAATAAAATGATACCTTAATTAGTAGGTTGAAATGTGACCAGCCATACAGTGTAATAATTATTTCTTTTTTAGGTGTCTTTTGTGAAACCTCTGCATTCTGATGAGGCAGTTGGCAGAAAAGAATCTGAACCTGAACAGGGATATGCTGCTTCTGCTGACAAAGCACCACCCATGCCAGAGCCAGCAAATAATAATGCTGATGAGCATTTTCAGCCTAAAGCAATGGGATTTGAAAGCAATCTCCAAAATTCAGAGAAAGTGTGCAGTTCTCTGTACAGTGCTGAGTCCTTGCCTGAATCCAATGTGAATATAGAAGATTTCTTATCAAAGTCACAAGATGAGCAGTCTGTTGCCGTTAGGATGCAAGGATCTTTGCTAGATGAAGCATTCCAAAATATTAACTCAGATCTTTCTGAGACTTTGCAAGTGAGTGAAAGTCAGCCTGTCTTGAGAGGAGCACCGGAAGAAGACAATGGACCATTGCATCAGCAAAGCGAGTATGATTTTAATACAGTTCTCAGACCATCTGCAGCCTGGCAGGGACACGTTAGAGTTGGGGAAGATGTATTTGATGTGGATGACAGAAGGCCTCAGTGGAATATTCATGGACATGCGTCTGATGCCAGCATTAGGGTGGGAGAGTATGTACCTCAGGTGGACACCTACCAGCCACATTCGAGTCCTTATGGGCACCCTTCAGATTCCCATATAAAAAGCAGCAGCTGTACTTCTGAAGTTGAATCTAGACGACCCCGATGGAATATTCATGGGCATGTTTCTGAAGCTCATATCAAAATTGGGGAATATGCTTCAGAGGTAGAGACCTCAAGGCCCAGGTGGAACATCCATGGACATGCTTCAGAAGCCAATATTAAGATTGGAGAGTATGTGTCAAACGTGGCTCCTATGAGGCCTCGATGGAGCAGCCATGGTCATGCATCTGATGCCAATATCAAGGTTGGTGAAAACGTGTCGGAGGTGGTCTCAGCCAGACCTCGTTGGAACATCCATGGGCACGCTTCACAGTCGCACATCAAAATCGGAGAGCTGGTGTCGGATACGGAGCCTCTGAAATCCCGTTGGAGCCCATTTGGACACGCATCCCAGTCAAGCATCCAAATAGGGAAGTGGGCCCCATCTGCAGAAAATGATCCCATACCTCATCGTAAAACCATTCTGGGTTCTTCGTCCGACTCCACAGTTCAGGCCCTTCTGTACAGTGAAGAGTTATCTCCTGCTGAGGGGAGCAGAAAGGACGCAAAACCGTCACAAGTTAAGGAGGAGACTTTGCCGCAGTCACAGATATCTGACGCTGTTACAGACTTTCCTAATGCCAATAATAAAGATGATGAAAAGGAAAATACAATAGAGAAGAAACAAGAAGGTAAAATAAAATTAGGTTTATTCAATCAACATTTGTTTAAAGGCTTGTGAAGGTAGCTCTGAACGTTTATTTTCTAAATGGGTACTTTCTTCCTTACTTACTCCACTTAATTCCTTGCATTACTTTTCATATAGTGCTAGAATTCAGAGGAAAGAATTTGAGCTTAGACTTGTCTCCTATATGCAAGAAACAGCATTGAAAAATTCCAGCCTGAAACTTTGTGAATCTGGACCTTTAGCGTCCTTAAGTAGAGACCATGCATAAAACTGCCTGGATGGGGCTATGGGGAGGTACTGTTATTGGTGTGATTGTTTCTGTGATAGTTTGTACAGGAATTTTGAACATCTATAGGAGCAGATCTGAGGTATGAACCAAGTATTATAAGTAGGTCTAAGTAAATGCTGACTTTAATTGTATTTACAGTAATTGCAGATGTTGTCAACAAGGACCCTTCTCCAGATTCCTCGCAGAGCTTACAGGTAAGAAACAAAAGTGGTTGTTGAGAGGACTTACTTCTCATTTGAAGAATTGAACACACTGGTAGTTAAGGTCATAAATTTCTATCCTAATCTAGTAGTCACTGTAAAATCATATTGTTTTTACATGTCTGAAACACACAGCTGAGTAGGCTCTTCTCTTTTCATTTGGAACAGCTAGGCAGTTACCTAGTAGAAACACATTTAGCCTGAGCAGACAAAGCCAGCATCTCTCATAAAATGTATCCATTTATGAATTATAGAGAGAAGGACCTGAAAAGGCCATTCCACAAGATACTGTGCCTCGAGAAACTTTATCTTCTGAAGCTAATGCTCTCACACTTAAGGAGGAGGAAGGCGAAGAGGAAGATACATGGAAGAAAGAACAAGCTTATTTGAAAGCCTTATCGGATCAGTATTGTATTGAAAAGTATCAAGATAGTTATGATTTGATGTGTGAGTAGAACTGTTGGAACAGTAGATTAATAGAATCTGTGGTAAATTTGAGCAAGAAAGCTGAATGCCATGACTTACTAGTAAATTACCAGTGTTATGAACTGCAGTAGCCAAACAATATGCTCCTAGGCACAAAGATGAGAAATACATTTTGAGATGTTATGGTTTTCCAACCTAGAGGTGTTTGTATAGAGAGTTTAATAGGAACATATTATTAAGCTTCTTAAATATAGTAACTAAAAGTGTTTGTATATTTTTAAATGTAGCAGAACCACCAGTTTCTCATCTCTTGCATCACGTGATACCAAGATCATACACGTTTCCTGTGGATCCCATGGTGCAGTCTGCAACAGATGAAACTGCTGTACAGCTGAGTGAGCTCTTGTCTCTGCCAGTGCTGATGAAACGTTCTATTACTGCTCCACTTGTATCTCAGTGAGTATTTGTTAGCAATTTTGCAATTAATTTTGCAGTTAATGTTGTGTTCTATTTTGAGACAGGAGTTGCACATAGATCTCTTAAATTTGCTCTTAGCTCCTAGAAGTAATTCAGTAAATGGTCCATTACTAATTAAAAAGTTCAGATCTGTGTGATAAATAATAACATAAACTTAAACGTTTATGTGCAAATTAAAAATTTGAATGTCTGTTTGGAATATAAGCGCTCAGAGGGAAGTCTTGTAGATTATGCAGCAATGATTTTGACACCATTAGTTTCACTGTTCTTTTAAAAAGAAGGTGTATTCTTTATAACATGTGTGCTAGTTTATATTTGAAAGAGGAAAGCTAAGGGAGGAAAAAAAAATCTTACGATTACTTGAAATCTCATATTGATCAGGGTATATTTCATATTTGTATGGGAGCTACAGCCTCACGGCTGTTTTGAGGTATGATAGAAGCTGTTCTTGTTACTATTGGGATATATAAGGAAACCACATATATGTTGGATGGTTTAATTAGTATATCTAAAAATATTTTAAATAAATTTTTTGTTACTTTGTGCAAGATTATCTTTTGTCATGAAAACAATTACTCACGGACACTTTTCTTAGAATCTGCTTTCCTGTAAGTTTCCGTCTGCTAGCTCTGAGTATGCTATACTCAAAGTCTGGTGCAATGTAGAAAGATGTTGTTGTCTTAATTTTAAATATCTGGTTGGCTACCAGGATGATCTGTGTACAGATTCACACATTTAGCAAACTGAGCCGGAGTTTTTGTGCTGCCAGATTTACCCTATCCCTGATAGGCAAGTTAAATTATTTAAAGCTAGGTTGAATACCTACACTGTACTGTAGACTGCAGTATAGATCTGCCCTTAATATTTGGTGACAGAGCCTTTTCAACTGGTATATTCTTACCGGGGATTTAATAGTCTTTAATTTGTTTAGGTGACAGAGATAAGAAGGCTATTGATAAAATGTTGCTCCAGGTCCAGCAGCATATTCGAAAGGTCATTATATGTAGCCAGTCTTAAAATACTTCCCCAGTATTTTTCAGAACCCAATTACCTGAAGTGGTAGGTTTTAATTCTGGTATGTAATGGATGAAGATTTTTCATCTCATGCTTTTTTGCCTATATGAATAATATCTTAGTAGAGTTAAGTACTGGCGCATTAATCTGATGTAGCCACTGAATGTTAACAAGTAAGGAAGGAGTTGCATGGAAGTATAATATCTTTTCTGTGTTTTTATTCTTAGTGTTTCTCTTGTGAACAAAGCAATAGTTGATTACTACTTTGTGGAGCTGAATCTAGAGAAGCATTTTGAAGCTTTGAGACACTTTTTGTTAATGGAAGACGGGGAGTTTGCTCAGTCACTCAGTGACCTGTTGTTTGAGAAGGTATTTGCTTTGTTGTCTTAACCCCGGTGTTTGGGTTGTCTGCTTTACCTTGATGCCTCTGAATTGATTTGGATGGGAATGAGGGAATGGTGTGAATTAGAAGCCTGGCTTGTGGGGTTTTCCTCTTTTGTACCGTCAAGAAGTCTGTAGCAAGGAACTCTGTTAATGTTGTAATGGATGGAGAAAAAAGGTCTTGGACAGATAAGCATTCATGGAAGGGTAATTCGCTCTTCCCTGTGAAGAAAGGAAAGCTCCACTGTTGCTGTCCCCTCTTGTCTGCTGGCAGCAAGGCTGGAAGAGCCTGTTGCTGTTTGCTAAAATCCAGCGGAAAGACTTGTGTTGCAAGCTACCTACTCTTACCTTAAATGTCCTCAAATAGAGAGCAGAGGGGAGGGCATGTGAAGAGAGTGCTGGGCCCTCTGATGAGGCAGTATTTTCATGATTCACTGCTGTGTTCATGGGGAAGACAGCAAGGTAGGAGAGATAGCCTGGGTTGATACAGATGGTTGGTTGCGTGTGGAGATAGGTGGCTGTAGGAGAGTTAGTGCATTTCTCCGAGTCCTGAAAATGCTTTAGACCCAACTAGGGAGAGCACCTGGGGATTTGGACTTGATGAATAACTTTATCTGTAAACCTGTGAGAGTGCTGAGGTGATGAGATAGGCAGATTCGAGTCAGATAAATGCATTGGGTCCCTGGCTTTCTAAAGACTATATTCCCTGCAGGAGGAACTTGTAGCAGCTCCTGAACCACAGCAGACACACAAAAACGAATCAGTGTAGGTATGAGATTACCTTCATGCTGTGAACAGAAAATAGTTCAGAACTTGCATCTTATGCTGTTCATGCATCCCTGAGGTAGAAGTAAAAACTTCCAATCAAGGCAGGGTAGTCACCACTTTACCATTGTGTTTTAATTCACCTGTGTTCAAGAGCCAAGACTTTTTATTAATGTAGTGTAATTAGGATTTTTTTCTTATCCCTAGCTTGGATCAGGACAAACACCCGGTGAATTGCTGAATCCACTGGTTCTTAATTCTATCCTAAATAAAGCACTACAATACAGTCTTCATGGTGACACCCAGCTTGCTTCCAATCTTTCTTTTGCCCTCAAGTATCTCCCAGAAATGTTCAAGCCCAATGCACCAGATGCTCTGAGTTGCTTAGAGCTCAGGTACAAGGTAAGAAGGTGTGGAGCAAAGTAGAATACTGCAGTTATGCCATGGTTCCTATGTACAGTGATAAAGTGAATATGTTAATAAGAATGCAGTGTCTAAGAATGGGGTAAAATAATGTGTAATGGAAACTACAGGATTTACTTAGTCTGACCATGGCATTACACTATTAAAATACATAATAATTGTTGAAATACTTGTATTTTAAGTAATGTTATAATTTCTAACAAAAGATGTAGTATGATCAGTGCTGTTATTTCTTGTAGGTTGACTGGCCTCTAAACATTGTCATTACTGAGAGCTGCATGAATAAATACAACAAGATTTTCTCCTTTTTGCTTCAGCTGAAGCACATGGTGTGGACTCTCAAGGATGTTTGGTTTCACTTAAAGCGCACTGGTAAGTGTGACTAGTGAACAAGAGAGACGCTGTTTAAAATGCCTACAGCAACCTCCGCTAGACAATGCTTACGTACAGTCACGTCAAACTTCAAAGGCCACAATTTTCTTAAAAATCTTCCTTGGCATTTTAAGCAGAGTCGACTAACAAAAACCTTCGTTCCTTTAAAAATTCAGATTTTAGATCGTCTCTGTGGCTGATAATATATTTCTGCTTTTGTTTTCAGCTTTAGTGAGTCGTGCATCAAATTCTGTTCAGTTTCGACAGCTCCAGCTGTATAAACATGAGATGCAGCATTTTGTGAAAGTAATTCAAGGTTACATTGCTAATCAGATTCTTCATGTTACATGGTGTGAATTTGGAAACAAGTTGTCTTCTGTGGGCAACCTAGAAGAAATTCACAGAACGCATGCTGAATACCTCAACAAAGCAATCTTCAGGCAAGCTGCCATACTTACCTTTACTTCAGACACGTGTTAAGGGAGTGGCCAGTCCTAGCCTAATGTAGCTGTGCAAAACTGACTTATGTGACACATTAAGTAGTCTTTACATATGAAAGTGTTCTTATGTAAGAAATAAACGTGGCATCATCTGTACTTTGATACTTTTTCTCCTATCCATCCTTTTCATTTCCCTGGACTCCTTGAGTCACCTCCTGCTCCTGTTCACCATGCCTCTGCTAGCTTCCAGTCTACTCAGGGCAGCTCTAAACCAAGAGCCCTAAACTAAGGGCACACATGCCACAGTTCTTTTTCTTTCACTCCATCCTTTGTAAATTACTGCTGTTTCATTCATCATGAGTAGTGTGCACAGTAAGCCTTGCTATAGGATGTAAAATGCATCTCTTGTACAATGTATGTGCTTTTAATGTCTGTGCAGTGACCAGGGCTGGACTTGCAAAGGACAAAAAGATGCCTCTGTCTAGATTTATGAGCAGTGCAAGAGACACCAGTCTTTTGGGAATCACAGGCTTTTAGCTCCTTAGTTACTGTATGTGAGGCAGAAGGGTGGTGTGACTTAAAGGAAAGGAGCTAGAGTTTATTTGGTTTCTTCTTGAAGAGTGTACACTGAAATGATGAAGTGGTGAGCTGGAGGGAGATGATAAGGAACAGAAATTATAAGCAAGAAATCTCTCATGTCTCTCTTTTCAAGTTTTAATCAGAAAAGACTTGCCTAGAGCTGTTGTTTGGATAGCAAGTGGTAGGCTGATAGGAGGGAGATTAAGGAAGCTCAGAGCATGTTGTTGTTAAATGTCATCTCTTTTGCAAAGGCAGATGTCATTCTAGAAATCACAGTCTAGGGCAAATAGAAGTTTCTTGGAAGGGCAAGTGAACTGTGCTAGATTTAGGCACCTTGTTTAAAATTCGTTAGCTGCAGTCTTGGGGATTTTTTTAAACAATTATCTTTAACGTGAAGGATTGTCACTCCTTTGTATTTGTAGTCTTACAACCAATACATTACATCAACTAATTTCTGAAGTTGTTTTTGTTCTGTTAGGGGTCTCTTGACAGAGAAGGCAGCCCCTGTGATGAACATTATACACAGCATCTTCAGCCTCATTTTGAAGTTCCGCAGCCAGCTCATCTCTCAGTCGTGGAGCTTTGATGCAGGGAAGCAAATGGCTGTTCATCCCAACTTTGGTCTGATGCAGCAGTCCTACAACACCTTCAAGTATTACTCCCATTTCTTATTCAAAGGTAAGAAAATGCATAAATTCTAGACAGAAGGTCAACTGGCAACTGGAATGTTTTGGTCGTATAATGTAAAAATAGGAAGATCTGTATACTTAGGGAGTGTTGGAAATGCAGTTCCCAAATGAAAACTGCAGCATTGTGGTTGGCCAAGATCTGCATATCCATCAATTGAGATGTCCACACAAGAAATCGAACAGGTATTTCAAAACTGACTGTAAGCTTTTGCTGATTTATAAAATAAGTATTTGGTATTTCACTGTACTTACGTGCGTAGTTTTTCTTTTCTCTGGAATTGAGTTCTGGAACTTTTTATTGGCAGCAATGAGAGATAGTTAGCTACCACTCAGAAATAATTTAAATACATACGCAGTAGTTGAGTTTTGCCACTGGTATGAGATTTGGAAATTCCAATTACCATGTTGGACTAAAGCTCAGAGAGCCTCCCAGCTCATGCTCCAGGCAAGTTTTTCAACTACTTGGATCATTTGCCAAATGCTCTTTGCTTTACCATGATAAAATGTCATCTCACTGTCAGCTTAGGCTATAATGTGCTGAAATGGTTACCTTCCATTAGTCTTTCAGATCTTGCTTGCGTTTTAGTACATTACTTATCCTTTCTCTACTACAAAGGTGGTTTGTGGGGTCCGAGTTCCTTTTTTTGTAGAAAATCTTGAATTCTTGGAGGAGGTGCAACTGGTTCTCTTAGATCTATTTTTCTGGAATATTTTCTAGTTCAGACTATATTCTTCAGGAAATGAGCTGCCCTTTTTATTCTTTAAGGGTGTCCAAAAATGGTATCAAAGGACCAAAAACAACTATTTCAGGATGAGTTAGAATGGCTGCTTCCAAATTCTGCAGGAAGTCAGAACATCTGTGGGAGCCACCTAAGCCCATACTACGAGATCTATGGTTGCTTCATGGACAGAGATTAATAGACCATTCCGTAAGGAAATCTGATGAGTGACCCAGTTTTTTGCACCCTCTTTATTAAGCACTACAGAACAAATATGTGCTTGTTCATCTCCACTTGTACCTTCCGTCACCATGTATTGTAAAATGCTCTCTTTCCACAATGAGTTGATCCAGAATCCATTGAAAGCCAATACAAGGTTGTCTGGACTTCAATGGCTTTGGCTCAGGCCCTAACTTCTAATAATACACCTCCCCTTGTTCCTTGCATGCTGCTGCTGCTTGCTTATTCCCTTGATATTAGTGCATGGGATGTTTGTGAGCTTAGGGAGTTTCTACTGGCTTTTTTCCTCTGTAATTAAGGATGTTCAGAGCAGTTGGTCTGTTCGTTCATAGAGCGTGAGGGTTTTGTCCTAGGAATTTCTCTTTGGTTTTCTCTCTCACAATGGACTTTGCTCAAGAAAACTTCAGCAGAGCTGCTTCTTTCACTAAGGTCCCCTGAGGACCTAAACATGCTTCCTGGTCAGTTGAAATTATGATAGGAACACACCATCTTATTGTGGAAGATTCTATGATTTCTATGTCTCTATGAAAGCAACTTGATAAAAAAATGCTTTGTTAGAATAATGCACTTTCCCTTACAACTGACACATAGTCTTTCTTTTGCATTTATTTGAAGTATTTTATAATTCCAGAAAGAAATACTGGAGTTTTCTTATGTTAAAATATATGTTTGTTTCTATTGTTCTCAGATTTCTGCATTATGATTTTTTTTTGTTTTTAATTAAAAGGGACAGATGCTGTCAAGGATGAATTTACAATATTAATCTTAGTCGAAGCTTACTTTATTTTTTTGATTTTCTTCCAGTGGTAACAAAGCTTGTAAATAGAGGATACCAACCACATTTGGAGGACTTTCTGCTGCGAATTAACTTCAATAACTACTACAAGGATAACTGAACTCTAGAACAGGGATCACTGATAACACAGTAAAACAGAAGCTATATGTATATACTTATGATTTATAGAAGCTTATGCAAATGCCATGCAGGAGGCATTTTTCTTCAGTGAAATAATCTGCCATCTAAAAGCTTGAAGAGTATAACCACCATATACAGAGCATGATGATGCTTAAGATCCACTAAACCTGCCAGTTGTTTTATCTGCTAAAAATTGATATTGTCATTATTGCAGAGATAGAAGAGCTGAGTGCCTGGTCTTAACACAGGAGAGAGTGCAAAACTGTATATCTGTGAATGTGTAAATGTTGTATTTTCAGTGGTGTGAATTTCCTTCATTGTAAATACATGTATGTGAAATAAATTAACAGATACTTTCTAAAACTGTTGAGAGATGGGTATAAGGTACAAATGTTCCCACAGATTTTAGTACCTGTTATTTGATGTGGTTTATTTTCAAACTGATATTAATTCTTAATCTCAACATAACTAATTTCTTTAAGACTCTTAGTCACAGTGGAAGAGGACATGATGTGCCAAGGTGGTCTGCTAGGAGATACAGTATTTGACTATTCAAGCACTTGGTGATTGTTGGAACACTTGTGCCAAACTTAGTTTCTTTATCCTTAATTTAAACTGGTGCATCTTATTTTGTGGTGATTATTTAAAAAACCTAAAGCAGAAATTCAGCATCAGCAAGGCAAAATAAAGCTGCAATTCCCAATATATTCCAACTACTGCTTTCAACTGATGTCTGTCTGGAGCTCTGTCACAGGCCCTCCTGTCCTTTGATTTACGTGGCGTGGTACCTGTGCCACGCTCAGGATGGCGTCAGCCTCCAGCTCCACAGCTGCTGTCAGCGTGAGGGGAAATTGAGGTGGTAAGGGGAGGTGGCAGGACCAAGTACAACACTGGTATGCAAGTGAGAGGAACTGAGAACTGTCACTGCACACTAAAAACCTCCCACTGTCAAGGCAGGAAGCATAAAGCCAAAGGCCAAGATGTAACCATGTAACCAAGGTAGTGGCAGCATTATTTAGAATTCAGATTGTGTGATCCTACACTGGATGTGACACCATTGTGAAACCCTCCTGTTGTGTTCACATCTGCGACCAGTATGGTTAACAGTAAAACTTTCAGGAAATAGGCATAAACAAGAATATTATAACTGCAATTCTTATTAATTTTAATAAAAGAATCAAATCTGTAGCACTTATTTGGGAAAAGAAACAAACCCAACCCACAAACAAACAAAAACACCCTCCCAACACAACATTCCAAAATAAGAGCTGACAGTAAAACATTCAGCAACAGTAGCTTTACAAGCTCATGAAGCAGAGTTAGAGTGAAATCTTACCAAGTCATGAAAGGAGTCCCACTATCACTTGAGACTATCCAGAGATTCATCTCCAAGAGGCTCTTGTTTCAGTTTTGTAATCTGGGTACCACTTGATTTTATCAAGGGTACTTCAGGACATGTGGTATGTGGCTACAGGCTAAGTCTAATCAAGTATTTCCACAGAAAGCTTTTGGTAAGAAGAATCACCACTTCATTTTGAGCACAATTCCATGGCTTTTACATAAGCAGAATATTTGACCAGTAATAAATATTATTTTCAGAACCTACTGCAAATACAAGCAGTAAAAATCAAGAAGCAAATTATGATTCAAGTATTTAAACTCCCAAATGCTATAAGCTGTACTCCTGTCTCTCCAAAGAACTGAGCTAACTGATAGCATTCTGATCTGGACAAAATTTTGCCTAATTGTGCTGAACAACCTTCCGCTTCCACACTGCTCCAGGAACAAGAACAGAAGAAACTCACTATCATCAGAGATCAAACCCACCTGCAGAAATGAGGGTGCTGGAAGAGCATAAGCATTCCACTTGGCTCTGGATCATCACACTTTTTCAAACACAAAGCACTGATGATCCTGCCTGCCCTGGGGAGCCAAGCAGTTGGACATCAGTGCAGCTGGAACACGTGAAAGCCGCCTGAGTTTCTACCTGTTGGTGAACATCTGTTACATACAACTTAACTGAGTGGCACATCAAAGCAGCCAGACCAAGGGGCTGCATTAATCATTGCAACCCTGCTAGACTTCTTGCACTTGATCAACGTGTAAGCAAAGAATATTTAGCAGCAAATACCACTGCATTTGCATTTCTCAGTCTAACACTCATTTTCCCTTTTAAGGATAAGGAAATTGCTAGTAAATTATTCCAAAGTATCTCTTTCCATGATTTTGGCAATAAAGGTGCACAATAATTTGGTAGTTAATTCAAATCCTTGTATGTCCAAACACACAGTTAAAATATTATTCTCCTTCTCTATACCACTATTAATAGAGACCTACTCAACCCCCCCAATTATTATCACAGTGCCATTAAAAAACTTGATCCCTTAGGCATGGTTAAGAATCATTCCTTTTTACACCATTTTGTTAAGCAAAAAGCTTGGACAGAGCTCCTCTAAAACTCTGTTCCCCTCTGTGTCCCAACAGAAAAGATAGAAACAGAAACAAAACCAGCACAGTTATGTTGATCAGTTTGGAGCAACTCCTCCTCCCTCCACTACTCCCTTGTGGACCAGGCACACTGGAAGAGACCACACCTTCTGCAAGGGGATGTCTCAAGTGTATTTTGGTTTCCTGACAAACTTTTCCTCCCTGATCCTGTTTACCTAGCACTGACTTTCAGCTAAGCTTTCTTTAAATGGTTTGGTCCTAGTAACCCAAACTTAAAGGAAGGATAATCCTCAATGAAAGCCTCAAATTCCCACAAAAATTGATTATTCCCAGAAGACCTCTTTCAACTACACCATTCTTCCATGGGCTAGGTGATACACCTAGTTTGTCCTTTTCTGTAAGGTCTCCAAAATTGCACAGGAAGTGCTGTGCTTGTCAGAGATCATTTGTCACAGATCAGTTCCTCCAGCTCCACGATGAATGGATGTTTACATTCAAAGCATGCTCTATGTCCTGTGACAGCGAGGACAAACTGACTTAGTACAGATGGATAAGCGACAGTGCAACTCTTCTCCCTGTTTGCTGGCAGCTCCTATGGAGGAAGACTTGAAAAAAACACAATTCAACCCAAGCTGGAAACAAGTTTGCATGGGGGTAGCAGAATAATTTCCTTGAGGACATGTAAATCACAGTGTGAGACAGTGCTCTTTGGAAAGAGAAGCCTTTGCATTAAACCAAACCTTTCAGGTGTCTGAACTAGTAACAAAGTCCTTAACAAAGAAGTTCAGAAAGCTAAGTAACAACTAACTACAAAACAACTTTTCTTTGATGATGTGACAATAATGGCAACCAAACTTCCCCTGAAACCTCAACTGAAACGTTTTAAGTAACTTGCAAGCAAGTCAGTTCCTCTTCTCCTCCCACATCCTCCATCATCCTTTACCCAAGCTCAAATAGCACGTTCCTAAATGGTCAACTTCCGGCGTGAAGATTTTCAAGGACATGGAAGCAAACTAAATGGTGCAAGAGTAGAGAAGGAATGGAAGAACCCCACTGACCAGTGTGATGAGCAGGTACTCACCTGCACACTTCTCAAACAGACAGACTCTGTTAGGAGCACAGAAATAAATACACAACAAACCTGGATTTGAGTGCTGGGTAGTTTAAGGCTCATGCTCATTTGGCTTATGGATCCTGCCCAAGGCAATTGGGTTACAAACTGCACTCCTGAGTTTAGTAGATGTTTATGGGTGTTTTGTGCAAACATAGTGAACTGCATAAACTTCACCACCAAGTTTTCAAGTGCAAATGTATGTAATCTCCCTTAATTCTGCTCTTAAAAAAGTCTATTGTTTCCCCCAAATTCTAGCCTGCACACTTTCTCAGACAACAGATAACGATTAAATACCAATCTGATGGTTCACAAGAAATGAACTACTTAATTAAATGAAACATAGCTTCAAACAAGCAACACTGAATCTATTCCTCCATTAAAGAGGACTAAAAGTTTCTGCATAGAGAAAGCCCTAAATAAATATTAGAAGTACTATTAGTTAAGACATCAGACAAAAACAGATCAGATGCCTGACTTGCTATTTTTGTCTTCACATAACAACAACTCCATTTGGACATTTGAAGTTCAGCCTGCCTCAACATAAAATTCTGCTTTTTACTTGCAACGTAGTGAGGATAAAGGAAAGACTTTGTGTCTTTAAACATTTCGATTACTGATGTGTATGGGCTGTTGATTGTCACTGGTTTGTTCCAATGATCCACAAGTGCATCAAATTAAGCACAGCTGAAGACTGCAGCAGATGCATCCAAATGTAGTGTTGCTTCAATAACTTAATAGCACTTTGATGTTTGCCTTGCTAAATTCTTCACTGCTGAAGGAGGATCAGAGTCTTCAGTTCAGAGCAAAAAACAAAACAAGGCAGTTAGGAAGATCACGTAACGCAGAGCTCTGAAGCCCATAGTGGGGGTTTGCTGCAATATGGTTGTCTGCTTCTGGTCTCTCGAGAACAAGCAGCTGCTGTAGCAGTTGCTCCCTCCTCTTCTGCATCTTCCTTTACCTCCTGGAAACCTTCTGCTTCTTGGAATGGGTGTTCTAGAAGTTTCAGTACATTTCTTACCTAGAGCGAAGACAAAGCATGGTTGTTAAGAATTTAGAAAGTGAAGGCAAAATGATATGGAGAAGAACCTCATGCCAAAAACTGAGCAAGTACCTTGTATTTAATACATGAACTCCAGACAAGCCAAATATTAAACAGATGAACAATATACATAAGATGCAAACTGTAAAACTGTACTTGGCTGAGTTTGTATCTGTATGGGACTCAGGCTCAAATAACTTGAAATGCATATATTAATTACAAATTCTTATGTAATTTCTCAAAATAAATTAATTTTCCCATATTCTGCCTGTAATGTTCCACATGCTTAAGTCCACAGGTGAAAGCTGTAAATTTTAAAAGATAACACTTCCCAGAAAGGAAGGAGCATGAATTAATCCTCAACTGCCTTCCAAGCCACTCTTGACACAGTAAAAGCAGTGTGTCTTGTCCTGAGGTCAGCCTACAAAAGCTGGTGAAGTTCAGATTCAGAGTTTTGATTCCATTATTCGTACTGCAGTCATTAACATTACAGTTTCAACAAAAACAAGAGACCTCCTGAACAGTGAATTCCCAATCCCCTTACTCCCCAAAATTCCAGACTAAATTTTGCCTGGTATAATGTCAGTCATTGACAGCACCACTACACATCCACACAAGTCTAGAGAGTGAGAGAGAGAGCAATAATAGCATACCTCTGAGAAATCCCCATTTTCAGCTGCTTCTATGGCATTCTGGGCAATGTAATTTCTCAAGATATATTTTGGATTGTTTGAATTCATGACCTTCACATGCTCTGTGTTCCAGGCATCAGCATTACCAACGCTTTCTATTTCTTTTTGCAAACGGACTCTGAAATTAAGCAGGTGACAATTGGTTTTTACCAAGAAGTTGTAGAAGTTGACACATTTTCTTGTTTTGAGATACTTTGTTTGCAGGTCTTAAAAAATATGCATCATCTATAACTCTCTCAGTTTATAACATGCAGCATGACAACAAAATATAAAACACCACTTAGTTTAAAAGCAGTAGTATGGACAGCCAGCAGGTCCTGACATGGCTTGAGGAAATGGCACAGCACAGCTTTTCTACTCTCTAAAGTCAGATCGAGACATGGGATATGGTCTGTTCTGCATTGCTCTGCACGTTCAGGTCTTGTCTTTCAAGTATTTCTATACTGTTTATTGGTTAAAGCTTTTGCTGTTCTGCTACAAGCACAGGGATGCAAAACAGCTGAGGCAGTTTGAGGTACTTTCTATCAGTAATACTTGCTAAAGTTCTCAGCCCTGCTGGAGAACAAGATCACAGGCAGCCAGGTGAGCAAAAATCTACCTAATCCACACAGTACAAAAAATTAATGCTCTATTCAGGGGATTTCTTTAAAAAAAGTCTCCTGCTAACATGTAAGTTTTTAGGCTTTAGAACATCTGGACATTTGTTTTTCCTGGTCATGATTTCTGTTTAACTCTTCAGTTAAGAATACTTGCTTTCTGTATTAACACATAGACTATTCTTTTGGAAAAAAAATTCAAAGGATAGAATGCTTAGAGGTCAGTCAGTTGTACTTACTGAGCACTAAAAGTTCACAACTGGAATCAGTCCATGTTAAAATCAACGTCAACACTGTTGAAGCACTGTTCACACTAGATTTGATGCTAGGTGATTTCTACACCCTCACACTACCTCAAAATTTAGTAAACAATACAAAAAGATGCCCTTGAACTTTCAGAGCAACAAAGACACTGATCACGGCAGTAGTTAATATTCTTGAGTTGCACGCCCACCCCATCCTCCTAATTTGTATTTGAGACAGGGTATCTTTTATGAGACAAACACATTGTTCTCAAAATGCAGAAATGTAATAGTGCTATCAATACTGAGAAACCTTACCTGTATTTCTCCAGCCATTCCTTCCAGTGTCTTTTATTTCTGCTAAGTAAATCATCTGCTGTTAACTGCTGCAGTTTAGAGAACTGTTCAATGCGTTCCAATTCTTTATTTATAGTAGCTTTTGTTCCAATTAATGCAAACAGCTGAGGATTCGACTGAGCCAACATCAGCATCATTGACAGTTGTCTGGGAACAAAAAGAACAAATGCATTAGATACTAAAGTTGAGCTGCCCGTCAAGGACCATCTCTTCGCAATCAAAGAGGATACAAAAACACTCACAACAAACTAGGATTTCACTAGAGAGATTAAGTAAGAGAAATTCATAATTAATAAAGCAAGTTTTATTATAAATGATCCTAATTTTACTGTTTCTTCACCTTTCTTCAGTGTGTTTAATTCATATTCCTATGTTATATAAAGTGCAGACAGTAGATTTTCAAAATTACTGGTTTAGTTGCACAATTCTCATCAAAACACCCTTTGAACTCCAAAAGGAATTTGGTTTAAAAAATTTCATCTTATTTAGATATCAAGATAATACAGAATTCATAGGTTTTGTTGGTGGGTTTTTTTTATTTCTTTAACACCTACTATTTTTACCAGTACTAGTAAAAACCTAAATGATATGGGGAAAAATACTTCATTTAAGTCACATGTGACAACACTGTGTTTGATTTTTTTAGCTACCCAGTCTAAGTCACAGGCTGAGAACTGCTTTCTGGTAATAAATTCCAAAGAATATCCAGACAATTTTGCTGCAAGTTTGACTAGGATTACATCTTTTTATATTTCACTATGTTAGCTGGTGCTGTACAATAGCTCCACCTTATTTTGAAATACCATGCTAGCTTTTATTTTTCCTGATTTAATAACTACAGCATAGCATAAAGTAAAATAAAACCCCAAAGAGTTGCAGCATATGAAAATACAAAGTGTATTCTGTATGTGAATTTCCTCTGTGAATGCATTTTCAAGCAAAGGAGAAAAGAAACATTACTCCTGGCCTCAAAACAGGCAACTCATTATATCAAGTTATATTTTCCTACTTTTAGTCAGCAGAGATATACCAGGTGCTTTTGTCCAGATCTGACATACACGTGACATGCCTAAATCTATGATATCCAAGTGCTAGGATTAAAAAGAAAATCAGTCAGGCACTCACTTCAATGCATCACTATTCCCCTCCAAAATGTCACATCCCTATCATGATGATTTATAGCTACTTTTCATGTTTCTCTCGTCCTGAACGCATCTGTCCTGAATACTGTCCCATCTCTACCACACAAGCTATCTCTGTATTGTGCTATCAACACACATCAAAAGCTGGAAAATTTAGTAGGTTCATTACCTTCATGGAGCACTTATTAAACAAGGGGGAGGGAGAGAAGTATACCCAAAATACCTTTAATCTTTTCCCCCATCTCCAAAAAGCGAAAAAACTGCTGCGATCACTGTTATAAGCAGCAGCTGAACATGAGTTATTATTTTTCCATGCTCAGAGCAGCTGGACTGCAGATCAAGTGGGGCATGTACCACACCACCTTAAGGTTACCCTTAGGCCAGAACTTTGGCAGTTCAAAGTGACTTTTTGCTGACAGTACACGAGCAGAACACAATAGCATTGTAGTTCAAACTCATTTCTTCTGTAAAATACTTCCATATCACTTCATTATTTGGCACTCCCATTGCCTCAAGTCAGCAGAGACAGGGAAGGAAATATAAAAAAAAAAGCCCAAGCAAAAGCTCAGACAACTTTACCTTGACAGCCAACTGCTCAAAGTCACTACTGCGTATCATGTCTACCTAAGTATGACATTTCCAATCTTAAAATCAGTTAAATATTACCTACCATGAAGAGTTCATTATGGCTATAATGGAACTAAAAGCAAAAGCCAAAGGCATTTAAGCAGTGTAATACCTTGGATCCATCTGTGGTTTAAAAACAACTTTCAGCTCTTCCACAGAAGCACACTGACTTGTAAGCTCTTCTAAGAAATCTTCAAATTTTGAAGAATCAATGTCTACTGAGAATGAACTCAGCAAGTAAAAAATATTTGTGAAGTCTCCAGCTGAAAAAATGATTTTTTAATGAGTAATGCAACTAATAAACCAGCAGGAAAGCAGTTCCCACACCTCCTCCCTCAGCAGTACAGGTCACCATTCCAAAGAGGCAAATAAACTCTTCTCTCAGAGAGGGTGCAAATGTGAGACACGGGCTCTATATAAGGCAAATCTACTCCACAGTTCACAATAAGGTAATTATTTTCAGCCTTTTGTTCTTCTCTCAGATAACAATGTAGTTGCACAAGGCTACTTTCTTTTAAGGTCAAGATATAAGTTGTATTTTGATTTGATAATAGATTCTGATGGGCTATTAAATAAGCACTTTCTGTGCTGTTCACCAACCTGTGAGATGCATGGTTTCAAGCAGTTCAGACACCAGCTTACTATCTTCTTCTAATTCCAGCTGGATTAAGCCTAGTTTTTTTCTCATCTTCTGCAAATAGTGTTTCTCAAATTCTGCATCATATTCCTCTTCCAGGATAAGCTGGCTTATTTCCAAGGGCAGCTCTGGAACTAAAGCTTCAGCAAGTTTCCCCAGGTTCCACTTGCAGATCTCTGGCTGTTTGTTGTAGGCATAGCGCCCTGTATTATCAGAACCATTGCAGACGTGCTCAGGGTCATACCTACAAGAGAAGAAATAGTTAGCGTTCTTCTCGTTATCTGGACACCAATACAGTGAGAAGCAGTACTTTTACTACTTTAGTCTGCTCTAGGAACTAAAAAATTGAAAAGGAAACACTCCCGGAATCTTTTCCCAAAGCCACAGGCTACATACAAGACCAGTCTAACAGTTAGAGATGTTGTGAACACCATTTAAAGTTCATTGACAAGAAGAATTAGAACAGCTAGAACTACCTTATCTACTTTGCCATAAAGACAATTCCAAAAGTCTTCTTCAGAGTTAAAATATTAAAGCAACCACGAACACCAGGACTGTCCTACATAGCAAGAACATATGCACATTCCAAACAACGTTGTCACACTGACCTGTCCATAAACCCAAAAGGGCCATAGTCAATGGTCAGTCCAACTATACTCATGTTATCTGTATTCAGCACGCCATGGCAGAAGCCCACACACTGCCAGTCAGCAACCAATCTCGCTGTCCGCTGGGTGATCTGAAAGAAAGGACTTGTTTTCATTTTTTCATCACAATGTGTTCCCAACACATTCCTGTATTTCCTAGTCTGAACGGAGCAGATTCGGGCAGTATGCCATACACACAAACACCTTATGGACAGTTTGCCTCTCTCCTCCTGTCAGTAACTCCCCTGTTTCTCTGCCTCCCATTTCCACTTGCATCCTCTTCTCTCCTGTCATGCTTGACCTGCCAGCCAAGTGAACAGCTTTCAAATGCACTGGAGACAGCACTGAAATAAGATAAACTGTTTGACATCAGACTTGCATGCTAGTCTAGTCATTATATTTTCTTTTGCCTATTACTAATTTTAAAGAGTAACTACCAGCAGATCACATAAGCAAATGTGGTCTTTTGGTTTACCTCATATGTAGGGGTGATTTACACAGGGCTGACAGAAAAAAACTATTCCCTGCAAACAGATTTTAGCACTGATAAGAATTTCTCTCCATGTTCTAAGAGTGGAAATAAGGCTACAAATTAAATAAAAATATTGCAAGAATGACAATTTTACTTAAATCCAATTCTTCACCGAATGCATGCTTCACCAGAAATCTTCTACTGCTTAACTGGGAACTATTTTATGGAATTGACTAAAATCACTGCATGTGCTCCATCCTTCAAATAAATAGTATAACGTTTTAAAGCAGTCCTAGTTACTGAAATACATTAACCCGCCTGTCAACTACAACACTAAAAATCTAAAAGTCAAGAAGATAACTAAATAAAACTAGCTGCAAATACTTTTCTAAATTGCTGTAAGTACAAGTTTTGCACAGCCAATGGCTAAAACTTTTAAATCACATTACTTTTATAGATAAAATCATTTTTCTTCCCAAACAGCTAACAATGCACAGAAATGCAAAGCAACTATCTGCTCCATGCTGCGGTGTGTTTCACTGAGGTTCAAAAACCAATCTACTGATTGTTTCATTAGGTGTTTCTATGCCTTTGTGTTCAAATCCAGATTTTTTCTACATTTTTTTTTCAACACACAGAGTCAAGTAAAGAAGAAAAATTAGACAAATCTTGCCCTGACAGGTAGTGAAAACCACAAATGATGCATGAAATAGAATCTTTTGGTTCACCCTGAGATCCCACACTTCTAATTTTTCCAATATTCTCATGGTAGGTACTTTACCTGTTTTTCCTGAATGCTGATTCATGGGACAGCTGGAAGCCAGCAGCCAGCGACATGTGTCCAAAACTGATTACCTAGGCCATGAACCAGTAAGAGAGGCACACCCTGCACAATGGCTCTGTGCCAGAAAAATGTAAAATTTAAAAATAAAAAGATCCTGGCCACCAGGGTTGGGATGAAAGCACTCCAGTGGTAAGGCAGTCCTTGTGTGGATGCATCCCACACCACCAGGGTTCTGGTAGAAAGAAATCCTCCTGATGAGAGTGCCCAAAAGCAACTAAAGCTTGAGTGCCACTCAAAGATGGGTATATCGATGATGAAGAGACAGTTTGTAATCCTCTTTGACCTTTATTATTTTTCATCGACATTTTACTACAGCTAGCCACACTAGAAGGCAAGTATAGTGTACATATAAATAAGTCTGTCTGCTGAAGGACATGCTCATTTAAACAACAGCTACAAATTATTTGAGAAGTACAGATAATGATGTCTGCTTTCCAGACAGTGCTGTGAAATGCAGTCACCTGTACATTTTTCTCCACTTCTTCCACAGTGCAGAAAGAATGACAAAACAAGACAGAGTTGAAGTGACAGCAGTTCCTTGCTAATGGATGTGTTTGTTCAATTAGAGAACAGACTGGGGTGATTTTCAGGCAGAGAAAAGCCTGGAAACTCTCTACTAAAGCTGAGAGAAAACATGAGGAGGCAATGACAGTACCGACATGGAGTGTGGACAGGCAGTGGCACGAGAAGCAAAACAAATAAAAAATGGATCTGGGGAAACAAGAAAAGGATGCTAGGAATAGGCGTGGGGGGAAAGGAGAAGGAAACCATCAGTAATTGGGCCAGGAAAGGCAGCCAAAAGCAGAAAGAGCCGGGACTGGGCAGACACACACACACATCCACAAAGATCCCCAAGTCCCATGACTTTTCTGCCCTCAGAAGTAAACGTGCCATCAGCTGCAGAGCTGGACACTCACAGAGTGAGCGACAAGCCACAGCTCTCCTCATCAACCCCAATTGTTCACACAAAGGGCTTGCCCAGCAGAGTTGAATTCTCTGGAGCATAATGGTGAACCAAGTCACAACTTACTTCGAAGAACTAATGTAAGTATGTGTATTGGTTTAGCATAAATGGTAGGAAAAACCAATTGTTAATCCATTTTAGAACTAACAGCTAAGCTGGCCAATCAGGTGGGGGGTGTACACCCCCTGGGACACCGCTTAAAAACGGGAATCTTGGGAGACCCGCTCTCTTTCCACCAACCTAGCCATGAGGTAACATCGCGGCCGGGCCGGGAGGGGGCCCGGGCCTCAGGGCCCCGGGAGGCCCC
>WBMY01005176.1:602339-641560 GCA_013397315.1 Donacobius atricapilla
TAAAATGAAAATTAGGCGAATGTGATAACCACTACATATTTTTGGTGTTTCTGCCCGGTTGTTGAATTTTAACCCATTACAGTATGCACAGGTTGTGGTAAAGAAAAAAAAAAGGGGGGCAAGAAACCAAACCATAGAGTGTCAGGTATTAAGTCTGGCTTTTGACCTCTAATCAGTCTGTTATGAAAGTGCATCATGCTGCAGCTATTCCCTCATCATTCCCACACCAGATCATTTCAGATTTCAAAGCACCACAGTAGCTCTCAGATAGACTAGTCAAGTGTTAGACACTGGTATTTTTTTAATTACTCTGTTTGCTGGCTAGTTATAAGAGTGCTCAACTGCTTTTAAACATTTCACTTCTAAAGTCTGAAGTTACACTGATTTGCAGACAACATTCCTGTTTGTAATTTGGAAAATGAGACTCAGCATTCTCTGTACCTTACAAAACAATGCCTTGCAAGTGATGTCTCAGCACCATCAACTCATCATCTGACAGTCAAGAGCCAGAACTCCCCCTCACAGTCTAAGACAGTCCCAGCAATTGGAGACAAGCCTTTGGAAGCTCTCCCAAAGCAGGCAAATGATGATTTACCATTAGGAAGGTTAAACTGCTTTCACTGGTTAGATCAATAGCAACATTGCTTTCATCAATAAGCAGGTCTACTGAGTGCCTTCCTCAAAGAAGAGTTCAGACAACTGAACGATACAAAGTACTAACTGACTCCTGTCATCTGTGCTTGCAGACGAACTTCCTAAAGATGACTGGATTTATGAGGAGAATCTGATCTTCCTTACCTCTTTGAAGAAAGCAGCATTCCTCTGAACAGTGTTGTCTGAATAAGCCTCCTGGATTTCTGGGTAGAAAGTGCTGATCACGTAATCAAGCATCTGTATTCGAATATCATTTCGGTTAACGCTGGGACCCTTGCGGCCAGTGTATTCATCAGGGGGTTTAAAAATTTCAAAAGAGCCAAATCTATTCAAAATAAAAACACGTTTTAGAATGATCTGATACTATTAACATCATTTGATATTGCATATAATAAAAACATTTACTGTTGTTGCAATAACAGCACATCATCTCTTAACACCAATTCTTCAGGTGACTGAGAGAAAAGACCTGCCAGATTGCTACGCTGAACGTGGTGAGTCTCAGTGACTTGCTGAAAGGAAACTCCCACATCCACGTGTGACTAAAGTGACCAACCCTGCCAGTACAGAACACCTCATTAAAGTCTCTTACAACTCCTTCTACTAAAAAAAAATGTATCCTGCAAATACGTAGAAGCTGGACTTATTTTATATACTAGACTGTACATCAAGCATACTAGATATATTTTCCAGATACATAAACACACAGGAATGCACACAAATAAACACATACTTATGAAAGCGTATATTCCTTGTACCTCACCGTCCTCTAATATTCTGTAACCTTAGAGGAAGCAATGCAACTTCCTAAAATACCAAATAGTTTCTGCTGGAGCAGGAACCTCATACTTCTCAGGCAGGGAAAGTGCACCCAAACTTTCACAGTACTACACATTAGAAGTGGAATTAAGGATAAAGCTATAGTCCACCACCACTATTACTACTATTTTAAAAAAATCACGTATTCTGTACAGGAATAAACATGAAAAATCTCTTCTCCTAAGTCTGCAGAACTTACTTCTTCTTTCTACCAGGCCACCATCCCTAGTATTTATCTGTCTCAGTGCAAAGACAGCAGCCCATCCCATCTGTTGAGCAAGAAAAGCAGCTTCCTACAGCCCAGCAAAAGAAGTTCCAAGAACAGGAAACACACAAACAATGCTGCTAGGGAAATACACTTAAAACAGTATTTTAAAAGACTACTTAGTTTTAAAGGAAAAAAAAAACCAAAACAAAACTGATCAACAAAATAGGCTTCTACCTTATAAATGTAGAGGCTATTCTCAGAACAACCGTACACCTTTCATTTTTTGGATTCCCATCGTAAAAGATGTCACGAACGACTCTGGAGTCGGATGTCACACAGGTGCCCGCCCGTGTTGTTGGTATTCCCAGGTGAAACATGGCCTCGCTGCACAGGAACTCCCGAATGCTGGACCGCAGGACTTTCCGACCGTCAGCCTGCCTGCAGCAAGAAGATATGGAGGGTTTTTAGGCTATAAAGGCAGGAATTCTTGTCTCCTCTGTAGCAGAGAGAAATAAAAGCACGCTCTGCCCATGGTCACACAAAAAAGTAGTGGCAGAGGTGAAAAGAAAAGCAGGACCTTCAAACAGCTGCAAAAGCTCAATTAGATGGTCACAACAACCTGCAATGATGAGCACACATACCTGAATAAACCTCCCAGGTACACATATCACTACTAATCATTAACTCTGTCGGTTTTATTGATGCAACAGTCTTTCAAAAAATTTAACAATTTGGACAGCTATAGGTACTTTATTGTAGATCAAGTTAATGGTTTCCTCTTAATTAAATGAAATATAATGAAAAATATTATTCTGAATCTTTCTGGGTAAGCAATCAAGAAATAGGGTCCTAAATAACACAACAGCTGCACAAAAAAACACAAACCACCTAAACAGACAGATAACAAACTAGCTTATTTAATAGATACTATGCAAATGGAACAGACACAGGCAGTTGTCAGCCATACTCCCAGTGCTTCCAAAACCACAGCCAAGCAGGAGAGCTGTCCAGGGCAGACCTACAAAGCTACCACCATATCTGGGATTTTCACTTTGATTTCCTTAACCCTCACAGACCTGAAGGCCCTCAGAGGCCTACATACATGTTTCACATACTTGAAACTAAGGTGTTACCAAGCCTGTGTAGAGCTGGGACAGAAAATATGGGAAATGCAAGTGGGAAAAATCACCTGAAATATTTAAAGGCTAATGTGACTAACAAATATATCCATCTCTTGCAGGAATTTCGTCAGTATGGCATTCTGGGAACTTGTCCACTATTCCCTGCCACAGATGGGAAGAGTGGGGAGAAAGAAGAGCAGCAGAACCGAATACCCACATTTAAACACCACCTGCGCGGGCAGCAATTACACACTGCTCTACCCACTGTCATCATGGTCTGCATCCTCCCAAAGCACGGGAGGAACACCGGGGACAGAAGTAACGCGCCACCTGAACGAGATGCAGCCACAGTCGTGTTTTTCCAGCGGAAAATTTTGCCACCACCTGATCTGACATTTAAGCATTACATTCTCCGATGCCAAAGTTAAACGAAAACCAAATAACCACGAGGGTTTAAGAGATGACCTTTGCCTCCGGTAACGATCCTCAGCACGGCACCAGCCCCTCGGCAATGCGACCAAGTCCGTCCCCGTCCCCCCCGCACGGCGCCCGAGCCAGGCACGGGGCCCCGCGGCTGTTCCGGCCCCGTCCCGCCCGGGCCTTACCGGGAAAAAGGCGTGATGCCGGCGCCCTTGAGCTGGATCTCCCAGCGCTGGCCCCGCGGGCCCAGCACCTCGCCCAGGTACATGGCGGCGCCGTCGCCCAGCTGCCCCGCGAAGCTGCCGAACTGGTGGCCGCAGTAGCAGTGCGCCGCGGGCTCCGCGCCCGCCAGCACCCGGTTCCCGCTGAAGAACAGCGCGGCCTCGGCCTCCGCCGCCGCCGGGTCGGCCGCGGGCGCCTCCAGCCCCNGCCAGGTCGCGGGGGTGCTGGGCCCACATGAAGAAAAAAGATAAACGAATGTATGCCTTAAGTTCGGTACTTGTTCGGAACGCTCCTGTTTTGTGATATTTCAATTAATAGCCGCTACCTCAGTGGTGGGTGAAGACCAAACCTCTCCGAGGTGTGCACGCTTATTTCTCTAAAGGGTACAGTGTACGCCTCCACTTAAACCGGGACATAGCATCTGCAGACAGTAGATGGCACTAAATAATTGCTATTGTATTTTCCAGCTAAACTCAAACTTGAGTCTCAGCTCTAAAGAAATGCGGTGCAACAGAGAGGCAACGCGGTGATGGCAGCAGGGAGAGGGAGAGGAGCTGCCCCGTGGCAGGTGATGATGCACACCCAGAACCCTGTTGCGCTGGTACGAACTTAAAGCCCTGAGCAACCTTGCCAGGCTCGCCCACACACAGCTCCAGGAACAGAACACTCCTGCTGGCCCTGGAGAAAGCAGATGCACAGAGGCACATCACGTTAATAATTGCACAGTTGCTGCAGAGACACATCGTGTTAATAACCACCCCGCTCTAATCAAATATTGCTTTGTCCAGTTTGTAAATCATCTCTGTATCCAGAATCAGGGACATTTTACCACTGAAAGACTGTTACCTAGCTAGGACAATATGTTTTCTTTTTTTTTTTTAAAGTCTGATCTTTCCAACTTTCTCTCACGCATTAGTCATGATACACAAGTACCAAGTATCTTGGATAAGGCAAGTGTGAAAGTAGCTGTGTGCATCTTTCCTCCTGCCCTTATCATCACAAGAGCTTTTTCCATGTCATACTACACAAACCAACAGACAAAACATCCAACAAGCAAAAAGCAAGTGTTTGCTCACCTTGCAGCACAGTCACACCCAGCAGGGAGCTACCAAGGAGGAGCCAGTCAGGCCAGGTGTCAGGACTCGAAGGACAAGGTCTTGTGATGAAAAAGAGCACACACGGCCCCAGCTCCCAGCCTTTCCTCTACTGGGAGTGAGGCTAAGGGGAGCCTCATCGTTTCTGATGTTGCCTCCCTGGAATAATAGAAAGCTCCACTCTGCAGCAGGCACAAGGCAAACAGCCAGGGAGGGGATAATTACACAATCGCCAGCCAGCTTCTTCAGCTGGGAGCTGTTGAACAGAACAGCTGTTCCGGGGATCCTCACATACCCACGGACACACAAGACCTGCTGGTGTGAGGATATACACAGCTGGTGCGTGTTTTCACCCCAAGAGGCAGTAGACTGATTTCAGCTGTGTATCTTTGGAGGTACTTTTGTCCTGTGCTTCATGTCTTCCATGTGCATTTCCACAGCATGGGCTCAGCAGTCCGCTGAAGTCTGTCCATTAGTTAGACCCACATTAGTGCCCCTTCTCCTACCAGTACTTAAAAGCTTCCACATCTTAAAAAAATATCACTCTTAAAACACTCAAGTCTAAAATTAAAGTTTATTTCAGTTTTTTTAAAAAACAGGGAAATACATACATGAGTGTCTTGGAGTTACACAAGTGATAGTTTCTTTTCCATGTGTAGTTCCCACTGCCTGGCACTTTGAGGTAACTTGATATATTTCTCAGTTTTTTAGATATTTTACAATACAAACAGAAATACAGCTTCCAATGGAAACACGGACATTTTAATCCACCTCAAAAAGTCAATCTTTAAAATTTTGTTCAGTATTTGGTATAGAAAAGACACCTCCAACATGACATGGGCCAGCAGTGTGTCATATAATATTGGTGAATGATACACTCCCAGAGCAGGCAGGTGCCACCTGAGGTTGGCTGACCGAGCACTGCTCCAGAGCTGAGCTGCCGTGCAGTGTCCTCTGCCACTCCCAGGGACAGTACAGGACAACACTATTCAAAGATTTTTCTTCCACCTAAATCATTAAACCAGCAATTCTTTGCAGCCACAGCTCCAGTTTCAACTGGAGGAACTTTGCCTGATTAAGGAAAAATGGGCTGCATTTTGCTTTACACACAACCAAAAAAGATGGACCACTGCTTGACAAAGGGTACAATCAGATGGTACATTATCTGTATGGAATACAGCTTATCAGATATGTGAATACAGGATCTTTGTATTAATAGCTCTTTTTTTAAACTAATGGTCATATTGATTTACCTGTGTCAATTTGAAAGACACAGCTCTTTGCCACTCATTCAGTATCTTTTGCACTTAAAGGATCTTTTTACTTCCCATATGGAGGACAGCACTTTTAAGTGCAAATGACTGTGCCTGATGTGAAGCCAATGTTGGAGTGGTTTGCTGGACTGGGACTACAGCTGTCAGCTTCTTGCAAGACTGAGCACTAGAGACAGGAAAAGCAACAACAACAAAATTACCTCACCACACCTAACTCTGGACTCTGAAATTCAGTTCTCAGGTTGAGCAGTCACCCTGTGTGTTCAGTAGGACAGGAACACGCGTCCTTTGAACATGTGGTAGGCAGAGAAACAGTTCCCCTGCTTCAGCATTACACATAGATGCTCTCAGCAGGAGATAATTAGTTCAGCTAATCTTCTCCAGGGAAATGTGTTAGATAGTGGAATTATCCTGTACTAGATCTAGCTAACCAGTTTGCTCTCAATGAAAATACTGGCTAATTAGGAAAATAAATACCTTCAACAGAAATGGTGGTTAAAATATTTTATTTTTTATATAATAGAACATACTGCTGTTTACTTTAAATCACTTTAAAGGCACACATTGTTAAAAATACTTCAAATTTACATCACATGTACAAATGCATAAAACATGTACATGTCACCAAAAAAATACAATATGGCTTCATAAGGTTGAGGTGGGGCTGGGACAATTCAACATATACCTAAATTTTACAGGATGCTGCTAACACTGAAAGGACTAGAACAGAAAATAATGGACCTAAAACACAGATTATGTTATATAAACAGTACAACACATTGAATATACAACATCAAGAATTTGTGTATGGATTCATAGAATTGTTAGTTCTGCAAATTCATCACTTTCCAGTGCCACTGAATAAACAGTGCATGCATATGATCAGCCAATTTGCAACAGTGGGAAGATAAATTGCAAATTCTCCATCCAGAAAGAGGTTCCCTGAAGAATCTGCTGATATGCTTTGTAAAAAAAAAAACAAAAAACCCAAAACAACTGAAACAATAGACTTAAGGTACTGACTGGAGAGAATAACTGAATAACAAATGGACACCTTAGATGGTAAACACTTTTGGCTAAAAAGCATAAAACATCAAGACTGCAAGAATGCTCCATGACAATCATTTAGCATTATTCCCACCCAAGATTAAGGCTCCTATCTAAAATTTACCTTAGATTTGTTTTCCTTTGTGTAAAATTACCTGAGCACAGATATCAAAGATCTACAGAGCTTTTAAAATACCTGCAGATACTTTAAAAATCTGTAGATAATTTAAAGCAAAATATCAATATATTTAATTCTACCAGCTAAATACTCTTCAGAAAATAACCAACAGAACAACATTTTGGTATGTCAGTAAAAGCCAGGAGAAGAGTGAGCTTAAGCTTTTGCTTTCATCTTTTACAAATGTACATAAAATGTAATAGAATTATTAAAATAGGACTGCTTAATTGTAAACAATACATTAAATGTTTTTAAAAAACAGGAATCAAAATTCAGGCAGTCACTCTACTCTTCTATAAATTGTTTACAAATGCTGCTTTTCCTCTTACTAGAGATGGCTAGTGGTTTCTTAAGCACTAATAAATAGAAAATAAAAAGACCTGCCCCACTGTTTTCTGTATTATCATTTACACTTTGTGTCCTAGAAGCATGAATTACGGTCATTCTCATTTGCTAAAGTTTATTCCTTGGACACCTGTAAGGCCCAGACCCAGAAAAGCACCTAGCATCATCTTAAGCGCTCTGCAGAATTGGGTTAGATTCAGTAAGGTTAAAGATAAACATGCACTTCAATAATTTGCTGCACTGAAACTCATAAAATGTTCAAAGAGCAAGGCAGAAAAGCATCAGGTTGCATGGACAGACCAGCTCCCAGCCAAGTCAATGCCATCAGAGAGAGGAGCATCAGACCCTTAATTTTAAAAGCTCAAAAAAGACAACACTGTACAGAAGACAGATGTGCATACTTCCAGCAAACAAAAGACTGTATGGAACCATTTCCAACACAAGACTTTGGAAATATACCCTATTGAAAGCGGTTTCTGGATTTTATTGAACCAACTGAAAAAACACGAAGAAACCCAAAACACAACATCACCTTTTCCTCCTCCTGCCTCACATAGTGGTTCCCATCTTTCATTGCCAAAAGAAAGTGATGCAGATAAAAACCTCACTTTAAACAAGAAGCAACTGTATATGAGCCTGAGGAGCAAATGGGACAAAGTTCAAAAACATCGGGTTAACTTTGATATAACAATGTTATCTGTGTTGTTGAACTAGGACTAGCTGATTGCCAAGGGCATTTTACAATCACTGACAGTACTGTAAAAAGGGAAGGTACCAAAAAAATTCCAATGAAATATAAACCTAGGATTAAAAACAAAAAAAAAAACCCCAAAAAAACCCCCAAGAAATAGATTGATGATGGATGAGTGTTCCAGATAATTAAAAAGAAAGTAACAGCAGTCTGTAGTACACATAATTCTATATATAAATAGCAGGTAATCCAAATAAAATGCTACAGTTGGTTGAAAAACTAAATTGAACACTGCTTTCCTATTAAATAGATTGGAATATTCATCCACTGAGAAATTACATTGATAAATAAAATACTTTCATGTAGCAAAAACAAGGGGCAGGTTAATTCCAGGCTTTTTTTTGCCAAATATGAAAGGTCTGAGAAACAAAAGTAAATTGTACAGTAGTTCTAGTTTCTTAAATTTACAATACTGAAACCAGCAGGATTTGGCTAAATAATACAGTTTAAATAAGCTAATCTAAAGGAACAGAACGTCCTGTAAACATCTGACACAAACCACACTGCATTCTGATGGGGTGGTTTTACCTTCTCTATGCAGGANTTGCTTTTACCTCAATCTGGAATCATCTGGTTTCATGCAACACACCTATCAAGAATCAAAACTATTAATTAGATCATAGCTGGTGTAACTTTAGTATCAAATCTTTTATCATATAGTGATTGAGTGTTGCTCAGCATCAATCAGCTCTGACTAGAATCCTCATCCTTCAGTCCAGTTCACACGTTGCCTCTGTCACCCTTTCTTCAGCCACCTTCTTCACACAGAGCCTCTCCACTGCTGAGACATCTCTGTCATCCTCTGAATATAGCTCTGTGTTGCTGGCATTGAGAGAACAAACTGAACTGTCCTGTGACCTATTCGGTAGCAGCCATATCCCAGCAGTCCAAGAACTGTTGCTTTTAAAACAAATTTGAAAATCTTACTTGAAGCTGATGGAGGAGGCACACTGAAACAAAAGATGGAAAACAATATTAATATTTGCATAGCTGGAAACAGCATTTTCCATTAAAAAAAAAAAAATCTTCTTTCACCTTCCTGTTCAGGAAATTTTCAGGTAACAGACGCATCATGAATGAACAATGTATTCTTTCATGTTCAAGGGCTACGTACAATTAAATAACAATAAAAATTAATAAACACTAACAAAGCCTTTTTTACTTATGTATTACACCACTCCTAATGGCTAGGAACCTTTACTCGTCCATCACCCTGCCAAAATAACTAAGTCAATATCCAGAGTTCTTGAAGAATACCAAAAGAGAATATCAAGATCTTCACAGAGCCCCTTGGAAGTCTCTGCACTGGCCACCTGACCCAGGAGGGCAGAGGACAACAGGCACACCAGGTCCAGCCCCACAACCTTCAAGTAGTCTCAATGTTGGTGTATGAAGCAAACAGTTATTATTCCCTTCCCAATAAAGCTGACTTTGAGAGCACAGCCACATGCACATGCAGCCCTGCACCATCACTGACAGGCTCTGCAGCAGCTCAGCTGGCCTGCACCCACAGCAACTCATAATCCTGTCACAGACAACTCAGAGGTTTTCATATATTGTTGCAAAGGAGCCCCAAGTCATCNAAAGACAATTCAACTGGTTGTGGTAACAAGAGATGCAATCTAAAGGCAACATTCCTGTTCTTCAGTAAGGCTTGTAAAAAAATTGAGCCATGTACGTATGACAGCCTATACAATTCTGAAATTTCTGGAAAGCTCTTGAGTTTAAAAAATGCCTAAATGTTTTAGGTATAAAACACACATTGAGAAGATGTCCTTAAATTATTATGTAAAAGTGTCTGGCACCAGAAACCAACACTTGGTATTATTATATCTAAGGAAAAAAATCAAAGAATCATTCAAGTGTCCCTGAACTTCAGAGGAGACGCAGCCAATTAGATTACTTTGTGTTATTCTTTCCTCTGAAAAAGGAGCCATGAANCCTTCCTGTTCAGGAAATTTTCAGGTAACAGACGCATCATGAATGAACAATGTATTCTTTCATGTTCAAGGGCTACGTACAATTAAATAACAATAAAAATTAATAAACACTAACAAAGCCTTTTTTACTTATGTATTACACCACTCCTAATGGCTAGGAACCTTTACTCGTCCATCACCCTGCCAAAATAACTAAGTCAATATCCAGAGTTCTTGAAGAATACCAAAAGAGAATATCAAGATCTTCACAGAGCCCCTTGGAAGTCTCTGCACTGGCCACCTGACCCAGGAGGGCAGAGGACAACAGGCACACCAGGTCCAGCCCCACAACCTTCAAGTAGTCTCAATGTTGGTGTATGAAGCAAACAGTTATTATTCCCTTCCCAATAAAGCTGACTTTGAGAGCACAGCCACATGCACATGCAGCCCTGCACCATCACTGACAGGCTCTGCAGCAGCTCAGCTGGCCTGCACCCACAGCAACTCATAATCCTGTCACAGACAACTCAGAGGTTTTCATATATTGTTGCAAAGGAGCCCCAAGTCATCCTTTATTTATATCCAGAAAAAGTTTCTAATGTATTCAGAAGTAATCAGTTAAAACAGTGCAAAAACACTGGGTGCTCTCAAACCAGGGTAGATGTGCTGAGACCAGGATACACCTAGACTGAGTTTAGATCCATGCGCTCAAACTAGGGAAAAGTTCTCACTGGTAAGACTTTGCACATTGCAGCAATATACAGGAGAGTTTTAAAACAACGTATGTATTGAACCAAGAACAGTGTAAAGGTAGCTCTTTATGTTCTTATACCCTTCTCCACCTACTCTTTCTCAATTCTAATACCTCACCACAATTTTAAAAAACTCAATTAATAACAGCTGGTCAGAGCATGGTGCTAATAATGCCCAGGCCATGGGTTCAATCCCTGTATGGGCCATTCACTAGGAGCTGAACTTGATGATCCTTGTACATCCCTTCCAACTCAAAATATTCTGTGGCAGACAGTAAGGTCTGCTTGGAGTCAGGTTCAATGCATGAACTTAAAAATTAGAAAAAAAATAGAAATGTATGTATGTTTTTATCCAGAAAATTTTCAAGTTCATGTTCCAACTTCTACAATTTAACTAAATATCTGTGAAAGTCTTAAAAACTTGCCACCCTAGAGAGATGATGAACACTAAACACACAAAAGAAAGCCCAGCTCTGCTCTGCAACTGCAGTGCAACAGCATGAGGGGCAAAAAATTTTTAAGAAAAATAAGTTGCAAATATAGCTCTCTTATGAATGTCATTTGCTTCATATTATTTCAGAAAATCAAGTTAATGAAATATTAATGTCTTGTGAAAGATACTAGTAACTCTTCTGCACAGATATGGCACTGGCATGGTAAAGGCAATCAAGTCAGAGCCTAAACTTTGATGAGAAAGATCTTCTATGCAGGCTTGAAGACATGCATTTGGTCTTTGGGCTATTCAGTTCTGTGCTGTCAGTGATGCAACCAACAGCTACCACACAACTACATGGATTTGGACAACCTCATTGCACAGGTTATTTGCAAGGCTGCAGAGGAATATGGACAGCTAGTTTGTGACTCCAGGTGAGGCTTAGCATGAAAGATAGTTACAAATGGCTAGGCAGAACCTCTGTACTTTGCATTCTTGAATCCAGACAACAAACGACTCTAAATCATATTTGAGATGTCTAAATATACCATTCAGGTGGATGTCAGTCTTTTCTGGTTTTCATAGCCTCTAAAGAGATGTGTGCGCTGGTTACATAAACACAAGAAACAGATGTGATAAAGGAAGAGTGAATATTTGAAAGACTATTATCCTAAAGCACCACAGACGAATACTACTAGGTTGTATTACAATCTCTCCTGTATTTCTGAAGTCCTGACTTTTGTGGCTTTATGGGTTTCATATTCATAGTCTGAATGCTTTGGTTCTTCACTTCTGTCTTTTAGAAAGCACATACATCTATTTTAACATGTACTTTGAAGCAAGAGTTCACCAGATACAAGGCTTAAACCAGCTCATAATTAGGTATACACATTAAAACAAGTCATTACTTAGATATAAAAAACAGAGTACAAGCAACTGTGACACTAAGCTTGCCAGAGCCAGCAGTGTCCTGACAAAACAAAAGCTTTAAATCCAGCGATTTATATCTACCTAAGTTAGACTAAAAGCCTTGTTCTCTTTTCACCATATTCTACAGCTCTCATTTGAATTTTCATTTTAAGAGACTTAAATGAGGAGCAATTAATTTTCTTTCTAGACAAGGGCATATTCTCATCTCTACTTCCCTCCATATTCAACTATTTATTTTTTCCTTTGATATTTTCTTCTTCTCTGCTCTAAGCACAATCTGCAAGCACTGCACAGCAAGTCAGTGAGCTGACAGGGCAGGGATGAAGTAGAGATGCTTCTTCAAGCTGTGACAACCAACCAAAAAGACTGCAAAGAAACTGCTGGTTTTTAGCAAGAGAAGCTGTTACATCAACATGTAGGAAAGGATGACTGTTACCTCATTATTTCCTGGATCTTTAAGTCGGAATTCCAGTTCTTTTCAATTCCAGGTACATGACCCATGCCAACAACACCAACTACAACAGCTGGGATATATTTTCTAGGTTCATCTGAGAAAAGAGAGATGGAGAGAAAGGAACATATCTGTAAAAGAACTAATTTCAAGCTATAAATAAATAGGCAATATGTGAGACTACAAAATTGATTTTTTCCAAGATATAGGGGCTTTTATTGCCAGATACTGAAACACTGCTGTTACATACTCATCTCACATGCTGCCTCTTTCATTGAAAGTCTGAAAGTCAGCACCGTTTCTGGATTTTCAGGAATCATTTATTTAATAAATAGATCTGGTGGTCAGTGCTCATCCACCAGTCTCAGGGTGACAGGCTCAGCAGATGCAAGCTAAATTAACTTCTCTGTGTAGGTCATGTTTCTGTGCTGCTTATGAGGAACACCCCGGTCTTTGCCATCTTCTGGAAAGAGAACTTTCTCCGCCACTTTGGACAGTGGCACCTGGCACACCAAGATCTTGGTAACAAGATGTGGGCTCACAATTGGGGAACAATGTTTGACACCACACCTGTCCCTGCGAAGTTCACTGTTAGAGACCTGGCCTCAGCAAAAGCAAACCCAGGCCAGTGACATCCAGCAGTTAGCCAGCTACATCAGACCAATGCAACACGTGCCAGCTCTCACCCTCACCTCCCATGTACCATCCAAATTTCACAACACCCAAATGTGGTTTCTGGAAGTTTTCCCCAATGAAACATACAGCACCATGCCACAATAAAAATAACGCATAAAAAACTTTCTAAGGAATAATGATCAGGCTGCTTTCCTATGGGGAAAACTCTACATAATACATAAATATAAAATACAAGTTCTACTGTTTTGCTTTAAATATCCACCCATGATTTTTCCAGAAAAAAAGTAAAAATGTGAAAAGCAGCCCACCTCAAAATGGAACAAAACTGTATTAAAAACACTAGAACTATTATACATATTTACTGGGTTGTTTTTTCTAAATTTTCTTTTTCTCAGTCTATTCTACAGTTGCTCTAAATCAGAACTGCAACTACAACGGAAGTTCTGCACTAAAGTGATGACAAACACTATCTTAAGATATTAAACAAGAGGCAACATAATGCAGTATGCTTATCTATAGGAAGGGCATGCAGATCACATATGCCAGCAGAATACTTCTAAAGATTAGACAAATACTATTTTTCTATATGCCTATACCTTGCTGAAACAGCAGAGTCATATATGATTATTAGTGCCAGATCATCACTAGCAGCCCAATTTATAATTATAAAAAAACCCTATGAAGAGTACTGAAATTAGAGAATTAACTTATCAAGAGTTGAGTCCCTCAGCAGCCAATGACAACAATGGATTTGGTGAGATAACAGGGCAAGGGAGATAAACGACTGTCCCATACTGTGCTGCTATACCAGATCCCTGACTTTTGAAATAGATGTCTGGCTAATTAGTACTTTCAAGTTTTAAATAGCACAATGAGAAAGGAAACATAATTTAGAGTCTATTGCTCTAGGTGGTTTCAACAGTAGAGTAATACCCCTTTTTAATTTTTTAAGCATTGTATCTTAAGTGACATGTGGCATTCATGAGCAGAACATCCCAGATTTCCTGAGAACTGAACTTTGGACCAGTACACAAAGAACATCTTGCTGCTTATAATCTTTGCTTTAAAGTAATTACTTTCTGAAGCTCGAGGTAGTTCTATCTGCTTTGCTGCTTGCTTCAGCATGTAGGTCAAATAAATATCTCGTTCAGAGACAATCGTTCGATGAAGATCAGGGAATTCTCCAATCATTTCTGCCATCATTTGTTCCAGTAAATCCTTCTGTTTGCATTTCTCCACATCATCTTTACTGAAAGAAAGATAAGTTTTCTCAGTATCTGTTACACTTTTAAAGGTCAACACACACACTAAAGAATAAAAACAATAGGGCGTTACACCTAAACACTTCTCCCCCAGTTTTCCTCTCCAGAAGGAAAACAATCTCCAAAAACCTGTAAAACTTGATACCTAACAATGCCTCTACAGTGAAGGAAAGGGAAAGAAGAGGTCACTTGCCTTCAGCCAGTTCAACTGGATTTTCTCCCTTCCCACTTTAAAAGCTGACAACTCAACTCAGCCAAACCACTAGGGCTTCAAAGGCAGGAGTTACCATGGTGCCCCACTTTCTGTGTGTATTAATAAGCTTAGAAGAGCCTACACACAGCTCTATGGAGGAAGCAGATCTCATCACTGAACACACAGAGAGTCTACTTAAGGAACCAAAAAAGGCACACTGTAATGCACAGTCTGAAGGCATGGAAAGAGAAGTGCATGTTCCTATTGTCAATCACAGGTTTTTAGCAGGGAAGTCAAAGCTATAAACCAATTCCCAGAACAGAAGAATAACAAACGGGCAGGAAATGCAAAATAAGAACTGCAAGAGTAAATGGATTCTTTTCATAGGTGCTATAAGCCCTTCTGTTAGCATCCCTAGCTGTGGGTCATAGCCTGCAGCAATGAAATTATCTGGTTTGGCATCACTGTCTACTAAAGAATGATCTCAATCAGGCTTCCTTTAATTTCCAAGATGAAAAAGAACACTACAAAAGTCAGCAGGGCAAGCTAAAGGAGAAATGCTGGCTTTCAACAGACCCAGAACATCAATAGACTGATAATTTTGACGTTGAATTATTACTCCATTTTCCATGGAATCTCACGTTGATGTCTGGATGTGGACCTCTTAAGAACATACGAATTATTGTACTGAGGCCTTTACTCTCTCTTGTTTACAATATCCACACACAGTGGTGGGAAAGATTTTATTTTCTGCATAAAAATAATAGAGTAATAATTTAAAGAGATTTTTAGGTATACTAGGAATTCTGCAGCACCCAATCTAACACTTCACCTGGAAGTAATGCATTGAAAGACAATTAAAGGAAGACCTGACACAAGATAAGAAAAACAGCTTTCACTTCAAAAATACATATTATTGCAGGATAGTTTGTATACTCATCCTTCTCACTAACTTCAAATTTCATTGCATCAGGCTAGGTACTCATACTAAAGTCAAACTGAAGAATTGAATAATCCACTCCGAACACAAAACATATGGGATGCTTATACACACCTGATGGGGTCAGATAAGAAGCAAAGGCCCCAAGCAAGCTTGACTTTTTGCCAGAAGGAAAGTGCAGCAATTGCTCTCTTAAATGTAACGGGGATGGGTCGGTCACCGAGGTGGAATTTACAGAAAGGTACTTTACTGGCCTGAAACAGAGGATACAAATAACTAGTCAACATTTCATACTGCAGCACAGCACTTTCTTATTAATTAATGTTAAGGATTTACTGTGTTATACAACGAATCTTAAAAAAGAGCAAGTAGTGTCATACTTCAAGATCAAAAAAATATTTTGGCTTTGAAGCAAATATAATTTACAAAATACTACCACATTATTTCATAAAAGAATAAATCTGCTACACAATGCAGGTATTACAGTAAAAAACATTAACTTGTAATGCCACACCCTTGAGGTTACTTGTACTGAAGCAGAAAGCTTCTGATTATTCCTACATAAGGTGACAATGGGGCTCAATATCTATCTGGGCCTGAATAAAGTCTGAGGTAAACCAACTGTCATCATTTTGCTTTCACCTAGGATTTATCAGGACCATCAACCTTACAGCTGGTCATGGTAAAATATATTAAAGAAAGAGCTTATGAGACAATAACTGATGCCACATACCATGTGATAATAATGCAAGACTTGGCTGTAGCTGACAAATTTTAGCACAGTACGGAATTTCTGGAAAATTCTTTCCTATACATAGTTGTTTAAAAATTTCCAGCAATTCCTTTAGAATAGGACAGAGCTAAATTTTTTTCCCACTTAAAATGAGAAAAACTTAAAATGTTTCATTCTGGTCTAGAATTCTCAAGAAAATAAATCTTGAGCAAGTTTTCTTTTTATTAAAGATAAATACACTAAATTATTCCAGACTGTTTATCAGCAATGTTCTCTCAGATTTCCTTATTAGTACATAATTTACATAAAAATAGCAAGATACATTCTGCAAGATGGATACATACACAGGAAATAGCATCCCAGTATTCCCAGAAAAAAAAAAAGAGTAGTGTAAAATACAGCTACTATTTAGTTCCAGGAATTAGTGCTGGCAGTAGTACAAAAGGTGACATTAAAAGACCACATAGGACTAACAGACCAGTCAGATATTTCACTTCACCAATCTTTGTAGATGAATGGAATATGTCAGATCTCATTAAATCTTTTAGAGCTGGCTTTCACAGCCTGTAATCCTGACACCACCAACAATGGTACCAAGATAAATATTCAGAATTCAAAACCAATTATTTAAAAGAAACAAAATTATTAATGAAAACAAATGTCTTCAGAAATATCATCAGGAAAAAGCCTCATCATTTGAAGCCTTTTTGGAATTGCTTTTCTAGCACTATGTCCACAAATCTTTGTACCTTAAAGTACAGTTTGAAGTCGAAAATGATTTTACTACTTCATTGACTTCAGCAGAGATATGGCCAGAGTGCTCTTTTCTAGGCAATAACAAAATGATTTTATTGAGTTCAACTCTTGAAGCAAAAGGCCAGTAATCTGACCTCAGAGAAGCCATTTCAAGTTCGCACCTCTTTGAAAGCCTCCCTGAATTCTCCTCCTGGGGCCATTCCCAGCTGTTCTGTGATGTGAGCAGAAACCTTCAGAAGCAGCATTTGCATCAATCCAGACATGACTCCGTTCTGGCAGAAGAGGGAGAAAAACATGTAAAAAACCAAAGTCAACTGGCTGAAGAATGCACAGTTCACAGAAGTGAAAAAAACCATTAACTATTTTAATGAAGAAACAGCTCCAAAGCTGTATTTTGGAGCCAATTCACCAATCAGTACAGTCCATGTTTCAGTTTTTATCAGTTTACCTCACTGTGCGGCTGAAGTACTCTGCCTTTCAACAAAAATTTCTGCCTTTCAACAGCAGGTTAAGAAAATAAAAAAGGACAGCCGGACTTATTTCAGTCTATATTTATTCTGCTTGAAGAAAGTGTCTGAATAACTTAATGGTTAAACAGTTCATACCGTGCACTTAATTTTTCTTGACCTATCTGGATACAAAAAAATAAAGGGACCACAGGAGCATATTCCATTAAATGTACAGCAAATGCCACATCCTAGAAATACTGAAGTGAACAGCCAGTGATCTAGACATGTCTACAGTTGTGAAAAACACTAGGTTGAGGACTTGTTAGATGCAGAAACAAGAAATTGCAATGTATGATTTCAACACACAAATCTTAAAAGATAACTCTCACAGTCCCGAGCCAGTCCCACAAGAAGATTGAAGGCTCTATATCGCTTTTTTCAACTAGACTTAAAATCAAAGCTCTTCTCTTGAAAAAGACAAGAATTCTCCTACGTATACTTAAGCAAAATTCTCCCTTCCTGACCCTTTACTAAAAGAATGAAAAGAACATCTCAAATCCATCTCTTCTGAGCAGCTCTGGCTGTCCTCAACAAGTTACTTTTATGATTAGGACTCAATGAATCAACATTAGCTGTCCCAAAGCAAAACCTGCACCTTGGTTACACATCTCCTCCAATCTGGCATCAGTCCATAATTCTGCCAAAAGTCCATAATTCTGCCCGTTGCCTCAACAAAGGCTAATTGCCTGCTATTTCATCAGCTTCACGCAACTGAAGATGAGGCTACATAGGATAGCCTGACTTAGTATTAACTGCTAGAAGCTACCAAAGAAAGGTCCTGGTCTCCATTCCTTGCTCAAATGACCCACCCTGAGCCAGATCCAGTGCTTGTGTGAGCTCTCCAAAGGCTGTGGGTGGGTTTGTGCCATTAAACAGACTCAAGAGCCACTGAGGACCAGAACTGGCGAAAGAGAGGGGTTATTTGCAAAGCAAATTGATTACCTGCTTTATCATACTACAAACTAGCAAGCATGGAAGAAAGTCAGGTGCTGGGCTTCTGGGGAGAGCCGAGGAAGAAACAAGAGAAAAAGTGTTTTCACAGCATTCCTGAGATCCAGTTAAAGTGCCTGGGCAACAAAGGTTTCCAGAAGTTCAGAAAAGATACTCACAAAATGCACCCCCCCAAAAACTAGGATAATGCAGCCTGAGGTTATTTGCTGGCTGATCTCTCCTTCAGGATTGATGCACCTGAAGTTGTAGTTTTACATTGTGACAGGAAGATTCATCCTGTTGGCTAACAGAGGGATGCATCTTTGAAGTGTTTCCAAGCAGTCCGTGCTCTTAACCTGCATGAAACTTAGTGCCTGCCATATTTTGTTTAGTAGGAAGGAAATAAAGGGTGACAAGCAGCTGTATGTAGCAGCAACCAGCAACAACTGGCCAGCCAGATACCAGTGGTGGATAAAGAGAAAAATGTACAAAAAAAATGATGAGAGCAAAACAGTAAAGGAGGTCCATTGTCTATACTAGATTATTCAGTGTTGTATAAAGGAAAGCTGACCACAAATGAACATTAAATCCAGAGTGGATGGCAATAATTTTGTAGGTTAGATGGTAGAACAGCCATAAATAAACATAGCAATGCACAAGTATGAAGAAATTTAACTGCAAAGGCAGAGGGATGCAAAGCTATTAGCACACAGGAAAGAGAAAGCAAGCCACCAATTTTATCAGCTCAGTGTTCAATAGCAGTCGGAAAGCAAGAAGAGTAAGAGAGATTACTGGGAAAGGAGCAAAACATGAAAGCACTGCTGTACAATCTTTAGCAGACTCCTGCCTTGACAACAAGATTCTTTGACTAGAAAATGTGCAGTGAAATACCAAACACATGAGAAGAGATTAAACATACTAAATACTGGTGAAGCTTGGGAAAAGATGACTGAGGGAAGATGCACTATTGGATACACAAGTAGCACAGAGACAGTGAAAAGGGCAGGAAGAGAGAGCAATACTAAGGCAAAGAACGCTCATACTATATACGGGAGCACAGCCTATGCAGGGGGCCCTGGAGCTACTCTGTGACTGCCTAACAAGTCACTGATCCAGCACCAAGTGCAGAAACAAGCCATGTGGACTTTCATTTGCAATTCTTTTAAAAACCCTGATTCCCATGAAGGAAGGCAGCACAGCCTTGACACCTGGGGCCTGGAACTGTTTTTCCTACTGTGGCAAGACCACTGGGGGTTAGACTTTTAAATTACAAGTGAAGGTAGCAAGTGAACAGCAGCCTGCTCCTGTCCATATGGATGTACCTATCATCTACCAATTCATATCATATCCATTTTATTTAAGAGGACTACCCCTGTGGGTTACCTAAACATGGAGAGCTGTATTACGCAGTGCAAAAGGTGTGCTTTTTTCAATACCAACATAACAATGCATTCCTCCACAGGTAACTTCAGATAAAAAGTGTTTAAGCTGTGATTCACTAGCTCACTTTCTCTTCTGTCCCCAGAGCAAACTTTCTCAACTGCCCCTCTGTGCCAAGAGTAGCAATCTTACAGCCACGGGAGCAAAGTAGCAAAAAAACAGGCCCTACTCAAACTATCACAGGGACATGGTATGGACACAGAAGGGACAGCAGAACCAGGGAGAAGATAAGAAAACCTGTCTTACCAGTTTGGTTTAAGCCAACTGTCACTGCACATCTCCAGGTTATACACATTTGAGCAAGATATCAGTCACCACGCTGCTTTACTTAATGGAAAGCAAACAGGTACTTCTCTGCAAACAACTGCAAGGGTTTAGCAATTCAAGGAGGAGCTAAAGGAAGTCTGGTTTTAACCTGCAGCAGTTACCTGATAAGCTGTGGATGCCAGTGACCCATTGCAAATATGTATGTTTCATGTTAACATTCTGCTCAGTTTCCAGCTTCAATTAAGAGCAATGAAATCTAATTTTAGTGCTTACTATTTATGTAAATGATTTTTAAAAGACACCATTTGGGCTTTTTTTCCCTCATTTCCAAACTCAAGGATGAAACTTGAAAGCAGCTTTGCCTTTTAGTGTAGCTTTTGGCCTGTCTCATTTCAAAGAGAGGAGGCAACTAAGGCATAACTGAGCAACTTACCAACTGGTCTGATTTTTATCAAAAAGAAACAAAGACACTATAATTTGGCATGTGACAGTTGCACTGTTCTTCCTGGTTTTCCCTATATAATCCATGCTATTAGTGATTTGAAGGGGAAAGGTTGGGGGATGTTTTAGATCAGACCAGAGAGAAATATGTTCTTTAAAAGGCCTAATGTTCAAATTTTATTATTTGCACTATTCCTGCAAATGAAGTAAAGGAAACTAACACTGAGCCGTAAGAATAGGAAGGATCCTTGCAGTATTCTCTGGCTTTGGAACCAACAGTCTGTGTTTTCTACTGTCTGCACACAAGATCACTTCAAGCCCTGGTAGGAAGTGGTAACTGCAAAGCTGCCAACATGAATTTACATCACAGAGAAAAAAAAGTCTGCTATTTTGTTTTCATTGTCCTTTTCCTCTTAACACAACATAAACTGTTGCATTTAGCTTTGATATAAAGAAAAAAAGTTTCTGTGCCTATTCACAAGGTCAGAAGACCCCAGCTGTGCTGTTCCAGTTGTGGTGAACATGCATTTTGGCTACATGCATCAGAATAATACACCTAAGATAAACAGACAGATGCAGCAATTCATGCAAATTTCAAGTGTTTCGCAGTGTCTTTTCCTTTGATAGGGCATAAATAAAATAGGAAAGACAAATTATTACCTAACTCTGCAAGTCAGAAAGCCTGCTCTGAGACCCTGCGTGTGAACACACACACTGCATAGCCTTGAGCCACTATAAGTGCTTCTGCATGCATACAGATTATATTCCTACGGGGGTGCAGTCCAGGAAATTCCCCAGTTACATCAATAAAGCAATTCCAGTGTACAGTTACCACACAATCAAAATAACAATCTATGAATTTCTTCATCCAACTGGACACTGAAACTCTTTTTACTATTGAACATGCACTGCCATTCTAATCAAGTGTCCTGTCATTTTAAGTCAACTTTGTGTTGTTTTACTTTTCCTAGCTTAAAATTACTTAAATGCAAGCTAGCTAGGTGGAACTGAAAAAATACAAGACTTTTTTTTGCACACACATCTAGACATGTCCGTATCAAAGTGCCAGAGTAGTCATAATTTGAACAGAATCCCACCCTTTTTAGCCAAATTTTTCAGAATCCCTCTTCAGGGCCTATTGTCAATTAGAAACTACTCAAAAGACAAGTGGATAGGTAGGAATAAAAGAGCAGGAATTAAAGAGCAACACACTAGGAAGAAGGAATGCAGCTACACAGAAAACACCAAAATTAAATGCTCTTTTAATAGTTGTGACACAGATGCAGATTGCAGGAATAACAATCACATTTAAATATATTAGCAGAGCATTACAATTGCAAAGTTAGACTTGTGTCTTGCAAATGGAGCAGCTGCTAAATGCAGGATTCCTGTCAAGGTCAACAATTTGCCCAACCAATCCCGTTGTGAAAAGGAAGTCCTCAATGCTCCATCTGAAAACAGAAACAATACCCAAACCTAGCTTTGCCACTGTAATAGTACTCTCACCTACATCAACAGTATTACGTTCCCAGCCGGTGGGAACACTGGTTCTGACTGCAATTTGACAAACTGTTTTTAACATAAACCTTTAATTCTCACTGTAGGAATCATACCTGCTTTATAGCTTGTTGAAGTTTTTCCAGATTTATTTCTTTGGCTTCTTTTAGTAATGTCTTTTCATCCATCTTTAACATAGAAACTCTGTACTGGCACAGTTCTACCACAACTACATCAGGCTGCACTTCTTGTATAGTCTGAAAAAGATGAATTTATTTATACTGCTTTAGAAAGAAATAAACAGAAATGCTGCCAATATCAACCTGTTAAAGAGAAAAAGGACCTTTAAAGCACATTCCAATAATAATTTCCAATTAAAAAAAACAGTAGGAGAGTAAGTAAGAATTCTTGAAGTAACTTATGCATTGATAAAAATACTAAGGAAGGTGACAGCAAAATGTCTTAATTATTGGATGCTTTGGGCCAGAATAATGGTGAACATACTCTGCTGGGGAGGGGAGCAGGGAAGAAACACTTCATATTAAACTTTTCACATTCACAGAACTGACTGTACTCTGTGGCATTTTGCAATCTGAGTTAGAATACACTTTGTGCCAGATTTGTCAACCCTGGTTCTTAGAAGATTCCTCCCCCTCTAGCTCCTGAATAAAGCCACTCTTAACTGCAGAGTTTGCAGGAGGTACAGTATGAAATAGTCCCTACCTGCACTAAAGTTTCAGACCTATTTGCAGCTTGAGAATGGAGTTCAAGTTTTGTGCAGCATGGTTTTATGGCAAAATATTATCCAAGCAATGTAAGCTTCACTAGAGAGATTTCTACTTTCAACACTGGCACTGTATCTGCCTTTTTTACTGAAGGCCAAATAAAAATATTTGAGTTGGGAGAGCAATGTATTGCATCAAAAATTATTACTATAACATGACTGGCTCTCATCCCATAGTGCTATTAACCCTCCAACAGCCAACTAGAAAAAACAGAACCTGAAGGCTACAGCACAGAACCAAGCCAGAGGGCTGGACTTCATTCTACTTGGCGCTAAGTTGAAGCATTATAAAGATGCTGCTGAAGGGCTCACACCGAATATTTACCTTTACTACATCCTTTTTGCTGCTGTCACTAAAGTGGGCTGTTCCAACCACATATACTTTAGAACCATCCTCAGCGTCAAGTTCAGTCACAGTGCTTGGTAAAGCAGGCCTTTTCTGCCTCTTCTTCAGCTTCATCTCCAGGAGAATTTTAAATGCATCTGCATCAGCTATAAATGTAAAGAAAAATAGAGAAGAGAAGCATACATGATATAAAGTGCAGGTAAGTAAGACAGAAAATAAAAATGTCGCCACTAAACAGCAGAGCAGAGCTAAAAGGCCATTGATTTACCACTGTAATCTTACATTCAATTCTGAAGCTACATCATTGAGAGTGCCATCACTGGAGAGGCTGCCTCCAAGCATGGGTCTCAGTCCAGGTTTCCTACCCTGTGGACACTGGGACAGGATGTCCACGCAGTTCAGTAAGGGAAAGAGAGAAGCTGTGTGGCAGGTGAGGTGGACAGAGAAGCAAAGAGTACTTAGAAAAGGTATACACTAAATTAGAGAAAAGAAAAAAAAAGGAAAAAAAAAGAGCATTTTTAAAATTCTAAACCCAAAGTGTTTCATTTTGGGATTCTTATCTATATAAACGATAGCAACACATGGACACTGGTGTGAATATGACGGCAAAGTCAACTGCACATATTGGCACATATAGGATACCTACAGTACCAACCTTAGCCTTTTCTGTCATTAACACACCAGGGATCAGTACACAGAGGAAAATTAACTCTCAAGAGGTATTTAGGTCAGGAATCAAATCATTCTTCCCGAGATTCAACAACTCTTTAAGATCAAAATGGTGAGTTTAGCTCCTCTATGTCAAGCTTGCTGCATGGAAAACAGGAGGATCTATCAGCTCTGTCACAGTTGCTCATTAAATGCCAGATAGCCTCATTGACTGAGACAGAGAAGCTTAAACTCTACAGCAATGGGAAATTAAAGTCACTTTGAATGAGCCATCTTTAAGCTGTAATGCATCTTGGGAAAAAAAAAGTATCAAGCAGGAAAGCAGAGTTTTGTTTCCAACCAACTCTCTTTCTCTGGCAAGCTGCTGCACAAGTTAGCAGAGGTCTCAAGTGGTCTCCAGAAGCCTGGAATAGGATCATAAGCCCAGGGAAAAAAAAAAAAAAAAAGATTAGTGAACAGTTTGTAGGCAGGATGTCAAAGATGCAGATGAATTACAGCCTCCTACCACACATTCATTTTACGAATCTGGTTTAACTATGTGGCTCTGGCCCCGGTTCTGTCCCACAAATACTAATCTTGTAAGATGTAAAAAAAAAAAACCAAAAAAACCCCAAACTAAAGACAACCAAACAAAAACCCCACCAAATTAAAAGAAAACCAACCAAACAAAAGAGAAAATCCAAACCAAAAAACCCAGAAGCAACCCTTTGACATCCTTCTTAGCATTTTAGCAATCTACTACTTCATGGTCAATACCCAAGAACATGGTGTGCTGCAATCAGTACTGTCTGATCTACGACAGTGTTGCTGCCAAAACAAACGGTGATGCTAAGGAGGAGGTAAGAAAAACATGACTGGAAAAGGAAGAAGAGGTAAGGCTGTTGCACTTGTAGCACTCACAGTCACGCAATTATAAAAGCAGCCATAGCAAATCAACAAAAACTCATCTAAGCCAATGTCCTGCCTCCCACTATGGTCAAAAGTGGATGCTTAAGGGAGAATATAATACACAGGGAAGTGTATGTGATACCTGTCTCAAATACTTGCCTAACCTAAAGCCACTGATGGTTCAGATTCCCCCAGCTGAAAGTGGTTTCTACATATGTGGTAACCCCTAAGGGTGTAATTTCTATTTATTTTTCAAGCTTTCACCTCACACATTTACTCAGTACTGGACTGAATGTTTCATGAAGAAAAAACAGTGATAATGGTACAGTGCCAGATGTTATAAATTAAGGACACAATTAAGGAAAACATCCTCAGGAGCAGCTATGTTTTTTATTGAACCAACTTCTATATCTGGAGAAAAAAGCAACATAAAAAATTAATCTGCTTCTTTAGGTCTGCATACACTTTCCATAGCTTTAGTCATGGCTCTGTTTGCTTCCATGAAAGCTGAGATACCTAGGAAATATTCAGCAGTGTCGCTGTTACACACTAATTTGCCCTAAGATGGTTCAGAGCCTATTATTTGCCAGAAAGCACAATCTAAATGTCCCTGTGGTTACAAATGACCACCGTATACATTAATATCACAACAGTGTATTAATATACATAAAGCAAATCCTAAGAAGCCTTTGGTTTTTTTCCTCTCAAGAAAGAAATGCCTGTCATTATCTGATCTTACCAGTAACAGGTAAGAAAAGATACTCTTCCTGGGCTTCACAAGAAGTTTTGATTGGAATACTTCTACTGCCACATCCCGCAGGCTTGCCAAAACATTATCATGCTAGCTTGGCAAGGCATTCCACTTGGGACAACTGATCAACATCATATCACTAGATGCCAGACTGTCAAAGCACACACATACGTATGCATCACTGGCTTAGAAAGCAATAACTGAGTTTAAAACAATAGCTGAGTGTATCTATTAAATCTAAAAATATTTACTTTTGAAAGTATGGGATCAGCAAACTGACAGTCCGTATGTCATTGTTCTTTCTAAATTTGATTTACACAACTGGGCCTTGAAACAAATCAAGAACAGATTAAATCAGCTATGACTTCATTAGCATCTCCCTTTTTTGCTAACAGCCCTGTCCTTGTTAGGCAAGGAAAAGACAAGAACGTATATTTAGTTTAATACCCTTCCAGTATGACACACCCTCCCCAGTCAAACCAGAAACATACAGATATTCTGCGATACACTTGACGTTTCCTTAGGGCCATCTTCTGGCGCGTCAGAGGACGACATTGGATCTGCAGCAGCCTGTATGAAACAAATTCAAAAGGAGGCTGGGAATTATAATGAAATGTTTTAATACATCTTTCCCTTTGTGAGTTTACTCAATTTGAACCTACTGATAATATTCAAGCAAGTAAATATTTTAAGCAGTGTCATAGTTCAAAAACACCTGTGATTTTACAACTCTTTTTTCCTAGCTGCCTGAGTATGATAAAGAACATATTAAAAACTTATTACTACATGCCTATTTTAAGAGATAATATTTATACCTGACATGGAGTTTTAAAATAAGTGGGATTCCAGATAAAGTGAACAAATTTATCTCTATCACTACAACAGCACTTTCTGTGTTGAAAACTAAAATGTGCACTGATTATTTTATACCATTTGACTCAACTACCAGTCAGCATTAGTCTGTCAGGAGTCTGACAAAGTTAATCAGTACTCACAAGACCAAACATATCCATTCTAGAAGAGTCAGGCCAAGTATTTGTTGGAATAAGGCAATTACACAATATGCACATCAAATCTTACAAAGTTCATGCGCATGATGACTTCATGCATATCAGAAATCAAAGTCAAAAAAGCTACAAGGCATCTGCAGTTTTGCTCTCTATACGAACAGAAGGTAGTTGAAAATATTCCTGAAGACTGACTCTTAGATATTATCCCAAGAAGTATATGATACAGGTCTTTGGCTAACAAAAAACTTTCTTATTTTTAATTAACTGGCAAGTTTTAAAACCTGTGCCTAGAATTCAAACAATTCCAGTCATTCAGCTAATGTCAGTCAAGCCAGAGAGGCAGAGTTAGTGCAGAAAAGACTCAGGAGTAAGGGAAAGCTAAATTATAAACTAGCTTTAGGCAACTACCTTAATTCAAAGTTTGATCAGGATGATTATTGGAAGAATTTGGAATTTCTGAACAATTTTAAGTCAAAAAGTTAGAGATGGGATGAGAACCCATCATAATTTAAGTACTTTCCAAAGGAAAGACAATATTAATGAGTCAGCAAGCAGGCAGCCAACCTCTCCTGATGGATGTCAGCCTTTTAGCTAAAATGACTGGTTCATTTACTTTGTACTTAACCTGCTAAGGTTTAAAGCAAGGCTGTACAAAGCACATCCAATTGTCAAGAGCTTTCTACAAGAGTAATTATTTTCTTCTTGCATTCTGCCAATCAGGCATTTTGAGAAAATAAATCCTGAGTGTCTTACCGTGGCCCCACTGAAGGCAAGGAAAAATTTATGACACATTTCATGGAGTAAACTCAAAAAGTACAACAGCTTTACAGTGCAAAGTTTAAAATACTCACAGTAACACATCATGCTTTCACTACAAAGTAAAAGTCTGTTCATTGACAACTGCAAACTGCAATTACACTGCAAATCGCAATTACATTCACAAATCTAATTTAACACCACCTCAGCTTTTGATCACAACATATGGTTTGATTCTACTGCTTGCATACGTTAAGTCTAGTCACAACAATATTTTGGAAAAATTTATCCATCTGTAACATATGGAATTAATCCTGTCACTTATGCTGGCTTTGTCATCACAACATCACAACACTGCAATGAGCACAGCACTAAGCCACCACATTAGTACTCCATTCTTTTTTTTTATTAACAGGACAAAAGAATCAACATTCTTACACTTCATAGGATAACAAGTTCCTGAGCCTCACCTATTATACCAGAAAAAGGTTTTGAGATATATGGATATGAAAGGAGAAGAAAATGAACAGAAAGGAGAGAAAAAGCATCTCAGTTTAATATGGCAAGGAACTTCAGCCATGTACAATGAGATTATTTCTATAAAATCAATTTCTGTAATTTAGTCACAAAACCTTTTTCATCCTAAAGGTTTAATCTCATAGGTTAGGGTATTTTATGCAATTCCTCAGTTGCAAGAAGAATAATAGAAAAGACCCATTTTCGCTTTTGCAACTGGAAGGAAAGAGAATCTGAAAATAACCTAAATGTATCAGGAAAAATAGCACTCAGCTCTCCATCCCCATTTTAAAAGGCATCTCACACTGGCAATCTCAGTCTTAAGACTTTGCAGAACTTGCCCAAGAATGAGTGGAAGAACCTGGGTGATTCAATTGTGACCTTCCCTGCAATTGTACCGAGATACAAACTTCATCTCCAAGCCCTACCTCAGGTTGTTGCTCCTCTTGCATTCCTGCAGCTTAGGCTTATTTTCACCAACCACACAAGAACTGCAAGAAGTAAAAAGAAATGGGAGAGAATTAAAAATTAATGGCATAACCCAGAATATTTACTCAAGAACTGTCAGAAAAAAAAAAAAAAAGACATGTCTCTACAGTCTCTAACAAAGGTTGAAGTAATAAAAGCAGCAAACAAATGTCACTTCTTCAACTCTAGTGCCATTAAAAGAACCACAACAAAGCAATAGCAACTTCCCCAGCAGTAGGTAAAACTAGCCTGTTTCAGTATGGTTCGTGAGGTGGCTCTAAAGCCAAAGCACAGTTTCTGCAACAGCAAAAATCTTGCTTAACTTAATCAGTAGTTCTGTCTTGTTCATAGGAACTACATCAAAACGGTTTCTAGGCAGATTTCAGGAATCTATACTTCTAGGACTTCACTGCTGCACAGAATAGGGAAGCAGTCACAATCTTAATATTCAACTAATACATGTTGTTTTATGTGCATCATGTGACCACATATATTTATAAATATGCCAGAGTTAGAAGATCAGTCAGCTAGTATCTGCATGACAAACCCATTAGACTACCTTTTCAAACCGTTAGTGAATGGTCTCCATGTTTTAATTTAACAATAGGGATGAAGGAATCTTGGAAGTCCAAAGTTCTCCCTGATGCTGGCAGAGTGCTGTGACTGGACTAGCATAGTACTGCAAGGCAATGACACAAGACACTGAATGCATGACCAGTGCTCACTCTGCTTATTCTCACTGCCATCCCACTAATACTGAAGCACTCAAAGTGCCGCCTCTTCACCACAGCATTTTGGGCTACCTCCATTTGAGCTATTTCATAGTGCATGTGAACAGTGTTTTGTTTTATTAAATAGAGAGCAATCCTGAACAACTTATTCATAGAATACATTTGTAGTCCTGCTCTGAGGTTGGACACAAAAGTTTGGCTCCTGCCCTATGGTCAGGTAAGGCTGGAGAAAAGCTGGCTGGCACCTGGGTGACAGCATACTTCAGCACACAAATGTGATGGCAAGCCTCCCTCCCTCCCCAAACAACAGCCTCCTGCAGTCAGATTAGCACGCTGCATTCTGGTTTCTAGAAAGCCATTTTGCTTTCTAGCTTTGCTTAAGTCTCTTTAAAAGAGCATTTGCCTGGGCAGTATGAAGAAAGTGAGTTTAATTCTGTCCACTGGCACATCTCCCTCCATGCAGCAGAGGGATTTCAGGAATTTGTGCCCTCTCGCTGTCCACTGCTCATGGCCAGCCAGCAAACCAGAGATCACAGCTGCAGGCTGGGCAAGAAAAAAGCGGAGTGGCCAGGATCCTGGCTTCTGCATGGTCTCTGGAGCAAAATCCCCATGAAACCCAACAGAGCCCCACAGCTTGACCAGGCAACAGCTACAGACACAGCTCCTGAGCTATGAGGCAAATACCTCATTAAAACAAAGTACTACACACTGCACACAGTCCAAGAGGTTCATTAAAACAAGCTATTCAAAAACATGCAAGAAGTCTGCACAGGCAAAATAAGCACTCCAGTGGTTTTTCTACAAGGCACAATATAATTTTAAAACCAGGACCTTCCTGCCTTCCAAGGAGTCAAGTCAAGGAAACCTGGATGTCAGAGTAAGCTGAAATGGCAGGTGAAGCTGAACTGCTCTTCTTCTTCAGTATTTCCACAATTTACGACTGGCGCAGACAGATCTAAAGCAGCACAGCAGAAGGAAACCCCCGCCTTGAGACCGGCAACCTGACTGGGACACAGTCTGTCAGTTTTGTGGGCTTAAGTAAACTCAGCGCCTCTTTTTATCCAGCCCTGTCTCTGATAGACTGGTTTAACTACTCGTGGACTTAGACAGTAGACCATACTGAAAAGCAGGCTTAGTTTAAAAAAACACCTTTTTCCCCCCAGCTCTGCCAAGGCATTTTTACTTCAGATACCAAACCGCTGCAGAAAGAACTGCAGCATCAAAACTTGAGGAACAGCATGAAGTGGAGATGCTGAAACCAACTGCCACCTGAGAAAATCCTTGTTCAACTATAGCACCACTCAGAGTGTACCAATACTCTGATGCTCAGCTCTGGGCTCAGTTCTCAATAGGTTTGTGTGCAAAATACCACAGCGTTTTTCTGGCAGTGAATCTCAGCTGGCCCTAAATACAACCTAAAGTTCTAAACTTGATTAAGGCCTGCTGGCATTTGAAAAAATATCTCTTATCTACAGAGCGCTCTTCAAAATAATGAATTGCAAGCTTTGCATAAAGAATAGACTCCTATACAGAAGCACTACATGGTGTTTTTTCCCCACTAAGTGACATTTTAGAAAACCTCATCCCATTCTCACCACTAACTAAATTATATGTCTGATACTGGTGAGGGTGGGGGAGGGATCTTCTTTGAAGTTTACTCATGCTAACTACCACCGGGTTTTAACTGACCTATACCTCTGGAGAAAACAAGCTGTTTGTTTCCAGCTCCAACCTCTGCAGGGAATCCATGGAACACTATTTCCATGGCCAGATGAGAGAATGGGCAGCCACAATGACAGGCAAGCCTGCTACCGTTTTCTTCTAGGACAAGTGGGCCTGTGGGAATCTCATGAGATTTAGTAAGTGCAAGGACTTGGGTCAGGGCCACCCCCCATCATCAATACAGGCTGGGGGTGGAGGGACTGAGAACCGCCCTGGTGAGAACTTGAGGGTGCTGGTGGACGAGGCAGGACACAATCTGGCAGTGAGCAGTTGCAGCACAGAAAGCCAACTGTGTCCCGGGCTGCTGCATCCGAAGCAGCATGGCCAGCAGGGCAAGGGAAGTGATTCTGTCCCTCTGCTCTGGTGACACCCCACCTGCAGCGCTGCATCCAGCTCTGGGCTCCCCAGCACAGGAAGGACACTGACCTGTTGGACTGAGTCCAGAGGAGGCCACCAAGATGGTTGGATGGCTAGAGCACCCCTCCTGCAAGCAAAGGCTGAGACACTTGTGGTTGTTCAGCCTGGAAAAGAGAAGGCTTTAGGGTGACCAGCTTCCCAGTACCTGAAGGGAGCCTAGACAAACCACGGAAAGGGATATTTTACAAGAGCTGTAGTAATAGAACAAGGGGAAATGGCTTCAAATGGAAAGAGAGTAGATTCAGATTAAATAACAGGAAAGAATTCTTTACTGTGAGAGTGGTGAGGCACTGGAGCAGGTTGCCCAAAGAGGCTGTGGATGCCCTATCCCTGTGAGAGTTCAAAGCCAGTCTGAATGGAACTCAGAGCAACCTGGTCTAGTGACAAGTGTTTCTGTCAACTGCAGGAAGGTTGGAACTAGAAGATCCTTTCCAACCCAGGAATTCTACGCTCTTGTTTTCAAGTGCTTAGATCTGCTCAAGTTACACTGGAGGTGAAATTTTCCATGCAGAAGACTGGTTTCTAGAGTCACTAAAGACAAGGCTGAGTACTCAGCTAGCAGCATCCTCACCCAGCAGCACTGGCAGAAGTCCATATATTCTGGGAATTAGTCAAATACCTTGAACTCCAGGCTGACCTATCTCATTCACGTGAAAGACACTATCCTTGTATGTCTGTGTATTCACAGAAGGTATATGTGTACTATGATATTTGAAATATAATTTGAAGCAGCTGAGAGAAGACTGAATGTACCTTGCTGTTACACAGATAACCAACTGATGCGCACAGATCTGTATGCACTTCCTTGCACCATGTCCAACAGCAAGAAAAGAGGCCAATTCAAATCAAATTCTGGCAACCATCTGAACAATTTATATCCATGCCTTTCCAAATTTCTTTGAGTTTAATTCTCCAACCTGTGTTCTGGGCTTTTTTTTTTTTTAAGTTTACTTTCCTGGAGAAATGACACAAGGTAACAAGGCATCTTATTTGTCTGTGCTTGTTCACCCATAGGTGAATTTTAAACAATTCTGGCAAGCAGGGGAGAGTCTCACAGTCACAGAGAGGTGCAACACACGGCACTGCTGCTCCAGGAGAAAAAGATCACTGAAGATTATAGGAGGTGCATGAGAAAGAGAGGTGATCAGCAGAACTTGCCAGGGAACAGAAGGAAATTCAATCCCAAGCTGAAAAGCCACAGGCAAAAAAACCTGTTCAGACAATTATTTACAGTGTTCCATAATACGTATTCTGCAATATCTCATAACCTCAAGTTCTACTTACCATGAGATTTGGCATGAACATGTGAAACCAATCAAATTCCCCTCCTCCAGCTACTTCAAAGGCCTGTAAGAGCCCCTTGTGAGATATATCACATACTGAAAATCTCAGACACGACAGTGCACTTCTTTCAGATGCACTGGGAGATGCAGCTTTTAGGCACTCAGAGATTAGGAAGTATTTCTGTTCTCTTATCTGCCAGTAGACTGTCTTAATCAGGGATTCATTCTCCTCCTTTGAGTACTAACCAAGAAAATTCCTGGAGCTAGAAGAAAAAAGAGGGGTCTGATCTTGCTCCTTATAATCCAGCAAGATGAGGCTTTGCCTCTGAAATTTTCTTGAAAGAACTCCTTGATGATTGGATCTCCATCTCCAACACCTTTTTTCCAGGCAAGTGGAATTTTTGTGCTTATTGCATCTTTGTGAGTCCGAGGAGGCCTGCCATTCACTGGGCCATTAAAAACTGTTGTTTATATTTACATGTGTGAAAAAAATTAAGCCCTTTTGCCAACTCTTAAGATATCTAGACAACCAAACAGGAATTTCTGAGACCACCGAATAAACTGCAAACCTAGATTTTTGCCATTACTCATCTCCACTGATAGGCACCTATTTCCTCTCAAGGTCGTGTTGTTCCTACAGCACACACAGGACAGTCATTGCTACTGAGAAAAGTACTGCCAAAGAGGGGCTGTATTTTTCCATGCACATAGGCATTATTATCTTTCCCTCAAAACAGCAAGTTCAGAAAGGAACACACAGAAGAGTTCAACATCTTCCAGCAATGCTCACCCTACAGAGAGGCTGGCGAAGCAGAGGTAGAAAGAACTCCCTGCCATGCTATTTCCCATCAGCCCTCCAGTTCTACTAATACAAACCAGCTTCAGCAGCACTTCTTTGCACGAAATCCTCTCATGAATTCATTTTTCATACTTGATAGCCTTAGTCAACCAAAGCGTTTCGGTTCTAGCTTCATATTTAGGCATCTGAAACTCTCTTAGCTTGCAGTCTCAAGAACACAAGAGGTTCAAATGCACGCACAAATCAGACCTTCTAGCAAGGCAAGTTAAAGAACAAAAGGTCCTTTCCTGTTTAATTTCAGTGAGGTAATTCAGTGAGAAAATTCAAACACCACACAGTAGGGCTAAACTTGTTCCTTTACTGTCTTATCTAAATTGGCTTCCTTCAGAAGTGATTCAACTGAATCGATAAAAAAGCTCTCAAAAAACCTCTCATGCTCCTACCTATAAAAAACATAGTCAGCTGCTTTTAAACAAGATTTTTATTGGATGTTTTCCTCCTTCTGAGCTATATGGAAATTCAGAAGCAGCACTTTGTTTCCTCAACATGTTGACACTGCAAGAGGGAAAAAAATTGTCCGTAGTCTTATAATTGCACTGTATTTTCTATGTGCTGCACACACATCAGAATAGGTAGTAAAGAAACTAGGAAAGGAGTCACCAAACTACAGCTTGTTCCACCTTTTACTGAAAGGAACAGGCAAAAATGTCTGCATTTGATCCCCTCAACAAACAAATCTAAATGTATGTATTGGTGCTTTGGATAGCTACAATATTCACTAACATTGCAGAAGGTACCCACATCTCATGGTACTCAAAGTGTTAATTCGTAGCCTCCCAAATAGGATTGTACGTACATCTCTGTTTCACAAATAAGTAACCGAGGTATATTAATGCTTAAGTACATCTACAAATCTGACTTCTGGTAGCTAAACAAGAAGTTAGAAGGCTTGCAGAACTTCCAAAGCATTTTAATTTTGCAATCTGAATTTTCCTTTGTTTTTAATCACTGGTCCTTCTGGTATCCCCACACACCCCACAGGACAGCATTTCCCCCTAGTAACAAGACACCACCACTCATCCTTGTTCCTCTAAAGTTGCTGTGGGAAAGACAAGGATAGGCTAAGGACTGAATCTGAGAGCAAGCTGTTGAACAATAAAGTGAGAGTCCTCCAGTGAGAATACACCACATCTCACACAGGTCACGCTACAACTGAGCCAAAACTGACCTGCACTGGACATAAGCCACAGGCACACACAAAAGACTATGTCACAAACAGAATCGTGTGTGAGCCCTCTAACACCAGCATCCATGGCCAGAACACAGCTTTCATCAGCCTGGCATAAGATACAGCAATAAGAACTTACCTGCATCTATGTGCACTAAGTGCACAGTGTTCTTTCATCGTCTAAATCTGCAGTTTCACTAGCAATGGCTATTTGATTTAGCTGGTATAGCCTGGACACTTTACACTCATATTATGCGCTGCAGAAGCACATCTCATTTGAATGCTGCTACCCTTTAACAGGATCACTTATTTTATGTAAACAGAAGAGGCATATCAGCACTTCAGAAGATACAGACCCAACTTTTCTCCCACTGACAAACTTTTGCACTCTACTCACTGTCCGACCTATCTAACAAAGCACCTTCCATGCTTAACATTTAACCTACTAAGAAAGCAAACCCAAAATAACAGATACCCACTCAAGGCTTACTCTGCCACACAGTATTTAAGACTGATGAGGCTTTTTTCATACTTATGCACAGAAATCTTACAAATGTTTACAAACAATCATCAGCTCCAAATGGTGTCTACTCTGTTGATAGCCTGCTCATACTCAGAAGGATGCATTAGCTGAAACCTGTCTGCCAACTAATGTAACAGTCACAAATTCAGAAATTGGAATGTATTTTAAAATTATCACCAAGGTGACCTACTCCACGTACTGCATGTTATCTCTTTGACACAAACCCACGCCTTTGAAACTCAACTGAGCAACTGGCTCTGTAATCGCAGATGGTTGTAGAGCCAGGCTCTGGTTTCTCATGACTCAGAAGTTCACAAATTTCAAAATGCATATTTTTACCCTCTGAGCATCAATGAGGTTTTCCTGCAGAATGAACTGCGCAGACATATGCAGCCTAAACTCAGGTACCTGAGTCAACACTAGAGTCAACATCCATTTGCATGCTTTGAAAGTTACAACTTAAAAGTCAAAGCCAGCTACATTCATTTCGCTTGAAAGGAGATGCTGAAATACGAGAATATGTGGCCTGAGACACTGAAAACATGTTTATCAGTGAAAGATAAGAAAGCATTCTCATGTGCTCTGTGGTTTTACAAGTCATTGCTATTACACTGACTGGGGCTAACTGATGAAATGAGTAAATATGAGGTGAAACAGGATGCTAACACACTGCACTGCAAATTTATGAGCAAACATTAGCCCAAATCCTTACTCTTTTAAGAGGTTGCAGAGATTGTAAAGATATTGCTAAATTTAGAAACATGGAACAGAAAGATCACAGTGATGTGGCTCAGGTCTGGACAGGCACTCAGAAACTGACAGTTTTTTAGAACCTACACATCTATCCAAGTCACTTTCCTATTTATTGTATTTCAGTGTGAATTCAGCAAAGATCTAGAACAAAAAAAAAATTATTAGACTTTCCAGTATCCAGCAGCCTAGGGTAAGAAAGATATCCTCCCTCCAGGCCATGTAAAGCTATGAATCAAGTGATACTTCTGGTTTTGGAAAACCCTCTGCAAAACACTCCCAAGCAGAACAGAAGGAAAACAGCACAGCTACTGCATGTTTATGGAGTTCTACAAGAAGCAGGCTTTCCACTCTGCTCACTACCTACAGAAGCAGCAAGCAAAGCAAATGGGTGAAGAAGTTCTGTGGTGTCAATGGCTGTCTGCTGAAATATTCAAGAAGCTGTATCTCAAAAGTACCAGCAGGCATTCATTTTTGCTATAAACACTTTGAAACACAATCCTTATGATGGTAAAATTGGGATTTCAGAGGACAAAATAATTTTGCCCAACTGCCAAGCACATTACTTATCAGTACTGTTCTTCTGTCTGTCCCTTTCATCCTACTCTCCAAACAATGTCTGCGAACAAGCTGATCCATGCTTTCAAAATCCTTAGGTGAACACAAAGCTGGAAAAGTTACATGACATGAGCCCATCTTCTGGCAACAAGTAAAGAAACAGCTTTACTGTGGCAGGGAACTGAAGAAAAAACTCCTCAAAGACAAAGTTCCAGGGTGGCAAATTCCAGCCTGCAGTCACAGAAACCCCACGATAACACTAACAACTCAGTACTATCAACACACTCGCAGGAAAGCCACTCTACTTCCAAGTCCATCCAGCTGTTGCACCACTCATTTAACCTGTAAAGGACTCTGCACCTAACAAATTCAGTATATATATAAAAAATGAAATGAAATGAAATAAAATAAAATAAAATAAATCTCTATTTCCATGACTATCTGCTGCCCTTCCAAGAAATGAGAAAACCCTCAGAAACGCCTAATCCCAGTTCCTCACACACAGGCCTTTATAGGCTACACTGTAACTGGCTGTCTTGCTGCCCTTCTGAAGGACAACCTTGTGCAACGTGCAAGATGTGCATCCTAGCAAGGCAAGACCAGGATCTCCAGGGGCAGCGTGCAGGCATTCGGACACTTTTTTCAATTTCACCAGCAGTCATGGTGTCGTTCAGCTGTGGTGCAGGCTCTTGCTCTCTCTCAAAAGTGTGCACACCCTTCCTGAGACAAACAGACCTCTCACTCAACTAGGGGACAGCCTGAAGGGCTTACCCACTGGAAGACACACTCCCGGAGCTCCAGTGTAGTGCTTGATATGCAGGGTCATCAGGGTCATAATTTAAATTCTTGCACATGTACATGCTCAGTTCCTGCATCCCTCAGTGATTTCAAGTGATTGAAACTACAAAGCCGGTCAACTAAAGACAGGGGAAGGAAGGTGGCAGGAGTAGAAAACAGCTCCTCTATTTTTATTATTATTATTATTATTAGAAAAAGAAGTATACAGGAAGAGAACTTGTCACTAAATGCATGCAAGTTCTCATACAAATCTATAAATTGTGGTTAATGTTAAAGTTATGTTCCCCTGAGTCCCTTTTTTTCAGAAAGGGAGAAAAATAGTCACTGTGAAAGTTTTAGGTTCACATGCAGAACCACAGTATTAACTAACATGCTCAAACCGCCTGAAATTTGAATGGCCCTTTAAAAAAACATTCAATAACTAGGTCTGATCTCAGATTCAATTAACACAGGTATTTGCAAATATGCGTCTAACCTAGTAACAACCACCACCAAGAGAGTATGTTGGTCAGATTTTGTACTAAATCATCTATGAAAGACAGCCAGTGTCCTGTCTCCTGACAGGACAAGGAGAGCTACAGAGTCCTTTCTCAGCAGCACTGGCTGGCAAAGGACGTGCTGTGATATCACTTCAGACAGGCACAGTTACACACCACTCCCATTAAATCTGGAGCACACTTATCTCTCACTTGCTCTCATTTCTACATTTTCAAAGACTGCCCCAAATCTCTTTCTGCACTTTTCCTGAATAGCAAATAAGGAAAAAGAAGATGCTTTCCAAAAAGTATTATTTTAAAAAAGCACTCATATGACTCTCCTACAAATAGACGCCAATACCATGTGGTTCATTCACAGTTGTGGCGGCAGCAGCAGCAGTGTTTCATCATATTTACCATATGGAAGTAAGAATACACTGAAAAAGCAATTTAACTCTTCTAGCACCAAGCTACACAATATCCAAGTCTACAGTTAAGATGCCAGAGTGCCAGACACTGTGAGGACTGAAATTCACAATAAGCAACTTGAAATTTACGATACAATAGTCAATCCAAGTTACTGAATCTTGAAAGTCTACTGACTGCCACTGACAGCAGGGCACAAACCAGTGCCACAGCCACAACCCAGATTTTTCAATTAATAAACTCACTTACCTTAGGATCATTAACTCACTTATCTTTCCCCTACTGTGTAAGGTCTATCCCTTACTAAAAATGCAGTAGAGAAACCCCTGGAATCTGTTTGGTTTGGATTTTTTAATTTTTCTTGCTTTACTCTGTTAGCTTTCCAAGAAGGAATATTTCCATTAAAGAGGGGAACAGTAGTTGCACAGATACACATCTCTACAAAATGGAGAAGTGTCATTCCAGACACCCTGGGTATTTCTTTCAACTAGTACTGTCACCACCGGAATTGCAAAACAGCATCTAACTTGTAAAAGACCAATCATCCCGTTCTCTCACTTTTCCAATCCATCAGTTGCAACTTTCTGCAAAGTTTTACCAAAGAAAAATACTCTATTTCTCCCTGAAAGCTCGCAAAAATGAACACCTCTGTTGTATGGACATCTGCATCGGTACATACAGTTTCCTCTAGAGAAAAGGCCAGGCTATGCCTGTGACACTAGTTATGTTCAAGAGCTGGGTTAGTTTGAACTATTTTCAGAGGTGAATTCAGGAAAAGGCACAACTGTTTAGAGGCAAAAAAAAAAAAAAAGTAGAAAAACTGTTAGTCTCGGTTTTCCGCAGCTCCCTGCCAGAATCCAACAAATCTCACACTCTTATCACCAAACACCTCTATTAGGGGCGTTGTGCCGCGTCCGTGAACCCACAAACCAGGTAACAGCCGTAAAGAAGGAGCTGAGGACAGGCGGGCCCGGGCCCTTACGAACGGCCCCAAGAGTCGCATTTCCCTCCCCGCAAGTTCCCTGCCCAGCTGCAGCTCCCGGCCGGGCAGGGCCGGGCAGGGCCGGGCAGGGCAGCGCGGGCCGGCCGGCGAGACCCCC
>WBMY01005176.1:641719-702686 GCA_013397315.1 Donacobius atricapilla
CGGGGGCCGCCGGCCCCTCCTCCGCCTCCGCCCTGGCTCTCCCCGCGCAGCTCCTCCGCTCCGGCCCGCGGCCGCGGGGCGCCGTGTCCGTCGGTCGCTCGGAGCTGTGCCGGCGGAAGGGCCGCCGGGGGCTATCGGGATTTCTGCGGGAGCCCCGGAGCGGAGCGTGCGGGGATGCCATCCACCGGGCTTCCGAGCCTCTTCAGCTTCCGTGGTGGGCGGGGGCCCTTCTGGCAGGGAATTGAGCCACGTCTTTGGGGCTGCTTCTCCCTACGCTGGTGAAGCAACTCTGCGGCCGCGGCGACCGCTCTGAGCCGCGCCCGGCTTGGTGCAGGAGGTGCGGCTTGGCAGCGACCTTCAGGCCCTGGACTGCGAGCCAGCAGCGCTGCCCAGGTGTCCGTGCCTGCTGTGGCTGCTGGCGGCGTGCAGGCACACGGCGTGGCCGGCCTTGGAAGCCGTTTGCAAATGTGTATAGGTGTAAGGAGTAAGAGAGAACCCTTAGGGGTGAGACTGCACGGGGTGTCCGTGTGAAAACACGCCATGAGTCTAAGGCAGAGTGAAATCGCGGGGATATCGGACTCCGAACGACGTCAGCTCCGAAGTTATCCGTGACTTCCTCGACGTGCAGCCCTGCTTGCCGCTGCTGTTCTGGCCCTTCGCTTTCTGTCTTGCAGTGGGCCTCTCCTGATGGAAAAGAGTTAAATGTTTCACTCACAAAACATGAAAAATCTGTGTTACAGCACCTGTTTAAGGGGCATTTAGTGATACTCCAAATTATTAGGCTGATACATACAAATATTTTTCTGGTCAAGAAAACATTTGTTATCAGAAAGATGTGTCAGGAGTTGATTATATCAACTGCTTGTGTGCTGGTATTGTTTCTATCCTTTTTCTGCTTCTCTGTTCTGTTTCTGATAGTCACAGTTCAATGACAGTATGGCTTAAACAGCCATTTAGTCTGAGCACACATATGTTGTCTAAATAGGGTTTCATTTCAACAGATGTGAACGTATGTTTTCTGATCTTTTCTTACTTCACATCCTGGGTTTAGGATTAGGCTTAGGCTGAGCTTTGCAAGTGTGTGGTATGTGGAAATCAAGTCCAGACATGTTGATACAGTTGGAAGTTTTACTTCCTGTTTCAACTTGCTCTAAAAGCACACAGCAGGCATTTTATGTGTGAATGATCAAAATACACCAAATGAAATAAGCTGCAAGCTACACAGACCTTCAATTCTGAGGAAGAACCATTCAATGTCTGACATAAAAAGAAGAAAATTTCATTTTGGGCATTTTAATCTAGTGCTGTACACTGATTCCAAACATGTTTGTTTTTTTCCCACCACAACTGGTGAGTGAAGCTTACCAAGAAAGATGGGACACTCTACTAGATCAGAATGAGTTGGTTGATGCTTTTGGGGAGTGTGCCTGATGGCTTTATTGGCATCCAAAGACATCGGCACTTTGAGTAGTGTAATTTCTAGATGCAGCTGCTCCCCCTGACCGCAGCTGCTTGCTTCTGAGTCTGCTTCTAATCCCACCTCTTCCAGGCATCAGCCTTGCCCAGCCACAAGCTTTCCGTGGCACCAGATCCACCATAGGGCTGTCCTGTAGCAGAGGAACCCTGTGAGCCTCGGCTAAGCAGCACGTGAGAGGCCCTTATGCTCAGCAGCCTGAATATCAAGTTGCTGTAGTGTCCCCTACACAGCTGATCACAGGTTTTATCCTCAGATTTGCTCACCTATCAGTGTGTGCCAGGCGTATACTCAAGCCCCAGTTACTTGCAGTGTCATGTGTTTGGTTCAAGCTGATACTGAGTGACAGTTCAGTATTTTTTTGACTGCACCTCCTCCTACTACACCACCAGTGGTGTTTCCTTCTAAATCTGTGAGCCCCTTGACATGCTACAGATCCGTTCCCAAGCTTCCCACTGTTTCATCTGCAAAAGTTCAATGATTTTTTGGTCATGAGAGCACTGCCTTAGCCTCCAGGAAAGACCTCACCTGATCTGATCTGATCTGATTGACAAGTCCGGTGCTTTTGGGAATACTGTGAACCTTGCTGGCCGGATTTCATTTTAGGTTGTGATGGTGCACCCTGATTATGTCAACAGTGTTGGTACTTCTGTGTATACTTACTTCAGGCAGTGTTTCCTTTGCTGGCTCAGCAAGAGCTGTGGTGGTTGAACATGCCTTTACAAGGACCAAAGTAAGATGCAGGTCTCTATTGACTTATGAAAGAATGTGGCTGGGGATTCTGCCTGTGCTGTTTCAGCTTCATCTGTGGTGCGCAACACTTCTGAAAGTGAAGAGGGAGGGCTGAAATGGGAGGAAGTTTATCAAAAGCAAGGACCTCTGCCAGCAGGAGGTCTAGAGGTGTCCTTGTGCCAGGACTGTGCCAGAGATCCTCTGACAACTGTGGTGTCTCTGCAGAGCCTGAGTGACTGTAAATTGTATTCTGCTCCATTGTGAGTAATGAATGAGAGAGTTCTAATTGAACACTCCATTAATTAGCAATTGCAAGATGGGTCACTGGTGTCTTCTGAAAAGCCTAATGTGACATGTAAATCCTGTTCCTAATATTTAATACAGTGAATATCTTCTTTAAATGTTGCTATTGATGTGGGATTGTTTTGAGATCAATGGCAAATGCCAGTAGTGAAGAGAGGGCATGGGAGATGATTCTCAGATTTCTTTAGTGTTTCAACTCTACTTAAAATGCACTTCTTTTTTATACTGAAACAGCCTCACAGAATGGTTACCAGCCACAGTACTGTATATCTAAAATAAGTTTGTTGTGTAATGAGCCAGAAAGGTTCCTCATGAACATGCCACTGTTCTTAGCCATAGAAATTTCCAGGAATTTTTGGGATTTCGATTTCCAGGGCTAGGAATGAGGAGGGGAAGCTAAGTGCACTTCTGCCTGCCCTCCCTTTCTCTCTTTGCTTTTTTTCTTCCCTCCCTTCTGCCTTCATCTTCCATCCATTCTGCTCTCTTCTTTCTCTTTCTTAAGAATTTTTACATAAGGTTTCTTAAGAACTGATAGTAATGGTGACATCAGCCAGAAGAGCTCAGTTGTCTTCAGTGATCTCTGGTTTGTAGCAAATAGAGACCCAGTACAACATTTGAATCGGCGCCTGAACAGATTGCCAGGGAAGTTACTAGGCAGTTTCCTGGATGGCCATATGTCTGTCTGTCCATGTCACAACAGATTCCTAAGAACTTGAAATAAACAACAAATCACCAGTACCACTAAAAAAAAAAAAAAAAAACAAACAAACAAAAACACCCACCACCAAACAAACGAACAAAACCCATAAAAACAACAACAAAAAAACCACAAAAAACNGCCCCCGCGCGGCGCCGGGGTCACCGCACAGCCCCCGCGGCCTCCGCGCGCCGCCCTCAGCCTCCTGTTCCGGCGTGATTTTGAGAAACATCACCCACCTCAGACCGCGAGGCAGAACTAGAAAGGCAGAATGACTTGCAACTCCGCTGAATTTCTTTGACCGTCCTCCCTTGGAGGAGACGCAGTTTTCTGTCATTTCGATCTCAACTCGCTGCATGTTTGTTATCGCTCAGAAAAGCACCCGAGGGCCACCTCCAGCGTGCTTCACTCCCTCGGATGGGGAGCATGGCCTGTATTCACGTGGCTCCGAAACAGCGTCACCTAAACATGCTGAGAGGGAAGTTAGAGACCGATCCTGTCTGCTGCGCCCAGGAGGGATAGGGCTGCTCTGTCGCTCGGGCAGCACGGAGATGCCAGCCTGCCGTGCCCAGAGCGCCATCCAGACCCAGCGCCCTCCGTGCGCTGGTGCTGTGCTCCTGGGGCTGGGAAGGTCTCGGAGATGCTCCTTCTACACTGCTTCTACGACGGAGCTCCTGTATGTGGCTGGAACGGGCTCCAACAAAGCTGATTTGGTAAATCAGAACCAAACCACACATGGGACTAGTTCAACTGTCTCTGGACTTCACAATTTTCCCTTAAAATTTGCGTGAGATGTAGGGACACTTCATCATGAGTGGCTGCCGTGAAGGGAAGCTGATGACCGTGAGCAAGGCTGTTATAGCCCGGGTGAAGCCCTAGCTGCTGTGCACAGGCAGGTGTGCAGTCCACAGCGTGCATGTGGAGGAGGACGGTGCTGGTGGCAGAGGGCGTAGAAAGGCTGCAGCTCCTTTGTTCTTCCTCTGCATCATCCCCATCCTCTGCTCTCCCCCTTTCCATTAAATTTGTAGCAGACATGCAGAGCACAGTGCATTGCAGAGGGTAGCACAGCTTGAGTACAGAAGCTGCATCGGCACAGGGCAGTTTGTGAGATCGTTTGTGTGGGAGGCATGTGGAATGAGCAACATGGCATTGCTGTGACAGCAAGGTGGATGTGAGACACCTGCTCTGGGCTTTCCTTGTCCAGGAGGCCAGTCAGAGACTGTGCTTCTCTACAGGAAAGGCTGGAAAAGAAGGCAAAACAGAGATGTACCTCTGTGAGGAAGCCTAGGATTGCACAAATTAATCTTTCTGTTCCCCAGAGGAAAACACAAATCTCACAATAAAGCCTAACCCCCATAAGCTTCGGAAGACAAGGAGAGACAACAGAGTTATTATACGTGGTCTTGTTCCTACACATGAACAATTAAATTGCACAGTGCTGTCTTCAACTAATAACAGACTGGATTAGAGCTATAGAGCAGAAAATCTGGGCTAATGCCAGTTTGCAATCCATAATGCACACTTGTCTGCCTCAGATTTGAAAGCTGTAAGGCATTATGGGAGGCTTTTTTTGTAATCCCTGCAAATAAGTAAACAAATGAGTTGAAGATAAGGACCAGTTAATGAAGCACTGAAAATGCTTCATTAATGCTTCAGTGTGGGATGTGAACACAAGAAATAGAATGAGAGGTCCAGATACTTGGTTTAAAGTTGTATTGAAAACCGTGATTTGGCAATGGGATTTTTTCTGTTAAATTCCTCCGTTCTCACAAGCCTTGAGGTGTACATAAACATCAACAGCTTTTCCTACAACAAATTGAACCTGGGATTGAAAGAGCTGGGTGCTTCCTGCTCTCCACTGATTCCCCAGGGGATCATTCAAAGCAAAGAACAGTAAGTTAATTTGAGCAGGTGGTGCAAACATTTTCCCACATACTACGTCCATACGTGGAATCAATGAAAGTGCTATAATCAACTTGCTCACTCATCAGCTCCCCTATTTACATGAGCTGTAAGATTCCTTATGTGTACATGTGTCACTGTAGGACAAGAAATCAGACCACATGGCTCTAGAATTGTCAGAAGGCTAAAAAGAAGTATTTATTTAAAGTTTGACCTCCTTGTATACTAGGCTGCTAGAGCTAAACTGATTGGCGCTGGAAGTAACACCCGTTCAATCAGAGTGGCTAACACAGAGAGACATCAAATTGTCTTCACCTCCAAAGAAGAATGAAAACAAAATTGAGTTAGCAAAAACATCTTCTTTTGTTTACAGAAAGTTCCATGAGAACGGAGTTTTAAAAATTAAAACATCACAGGCTGAAAGACCAGGGCTACATACATGCATTCATTTGAGGACAAATCCTGCACAATTGAAGTCCCTGGCAAAATTCTCTCTCACTTCAGTGGCTATAGCACCTGGCTCCAGGAGCTTGCTGTGAGTGGGCTAAAGCTGGAAAGCCACAATACTGCTAGAATTGCATTTGTTCAATAATGTAATTCAATTTAAAAAAATGAAGCCTGTCACATGATTATGACCCCTTTCTTACTAATATCTAGAAATACTCTGATTCACAAATTCCAGCTGCTTTTCCTTCATAGATTAGATGGAAAAGTGCTTAGCACATGAAAGGTCCCTTCATAATGCTTTTCTCCTGAAGAAAGAATTAAGTTGCTAATAAAATCATTAGGGCAACTTAATGTTACGTCGTGTCTGTGCACCTGTTTCAGTGGTAGGGAGTAGTTGCATAGTGCAGAATCAGAACCTAAAATCCAAAGTTATACCTACGGCATATCAGAATATTCAATTGCCTCCCATGGATTTGAGTCAAAATGTCAATTCCCATGCCCATGTCCTGTAATAGACCTTGAAACAAAGAAATGGAATTTCCAAGAAATTAAATGTGTTCAAATTTTCTACCAAAAACCCTGGGACATACACCCAATGATAAGAGTGAAGAGAAGGAAGGAGACAGCCTCAAGATTTCTGAGAAGGTGGAGAACTTACTGGTTACATGCAGACAAGTCTGGAAAGGACGCTATTAGGAAAAAAAGGAAAGAATAAAATTAGCACATGTTCACAACGAACAGCTTCCAGTCACCTGCCCTGAGGCTTGTGGTCCTGGTAGAGCAGTTTAAAGAGTTATCACCCTTCGATCAGAGTTTAGTGCCCCTAATGAACTTGAGAGGGATTATGCAAATCTATCCTACATGGTATGACAGTGGCCCAGAAGCATTCTTGTAATCTGTCTCTCCATCTCCGGTGAGAATATAGGAACTAACAGCAATAACTTCCCAAGCCACTTGCTTAAGGGCTACATGTGCCCCGCAACAAAGTTTCTCCATCTGAAAACCTGAATAGTCTGAGGACAGGTTACTGCCTAAATTGTCTGCTTTTCTTGGGAAAAGAAACCCAACCTACAACACTATAAAATCGTACTGTTTATGTATTATGGACACATTCAGCTGTGTGTGCTGGGCATTTTGTCCAGAAGGATACTGTGAGAGGCTGTATTGAAATCTTTGCCAAAAGAAAAAAAAAAAGAATCCCACATCTACTGTCTTTCCTTGGTCAGCTAGATGGGTGACCTTGTCATAAAAGGAAATTAAGTTAGTTAAGCAGGACTTTTCTGTCATGATCCCTTGAAGACCAGTAACTTTAAAAGTACATGAAAAATGTCTCACAAAAATAAAAGAAGAAAGTTTTCAGCAATCCTTACTATCCTTCCAATAGGAAACTCTAAGAAAACTTCTTGTAATTCTCATGTTTCTACCATGCTAATTAATGCTTTACTGTCCACAGGCAAGCTATAGAATGAATAATGTAACAGCCATTTTTAATACAAAATTGTAGTAAGAATAGTTAAGATTTTATCATCACAAAGATCTAAACAAGATTCTTCATAACTGAGTATCAGAGAGGTCAGGCAGGCTCACAAATGATTGTCCTGATTAAAGCAATGATGCCAGCATGGTGTGTTGTTTGCACACAGGCTGTTTCCTTTGAATAAGCCTTTCCTGACCTTTACCGCAGGCAAGAGCAATGCTTGCTTGAGGACAGCACACTTCATGTGAGCAATTCAAGGAAGCTGTAAAAGAACATGGATCCAAGCCCCAAGGCTTGGAAAAACCTCCACTTTTGTACTGTCATTGTGTTACAGAAAAGCCATAACCATTCACCTCAGCAAGGACACAGGTTTGAGGGACCCCGGGATAATAGTGGTGCTCTTTCACCAGCCCACACACAGTGTGTGGTCACCTTGTCCTCTCCTGTGATGGCAAGATCTGTCAAAACACAGAAGCACAGCAGACACAAAGAAGATCCATGTTCAGCTGGGAATCAGCTGATACATGTGGAATACCTACCTTTGCATTGGATCTCTTTTTTCTGCTAAATGCTTCAGCCTTACCATTATCCATGAGATTTCCCAATTCCTCACCCAGGGACACAGGGGTGAAGGCATGAACCTTGCTTGTAACCAAATATGCCTTTTCCCCAGTAACCTTGTGCCAAGCACCAGTAGGAAGCAAGGGACTACTGATAGGTATTTTTTGATAAAAACGCATTACAGGCAGCATAGAGATCACCTCTATACATCAAGTTGTGTGCATTATCTTTTTTATATAATCAGCAATGGCAGATATTAATTCCATAAAGCTACACTTAAAATATCATTTAAAAGCCTATCCACTGATTACATAACAAAATAAAATTACATAGTATATTGGGGTCTGTTTTATGCATCCAGAGAGGAACAGTCTTCTCCTTTACATCAGCATTTGTGAACTGGAAGCCTCCACTGTTGTGATAAAATTAAACAGAGAAGTAGTTGTGCTATGCAGTGTGACTCCCTAATTTACCCTAATTTACTCTGTTTTGGATTGGTTACTCCACAATTAGTATCATGCATTTCAAACCCAGCAAAGGTGATACAAAATTATACCAACCAAGGGAAAAGTGGAAGAGATTTTTGTTACTGCAGATCTTGAAAATCTCATACATGGAAATCTGTATTGATAAGTGCAGGTAAGTGTTACATGAATGATGACTTGCCAAGTACATTGAACTGCTGTCAATATGCACATGACACAGATCCTATGCATGAAATGCTCAATACCCTCAGCTCCTAATACAAGTGGAAACAGAGAATTAGTAGAAATATGTTCAAATATTTTAAAATCAAGTGCAAAATGTGGCAATGTTTAATCTTATCTTATTCTCCCATTGGTCCCTGAAACGAAAAATTTAAAGATTGACTTTTTTTTGGTTTTTTTTAAATTCCTTTGACATGGTATTTTGATGTGGTATTTTGACAACTTACCCCCAACCTAGCCTGCATGCTATTTGGATATACTAGTGTTGAAATATATCTGATGTCCAGCATATAATAATTTTCTGTGGGGTAAGTGGAAAGTGCATTGAATTTTTCTTTGAGAGACTTGCTCAAGGCATGGATCACATTTTCCTCTAGTTACGGTGAAGGTACAGCTAAAATTAAATTTTGTGTTTTATTTTAAGGTTAAAAAACACATTAGAAGTAAATTATTAATTCAAAGCATTTCTGATCATTGCTATTAATAGCAAAGTAACTGATATATAGCAGAGATTACACACTTGAGTTCCTAAAATAAACTTGCTGTGAAAAAAAAAAAAGTGTTTGTGCTAGTACTGTTGGTGAAGTACATCAGTACATTTCAAGGATCAGCAGTTTGAGTTCTTCCTTTGGATCATATTTGGTTCAGGTGGAGACATCTGCTCAGCTATGCAAGCTGGTAGGAACCCCACCTGGGTGCCTCCCTGCTCTGCCCAGGCTGTATCCCTCAGTCTGCTCTAAACTGATAGAGCACAAGCAGTTTATCCAATATTTCCTCTTGGACCAAGGGTTTGTGACAATGGGGCAAATAATATGTGGTGTTTCATAATCTACTCATTTTCCCTGAAGGGACCTGCAACTGGAAGTGAGTTCTGTTATGAACTGTCGACACATTTCCTTCCCAAAATGAATGGAAAGATTAGGGGGAAATTCTCTTTCTCCAAGTTCATCTTTTCCATTCAACCTGGGCTTGCACCATATCCATGCTGCACATCCCTGAGAGCCTGTAAAACTATGACTTTTGTTTCATCTGATTCAATTTAAAATAAAGAGAACTTTCAGTTTTACATAAAAATAATTTCCGTTGGAATTAGATAACTTAACTTACACTGAAAAACTGCTTTTCCTATTGACAGTTCTATTGAACTCAATGAACTTGAATTTATGGTGTAAGAAATCACTCAACATGATGAAGCATTGCAATATCAGACTTTACCATAGGAAACAATTTGTTTTGTATTTACAGGGATCCCACTCAGTAGGCATCTTTTCCATAGGAGGAGCTCCTAAGCATATTGCCAGACAGTAAACTACCAGTAATAAATAGTTACAACATCAAAGGTACATTAGTATAATACCAGCAGAACACTATGTTGGCATCATAGGACTTCCAGTTTTCCCCAAGGTAAATAAATGCAGGTACTTTAGCAGCTAGAATACCTGTCTGTAAATCATGACATGAAAATCTCTTTCAGGAATCTAAGGAAAATACACTCGAGCATGTTAAACCAATGCTTTTTAAAGTTACTCTTGGTACCCATATTTTTGTGGTAGAGCTCCTAACTACCTGATCTTGCTCTCTGTGCCAGTGCAGCCACTCGTTCTTCTAGATATCTTCAGAGATACTTTAAATAGTCATGAACTAAGAACCACAAAAAGGCTCAGTTTCCTTGAAAAGCCTTGAAGAATCCCTGCATTGTTCTTCCCTCCGTTACAGAGTGATGGGAATTAGTCACTTCAGAATTTCAAGTGTAAACTTCAGCAAAAAAAAAAAAAAAAACACAGAAAGTTGAGATCATCACTTTACATGAAAATCACCATGCATCTGCCAGGAAGGACATGTAACACTTAAGGTATTACCGAACCAAAACAGTAAGGGAAGAGGAAAATTCATGTGTCAAGCAGACTGCTTTTCCTTGTCAAATAGTATTGCAAAGCACTGCCTAATTAAGTATCTTCCATCACCCACATGTCCTTCAGATGCATTGTTTGGCAGGCAGCTTCTTGTTGTCAGTAAGCATCAGTTTTCCCTAGGATATATTAGTTTGCATTTTCCAGGGTCAATCTCAGTGTATTTCCTGCCCATAATTGTAACCCCTCTTTGATAATCGGTATCGCTGCTCTGACTTAGTGGGTTAGGCACATCTGAACCCTCCCTTCTTATGGTATTTCCACAACACTTTGTTTTCCAAACCAACATGGAATGAAACATCACTTCTCTTTCATCAGATTGTCAGTCTACATATCACATGTAATATTATAAAAATTTATTCACTTTATGATTTGATGAGATTCTTTATCAGTTTTCTTACTAAGAAGTAAACATAATTTATGATTTGGCCAATGTCTGAAAAATCAAGCTATTCCAGTAAGTTTATTTTTCCAGACACTGAAGCTGTTTCATCATTTATGACTTTGCATACTCTCAAGGAGTCCAATCCTACCTCCTCCTCTTACCCAAACGGTTCCAGGAGCATGGATTATGAGAATGGACAGAATTTGGCCCTGTATACTCATTTCACCCTGGTTTAAAGAAGCACAAATGTTATTATCATCTGGCATCTTTCAACACTGAATGCTTAACATGATTTTTGGAGGAAGTTCAAGACATAACTGCCAGTGAACCCACTAGTTATTTTGTGAACCCATAGTCATCTTGTGTCAAATGCTTCACAACTGCACTGACAGATCATAAAATGTAATTTTGGAATCTGGATTTCTGGACCTTTAGCACCATTCTTTATTTCTGACACATGTTAAAGCAACCTGGACAACAGCAGATCTGCCCACATGCCCTGTAATTTGACTGCTCCAGCCAGGTATAGAGCTTCCCAAGGTACTTGTACGGGCCTGTTCTAAAGCTATTTTGTGTGTCTGCTTTCACTGCAAGGAAGGGGACGGGTAACAGAAAATCCTACTGACTGGTGTTCTTTATTGGTGTTGAAGCCTGTTGAACCCAAGACAAGTGTTCAGAAAGAGAATTCACAGGTTTGACCTATGAAAAGGGTTTGTAGCCCCTCATTAGCACTGCCTAACATAGCTAGTCTAGCCCTTCTGTGGGTTTTAGCTGTTTGTGATCCAAGACCTAGTTCTGATAGCTCGGAGAAACTTCAGAAAAAAATTTCTCCATTGTGAGCAAGTACACAGAGACATGTGAGATCAGGAAGGCGAAGCAGCAGCTGGTAGTTTTGAGATGTAGCTGGTTGGCAGTTCAAGGAATCAAAAGGGAAAAACGCTGCTATGAAATGGTGCAAAATCCTAAGAGAGAAAGCAGGTGGTTGGAAGATTGCAACATGGCAATGATCGACCCTTTCTAAGGACAGCAAGGACTTTTCCCTGCATGGTTGACAGATGCCTGGCCAGCAGAGACTCACTGCTTTGGAAGAAACATAGCTTCAGGAACGTGACTGTCAGAGGTCCCAGCACTGACAGTCCATTTTGACGTGAAACTGTGAAAATCATTGTGTTTTAGCTTTTGACTGTGAAACTGCACACCTGCAGACCTCTGGTGTGTCTTTGCTGTGAGCTTTTGTTCTTCCCTGTGGATATTAGTCATATGAGTCAGTGCTAAAATGAGTAATATAGAACTAAAATGAGTAATATAATGCAACGTACTGAGGAGTACTTCTAGAGGATGGACATCATTATTCCTAAAACATCTTGACATAAAGATCTGAGAATCTTCAGAGATCTGAGTATCAGATCAAATTAGCTCAGCTGTGATCTCTCAAGAAAATGATGGAGAGCTTAAACTTGTAAACTGGCAAAAAAGAGAATCTGCAAATGCAGGAATGATGGCATCCTCCTGCTAATGAAATTGTCAAGGCCTTTAATAAAGAATAAGTGATGTTTCAGTTATGATTATGCTATGTTAATAGTTTGACAACTATGAATTTCTGGCTGTGCATTAAAACTGTGCATTAAAAAAAAAAAAAACAGCAAAAAACCCCCACATAAAGCACCTCTTTTCCCTCCCTAAATCTGTAACAGAAAGAAATCAAGAAAATGTTACCACTGAAACACAATTAAGCCTCAGAATTCAGTCCCAAAAGGGTTTGATAAAGATGTGAACCACAGGGTACTCCAATCTGTTTATTGGAGTGACCGTTGCACATACAACTAAATGACTGGAGATGCTAATTCTACCTCTGTCAGAGACACTGTCTCATTTACAGTTTCCTACTATTTTTTTTTAACTTGACTTGTAGGAGTAGCTTATCTTTTGCTCTTTTGCAATGAGACTACATTGACAGAATCTCTTCTTGGAGCTTCCTGGGCCACTAGTTATATAACAGTACTTTGCTGTGGTTTAATGTCTTCTCAGCNGGCGGTACCGGCGGCCGCGGCAGGCCCTCAGCGTGACCGCCACCGCCCTCCCGACAACGGCAGGGCCCGAGGGCGCCATGACCCTGCTCAAGCTGTCCCTCATGGCCTTCAGCTTCGTCTTCTGGGCAGCGGGGCTGACCATGCTCATCATCGGCCTCTGGGCCAGGGTGTCTCTGGGCAGTTACTTGGCGCTGTCGGCCAGCGGCTACCCCAGCGCCCCCGCCATCCTCTTGGCCACCGGCCTCGCTGTCATCATCTGGGGCTTCCTGGGGTGCTTCGGCGCCGCTACGGAGCACCGGGGACTCCTGCGCGCCTACTGCGCCTTCCTGGCCGCCGTGCTGGCGGCCGGGCTGGCGGCCGGGCTCTCGGCGCTGCTGTACCGCCGGACCCTGGCGCAGGGCTTCCAGGCGGGGCTGCGCCGGGCGCTGCTGGCCTACGGGGAGGACGACGGCGTGGCGGACGCCCTGGACGCGCTGCAGCGCGCCTTGTCCTGCTGCGGTGTGGAGAGTTACCGCGACTGGCTCGCCTCGCCCTGGGGGCTGGAGCAGAACGGCTCGGTGCCCCTCAGCTGCTGCCGGGCCCGCCGCNTAAAGCACCTCCTTTCCCTCCCTAAATCTGTAACAGAAAGAAATCAAGAAAATGTTACCACTGAAACACAATTAAGCCTCAGAATTCAGTCCCAAAAGGGTTTGATAAAGATGTGAACCACAGGGTACTCCAATCTGTTTATTGGAGTGACCGTTGCACATACAACTAAATGACTGGAGATGCTAATTCTACCTCTGTCAGAGACACTGTCTCATTTACAGTTTCCTACTATTTTTTTTTAACTTGACTTGTAGGAGTAGCTTATCTTTTGCTCTTTTGCAATGAGACTACATTGACAGAATCTCTTCTTGGAGCTTCCTGGGCCACTAGTTATATAACAGTACTTTGCTGTGGTTTAATGTCTTCTCAGCAGCTCAGTGTTATCACGGGCTAAATCAATGAATATTTAACAGGATCAGGCCACACTGAAAATAGTTTCCAGCCAGGAAAATCTAAACTCAGTGACTGACTGAATGTGTAGGTAGTTAATATTCAGGTGCAGATTTACGCTTATTTCTACAAAGGGTCCTAATAGCACAGCTTGATGCAGTAAAAGAAATAAAATCTCTGTGTGTTAAGAAAGTATTACTTCTAGCGCTTATAAAAGTTTAGTCCCTTGCTCAGGGTAAACTTGGGCCGCTGCATATGCCATTAAAGGTGAATACCGAGCTTTCCTCTTACAGGACGTTTTCGGCCGAGGGTCCGCGGTGCTGCGGGCAGAGGCGGCTGCCAGTCGCGCCCGTTTACAGCGCCCGGGGTGCGGAGCGCGGAGCCCCGNTCATCATCTGGGGCTTCCTGGGGTGCTTCGGCGCCGCTACGGAGCACCGGGGACTCCTGCGCGCCTACTGCGCCTTCCTGGCCGCCGTGCTGGCGGCCGGGCTGGCGGCCGGGCTCTCGGCGCTGCTGTACCGCCGGACCCTGGCGCAGGGCTTCCAGGCGGGGCTGCGCCGGGCGCTGCTGGCCTACGGGGAGGACGACGGCGTGGCGGACGCCCTGGACGCGCTGCAGCGCGCCTTGTCCTGCTGCGGTGTGGAGAGTTACCGCGACTGGCTCGCCTCGCCCTGGGGGCTGGAGCAGAACGGCTCGGTGCCCCTCAGCTGCTGCCGGGCCCGCCGCGGCTGCCAGCGCGGCCCGCCCGACGCGCTCAGGCTGCACCGCGACGGCTGCTTCGGCAGGGTGTCCGCCTTCGTCGGCAGCAACATGTTTTACGTTGCCACCGCTGCCCTGGGGCTGGCACTGCTGCAGCTCATCGGTATCGTGCTGGCCTGCCTGCTGGCTGCCCGCGTCCCTGCCCACCTGCTGGGCATCACCACCGCTCGCTGAGATCCTCCCACTCCTGCCTCTTGGCCCCTCCAGTTCCCTTCTTTCCCACATAACTGAGTACATCCCGCTGGGAAAACCCTTCCTTCATATTCACCATTTCCACTTGAGCATCGTCCTCCAGGCTTCATTCCTCCGGAGCCTGCGTTAGGTGCGCTCTGGGCATCTCAAGTCCCTCGGAAGGGAAGGTGCTGGGAAGGTTCCTCCCGGCCTGGCCACGTGTCCTGCAGGGCAGCAGGTCCCCACTGGAGCCTCTGGACCACTTCTGCAGGGAATGCTGATGATGGACGGACATCACTCTCTGAGGCAGCAGGGACATATATCTGAGGCAAGGCTGACCTGTTTTCTGGGTGATGTTAACGCCAACGCACCGAAATCCGGACCAAGAAGGAGGAGAGGGTCTGGGAAAGCTGGAGAGGTCTCTTGACATTACGCCATGTGAGTATTCTTCTGAGACTGGAAAATGATGTTACTGGAAAACTGCTGGAGTGCGTGAGGGGCAGGCCTGGTCCAGGGGCACCCAGAAAGCCGTGCCAGCAGCTGACACTGGGAGCTGCTTGAGGGACTGTCCAGCATCGTGCATCCCATTGCCGCAAAGATGTCCTACCTTCGGTGTGAGCGTATTCAAGCTGTCCAGCAGCTACGGGTGCTTTTCCCCCTGCTGGTGTTTCCAATGCCGATTTCTATCTAAAGGTGGAGCTGCAGCTCTAAGTGTTACTCCCTCCTCCAGCATATGCCTGTCCTCTTAGCCAGTGTGTCGCTGGTTATATGTATCTTTGCAGGGCCGAAAAAAGCTAAAACCCGGGTCCCTGTCCTACAGGAAGATGGCAAAAGCTGTACGATCAGATCTGATGAGGGGTGGCAAGAAGAGGGAAGGGTTCATTGCCCTTCAGAAGTTTGCACTGGACTTTTACTTTCATCAGGACGAATGGAACAAACTGACTGTCTTATAGAAGGGTTTCTAAACAGCAGCCCTCAGACTGACATTTTTCCTCTCTCAAAGGAGAGAGAAGTGTGCCCCTGAAGTCTCTCTGAAGTGTGCCCCCACCTATATTTTTGAAGACAGATCTGTATACAACCTGAGAGTAGATGGAGAATCCCCCAGACTTGCTGTGTAGCCCTGGGTGTATTCAGGTCAGACAGCAATATAAATCTCCAAGATTTGTGTTTTTTTTCACAACAGATCTGGGTTTGCATTTGGAGTTTGAGGAAAAGCCAGCCATGCACTTCAGAGGGTCCTGAACTTTCAGAGCTTCACTCCAGCTTCTTTCCACTTCCTTAAAACCTGTGAACTCTACTTTTACAAATTTCTCTACCTCAGAGCACAAAGACATGCCCACCTTAACCAGCAAACAGGGGAGGAATGATCTCAGAAGAGAATCAAAGAACCACAAAGGAGCTCCAGAACATGGCATATATTAGGAATGTGGCTGCAATGCTGTGGAGAATGGTCAAATGAGTAAAGAAAATGACTGGTAGCTTCATGGGAGGAGAGGAGCAGCCTTGGAGGAAAGGCTTTTTTCATGTATTAGGTGGCTATTTAGCTGTGATAATCATGTTCCAGGTTAACAGTGTAGTGTGAACAGTTTTCTCAGTCATTTGGGTATTCATCGGCATAGGTGAACCCTGGAAATGTGTTAGGAATCTCTCTTTATAGGGAAAACAGTGCTTTATTTTTGAGGGCTGATGTTTATTATTTTACAAAATATATTTTGTATTTTTGTTTGTTAACATCCCTGGGGTTTTTTTAGTTATGCAATAGTAGAATTCCTGTTATTTTCTGGAAGTCAAGATTATGTTGTACAATTTTAACTATGGGCAAAAAGTATGGTTTGTATGGTAAATGGCACTTGAGAAATAAAGTTTAGCAGCTGCTAAGAGCAAAACAGGTCACTGTGTCAACTCAGAGTATTTGAATTGCTGTATGTCCACACAAGGTGCAACTAAATGCAAGTGAAATGAGGTATACATTGAAATGTAGAGACAGAAGCATGTTGAGGGGTTTTTAAATTATTATTCAAAAGATCCATTATGAATGCAATAAAACAGGCATTGTGGAGAGTGTGGGAAAGGGACATGGAATTGCACTGGGTTTATAAAAAGATCTTCTTTATTTGAGTTAATAGGCTCTGAAAACTTACAATATGACATTCCTCTATTTTTACTCCTCTGATGACTAAAATTATTTCTGATTTTGACCCTTGTTGCTTTATGTGACGCATAGCAGTTGGTCAGAATGAAATACTCTGTTAAAACACATTCAAGCATAGTGTATATATGCATTTCAGTGAATTTGTTCTGGTTTTAAGTTGGTAAGAATATCAAAATAGGAATAAGAGCAAGTTTGAAACATACCAGTGTATGTTTGTATAGTGGTTGGGTCTGAATCCAAGGACATCAGCTGAATGTAACAAATAATTTAAAATGTAAGCCATCACTCTGTACTCTTGGCCTCACTAAAATAGGATGAACTTTGGCAATGACCAAGTAAATGCTAAATCTACTTATATCACCAAAGATTTAATTAACTGGCTGTGTTAGTTGAATGTTTATTGCCAGTTCCTAGAATTAACAACATTAACTTCTGTAATTGTAAGAAGGAAATGTCATTCTTCTCTAATTAATTTCCAGATGAAGAGATTCCCAGTAGCTGTTTCAGTTGTCTTGAGTTCTTTGTGCTCAGTGACCAAATATTACTTTAAGCTTTAAAATTTGTCTGAATTCAAGGTTCATTTTGTTCTGGATGGTCAGAATGGTCATAACTGGAAAACGTTACTCTGGACATCACCATTTATCCCTTGCTGGAATACATGTTTGTTTTCTGTCACCTGCTTCAACCTTAAAGTCACTCATCAAAATGGTGCATTTTAATAAAAGATCGTACAATTTTTTACAAAAGGCTAAGATCAATTTTAACATTACTGGCTGTTCAAATCAAGGAGCAAGCTGTGTTGCAGTTGTAGAAACAACAGCTCTGTTGTTTGGACAAAGTGAGATTTAGGATTAACAGGGTGCTAAGATTAGACCCTTGTTATGAAACAAGGGCTATTTTATAATGTTGATCTAGAATGCCAAGAATATAAATCTTTCAAACTTCAAAGGTGTTTTGCCATTTCATCCAATATGAATTATTTGCTGGAGCTAAACTTTGTGTTACAGAAAACCAGAAATAAAAATGGCCTTTATAACAGATGAATTTTTAAATAAGAACAGGTGAATTTTTAAATAAGAGATGGCTATCCTGGAGTTCGAAAACTTAAACAATTGGCCTTCTGATGTGTGCAGAGTTTCCTTTTAAATGCCACTGTTTACTTTGTGCAACTTGAAAAGTTAAAGGCAGTCACATTATCTCCTGGAATTTTAAGCTTTTCAGGGTGATACTATGGAAGGACATTCAAAGCAAACTAGAGTGCAAAACAACCTAGTGGAAGGATCTCCTATGGTTCTTCTCTGCTTCCTTCTGTTTCAGAGGCTGACCATCTTTGTGGGGTCTTTTGACAGCAGTAGTGAATATTTCATTTGTCGTGCACCCATTGTGCTTCAAAATGGTAAAAATACATATTTCTACTCAATTCTATGTGATTCAAACCCTCAAATTTCACTCTGTTCAATATGCCATTTTAGTTTGCTGAGAAATTGGTTAAAACATCACAATTTAATTCTGCTTTGTTGTGCCCTCTACTGTCCCCAACTACTTTCTGGGCCAGTGAAATGGAAGTATCAAAGGATATAGTGTCCCATGTTATCAAAGAGAACATCATTACACACATGCATTTTTCAGAAGCATATTGGTCATGTATATGGATTTGTTTATGGATGAGACAGAAAAAAAGAAGCAAACTAAGGAATGTATTCTGTCCTTGACATTAGCTTTGATTTGCAATTAACACACAGTACTCTGTTGTAAGGAGGAAATATTTTGTTGATGATTTGAAATCTACAAAATAGAATTTATTCGAGCATCTTATCTGGGCTACAGAATTAAAATTATCAAATTAAACATTATTTCAAATGCTCCAATTCTATTAATATCTCTCTAATCTGCTGGTTTATGTGCAGCTTCGCTTCTCCTGTACACTCATTCTCCTTATGTCTACAATCAGTCTAAGGTTGGCCGAGTTTTTAATTAAGTAGTGTTTGAAGCTTCAATCTTAGACTATTCCCATTTTGTACATGTTATCCCTGGTTTGTCATATTAGGGTACTCATTACATTATGATACATTTATGAATATAATATTTGTGTTTGTTGGTTTTGAACAGTATCTTGAATCTTAGGCAAGGCCACAATAAAATAAAGGGAGGTGCAGTGCTCATATTGGCCAAGACAGACAACTCCTTGGGACTGCCAATTCTTGAAAGACTTAACATATTCCATCCTAACAGTATAGAGCAGATACTGCTTGGTAATTCATGTTTCTAGTTTTCCCAAAATAATGGTTCTACAGTTTTTCTCTGTCTTCATGAGATGCATCATCTTAAGGTATCAGCACTTTAGAGCAGTGGTGTGGTCTAAAAACCTAAGAAAAGGAATCTTTCACACTTAGTGTTAATAATTTTGGACAGCTTAATTTCTTCCATGTCACAGTGATGGGGTGCTGAGAGTATCTCTGGTCACTTCTAGCACTGACTGGAGGGTTGGGATTGATAATATCTTGGTTAAAATATCAGCATCAGTAACAGTAGTTCTACTGCGTTACTGCTGTTCTGAGGGCATCTTCCTGGGCTGTTTGGTTCCTTGACTTGGCAGACCGCACCGTGTAGTTTGCCAAAAACCACCCCTAGGACAAGATACTCTTTAGCAGCTGTGCTGGAGTATTATGCCTTGTTCTTTGCCATAGTGTACTGGTGTCCCAGCAATCCCAGGTACTGCCATTCTTGCCTAGAAACGCTCAGAAGAGATGGAAGTGGAGGCTTGTCAGATGCAGTAGCACCTTGTGTTTTAGTGCAGAGTTCAGCCAAAATAATCATGTAAGTGAAGCACAAATCTAACAGCTAAGTATACCTATCTCAGAATTTGGGAAAGGTTGTTCACTGAAACTGGTAAAGAAAACATCAGGATGACTAAGGTATAAGCAGAATTGGAAACTCATTAATATTGCAAAATTTCCCACCAGTGTGGCATGTTCACACTTTCTTATCCATTTTGCCCTTCCACCTACCTCTCTAACTCCACTTCTTATTCCTGGAGTGTAATTACCTGTAATGCTCATCTCAGTTATAACTTTTCTGCCACTTTGTGGGCTCCCTTGAACAAATTCCTTTATTTTCTAGCTTCTCACCCTCCCAAGGTCAGGTGGTCCTTCGAAGTCTGAGCTCCTTGTTGGAGAGGTTTTTGAAAAGAAGCCTCCCGATCTGTCTGTTTTAGTAACAGCACTTTTCTAGCACTAGTAGTTTATAATTATATGTATAATTTGGCAGAAAGTCATAATCAAACATAATTTCAGATAGCTATTTTTCCATTAGATATTTGTTTCTTATCAAAGCAACACTCCCTCCCCACTCCCCTTGCATATATCATCTTTGTTGACTTGATGGTATTGTTATTGCTGTTGTTTTGTTAAAATGATAATATTCTGGGTATCTTAAGCAGAAGATAAACTAGGTATTTTACATGGAAATAAGTGGGTTTTGATCAGATCTAGTGATTACATTAATAATTTAATTAATAAAGTTTAGAAGGTACCATTCTGATGAGCAAACTCATCAGAAAATGAATGTGTTAGCAGATACTTAGTGGAGAAAAAATGAAGGTCTCAGAAAACAAGTCTCATGGCTTAAAAGCAGAATACAGATAATTTTAAGTCTCTTGGTAGAGGGCATTGAGGCATACACCTGGTTAATACAGCTGACAAATAGAAATGAAGATGTGAGTGCTGTTTCAAAGCCAGCTTTCTAGCATATGTTGTATATGTCATGCTTCCAGTGTGTTAGGGATGTCATCCTTTATTTCCATTCTATATGATATTCCTTGTGTTCCTATGACATTCACATTTATTTCCTACTCAATTTTTGCCTTAAGACACTCATCATGCCCTTTTCCTTTTGCAGTGATGTTGAAGAACAATTTTTCCCCTGCTGGTGGATCCACTAAGATTTCTCCTGTGCTTCCTACATATTTCACCCCTAAAAAAAAGGACATCACAATTTTTCTCTGAGCTTGCACTGTTCAATGTCTTGTTTGCTTCTAATTTATAATATAAAACACAGATTAATCAGCTTGTCCACAGAGACTATAATAAAAGTCATTAAGCCATTTGTTTTTCAGAGTTTGCTCAGTTGTACCATCTAAGCTTCATTAATGTAATTCTCCTGCTGCTGCTTCCTCTCCGGCTTTTAATTATGACATTGTAGTACAATGGTCAGGTCCTTAGTTGGTACATTTTTGGGAACATCTTATTTTTTGTTCTTCCCTCTTGGCTTTTACCATATGGTTTCTATCCTATATTTACATGTTTTCAAGGTATGCTGTTCAGCTTCAAGGTATGCTATGTAAATGAGATTTTAAAAGTATTTTACACTCTCTTCTCCTATGAAACAGCAAGAGGATGAGCGTAAATGGCCTCAAGTTGCAGCAGGGTGGTCAAGCATTGGAACAGGCTTACCAGGGAAAAGTTGAGTCACCATCCCTGGAGGTGTTTAATACACACGTAGATGTGACACTTAGGGACATAGTTTAATGGTGGACTTGGCAGTGCTGGGTTAATGGTTGGGTTTGATGGTCTTAGAGACGACCGTCCCATCTGCAGGATAGCACTGGGAGCAGGCAGACCTCACAGTCCATCTCATCACAGCTCCCAGATCCATGCTGATTTGTTCAGGGATTGTGGAAGTGCTGTGGTCAGCTTTCAGTGCTGTGTTTCTATAGTCCATGTAGTTTCCTACGGAACGGATCAGTGCAGTGTTATCTGTGCTCTGCTGGCACTGTGCTGTAGGGGCTGTTTGCTCGCATGGGTGAGCATATGCTCAGGAGTAAGGAGCTAATGTGGAATGGGAACGTTACCTGAGGGTATCAACTCATCAAAGCGTAGATTCTAGAGATAAGAAGGAAACATTGAACTGTTCTCCTTGGATTACTTTTGAAGGCTCTGGAAGTTTATTCTATTCTCAGGTTTGCCGAGAAAGACCTGGCAGCTGTGGAGGCGGAGTCAAAAAAGAGTCAGCAGGGTGCTATTGCGACAAAGGTAGCCAACCACATTCTGGGCTATATTAACAGAGCTGTAGCCAGCAGGATCAAAGAAAATATTAATTATTTGTCTCTGACACTCATGAGGTTGTGCTGGGAGCAATGTGTCCAGTTTTGGACAAGATGCAGTTGATAAACTGTGACTTACCTGGCCCAGGGCCACTAAGCCTGTTGGGAAGCTGGGCAACTCAGTATATGTGGAGAGGCTGTGGGAGCTGGGTTTGTTCAGCCTGGAGAAAAAAGGCTTGGGGGGGTCATCAAATCGCTGTCTTCACGTTTCTTGTGGCATGATTTAGTATGCCCAAGATGCAGTTCTCTGGGTATCAGAGCTGTCTACATCTGCAGATGCTGCATTTCTTGTGTTTAGTCACACAGTGGTCACTTGTAGGAACTGACACACATGAAAGTTGCGCTTTAGTTTTGAGTCAAAACTGAGGGGGAAAGCAAACAGTGTGTAGGACATTGCCACTGGGTAGCTGCTGCATTGTAATATGTCTGTCTTTACTTGCAAGGAAGGCGAATGCTTCATTTCAGTCCCACTTTGTCAGAGACAAGAAGCAGTGATTTTTTTTTTTTTCACTATTTTATCCAGCAATTTCAGGACAAGTCAGTTAATATTTGTGTCCAGAGATTTTGTACATCATTCATCTTCTATTTCTCTTCTCAAGCTGGACTGACTGATTTGATGCTGTGCTGAGTGGAGGAACTTGGGTTGAAGTGGTATGAGTTCCTATTGTGTAGTTGTCCTTCCCTCACCCATTCTTGAGGATGTTTTCAGCTTAGAAGGGCTGAAGAACCATGGCATAGCCAGGAGCAGAAACCCAGACAGAGGACAGACATCTCAGTTGATGAGTCCCATATAAATCTGCCCAGCTGGGGCAGAGCACATGCTGGCACAGCTAACCCTGCTCCTAGATGCAGTGATGGCTCCCACAGAGCTGACTGAAGCATCTCTGCATGTCATTTCTGGGGTGTACTCGCTGCTGTTACTGGCTTGGATGAGTCTGTACCCATTGTGAACACCAAACTGCTGGTTCATAGAAGGATTGAATGAAAACTCTTGAAAAATATAACCAGATGTTAAACAATAGTCACTGAGTACTAACAGATGTGACAGGCCAGTCAAGTGTTCTTGAGGCTTTGCTTGGCATGCAGCTTTTGTAACAGCATATGGCTAAACACAATCCTGCATTTTTATTTTCTGTATCATGGGAATGTGTTACACATTCTGAAGAGGTCAGGATAAAAGCTGATTGCAAATATGTTATAAATTTTAACCTGCTAAGAAAATCTTGATGTGAAAATGTGCTACAGTGCATTTTGGAACATTTCAGCAACACTTTGTTCACAATAAGCTTCTGTAGAATGATTGGATGTTACATTAATGGTCCCATACTTACTGAACAGTATGCCTTGAGCTCATAGCTGGTATTTTTATTCATGTGGACACATTTTAGAAAGCAGAAGACCAAAGGTATCATCTCAGGTGGTACCTTTAGGAACTCTGCCACAGTACACTGCCTGCTGGGACAATACTTTTTGGGAAATAGGAGTTTTACAGGCACAGCAGGAAGCTTTACTTTCAGTGAAATCCTTTGTGCCAGTGCAGGCTGCAAGCAAATTCGGGGAGTAACACTGTTGAACATGTAGACTTCAACTGTCCTAGACTATAGAAAAGATGCTGAGAATGCAAGAAGGAATGCTTTGGCTGTTCTGGGAGATCTCCTTGGGAGAGATGACGAGATTACTGGAATTCAGAGTTATTCTGATACTTGTTTTTGTTGATGACATGTCACCTGACATAGGGCTTGAAAATTGGGGATGCTCCAAAACGTAACCAGATCAAAGTACAGACCACCATATTCCTAATTCCTTTACTGTCTAACAGTGCCCTGCATTCAGTGGGCATGAGTAAAACTGAATTGTGAAATCCAGGTAGCACTTTTTTTGGTAGAAAATAAGAAGCAGAAGATAAATGCTTAAGCTAACTATTTAAAATTTGGATCAAATAGAGTAATTCAATAGGTTAATGAAACATCTCTCTGAAAACACTGTTACAGAACACCCAAGAAGACATCAATATCAATGTCATGTAACTTAAGTTTATCTTATCAATGCCAGGAACCTTTTCATAATGCCCTTATGTAAGGATTTCCTGGTTTATTGCTTGTATTTTAAACAAGCACCTGAAATTAAAGCATGCAATTGCTAGCTTGAAAATCCCTTAATTTTACTTTTTTAATAAGTAGAGCACATAAAATGCCTTATGTAAAGAACAGACAAGAAGCCAGTTGTTCACCTTGCTGCCAGGCATCTCATTTCCAGGCGGATTATCTTATGTGTTTTATAAAGTTTGATGTAAGAAAATGTTTGCACTTCAACAGGGCAGGTATTAACACCATTTCTGGCAAAAAGAATTGTCCTATACAGTTTCATGCAGTTTCTTTTTCTTTCTCCTGCAAATCTCTGCTTTGTACCCTGGGCTGATACCAAGACTATGGCCCCAAATACCAAGCAGGTGTGGTAGGTTGGAGAAATCACTGCTTGCCATGCTGCTTGTCATCCAGATTAAAATGGTGCATGGACACATTTTTATAGAGGGCCCTTTACTTGTGATAAAAAGTCAGTGCTTGACATAATTGTATTAGACATTGGAAATTGACATGATTTTTTTTTTCTTGATGCAAGCATAAGTCATCTACAGTTTTTGTGTTCAATAAGTAATTCTTGTCTCCCTTTTTAGAGACTATCAGGCTGAGCAATTTTTAGTCTCTTGGTGGCTGCACAACTGTTCCTATTCATCAAATGAACAAGTTTGGGCTGGTAAGTTCTGATGCTGTTATATTGATTTTCTGAGAATGTATTAGTGTTATTAAAAAGACACAAATGCTTATACAGCTGGAGACTCTCCAGCAAGTTTTTAACAATGCAATGGACATATCCAAAAGCTAGTGGCTATCAAGCTAGTGAGGGACAGGTCAGACAACTGGATACCATGTCACATTATTTGGGATTTCTGGGAAGCCCCTCTAAAGTCACATATAACACAGGCAGACTGCAATACACTCATGTGGACCCTCACTCACCAGATCACCAAATTTAGTTGGTTTCAGATTTGGGCAGCGGCAGGCTTGTATGTCCTCAAGACCTCACAGTAAATAGTCTCAGACTAAATACTGAGGGAGAGAATCAGAGGATAACTTCTGTGACCACAGCCGTGGAAAGAGAATTCCTCACAGGCTGTTTCCCCCTCACACTGTCTCAGATGATTCAAATTCTTGCCAAAACCTGGCAACAGACAGATCCTTGCAGATACCACAGTGCTGGTTTTTGATGTGTCCTCTAAGATGCCCTAATCCCTGTTGTTGTCATTTTAGTTCCTCAAAGATTTTCAGATATAGCACATCTGTAGGATTATTTTTGTTTCCTTGTTTTTTATCTTGTTCTCTGATGTTAAAAAAGCCCCAAAAACCAGGCTGAAACCACCACCACTCTTCCGTTTTTTTATATTTTTAGTTCAGGTGTTTGTTCCACTTACCAACAATTTCTTCAGTCTAGCTAGGATTTTCCAAGCAAGTCCACCTTTGGGAAACTTGGGCTGTCCTGAGCGAATACCAGAACATGCCCTTTAATTTCATGGGTCACTTAGGCTCGTATTCAGGCATGACATGATCCAATACCCAGCATTTCAGAGACTGACCTGACCTTGCCCATCAGAAAATGTAGGAATAGCATGGGTTTAGTCCTTGTTGCAGACAGAGACACAGAGCCCCGAGGGAAAGACTGGCTCCAGCAGCAGTGTGTCTGCTGCACACTGCGGCTGCATTCCACACATGGGCTGAGCTGCCAGCTGCACTCAGTTATCCTACCTGGAGCCACGGAATGCCAGCTGGGAAACTGCCCTCCCAGCACAATGGTATAGTTTCTGCTTATGAAAAATCAATATTTTCAAATAAGGAGTTTAACTTGAGATTCCACAAAGCCTGCCTAGAAAGAGCTGTTTCATTTCCCTGGGGACTTTTGAGGTCCCTGGATATTTATGAATGTACTTGTTCAGATAATTTAGAGCATGAGGATGTGACAGATTGTGTAGAGAGATGTGGAAACTCCTGAGTAAATGCTTGCTTGGGCTGATGTGGGCGAACAGAGACCCGTGGGGCTTCACAGAGATGGCCTGGGCCTCCAAACAGCCCAACCCAAAACTGCAGTATTGTGCCTCAGTGAGTGGTGCTCAGCAGTTTGGAGGTAGCTCACCCAGAAGCCAGCCCCACTCTTTGTGTGGTGACTACCCAAATCCTTTACATCATCCCTGTCCCTTCAACAGATTGGGTCTCACCTCTTTGTTCTGCTTCATCTACTCCTATCCCGTGATGAGAATTCTCTGCTGCCTTCTGTCCCTGACGCAATCCCGTGAGACTTAAAAAGAAATGTCTATTAGCCTTCAGTCCTGGGTAATTTTCACCAGGTGTAATTACAGCCTGACTTCTCTACATTCCCCCTGAAATTTTGCTTTGAAATTGTCTGACACTGCTTCCTATTAGAAAAGCAATTTTACTTCACATGGGGTGACTGCACTTCAGAAATGAGTAGAGTGATTTCTAAATGCAGCTTGAAAATGCTTTTGGCTAAGGGTTGCTCTGGGTTCTTTCTTTCTTTTTTTCCAGAAAGAATGCAGTAAATTTGTCAGTCAACAAAGGAGATGGAAATCTAGGCTTTGTATGTACACATCAGAGAGGAGTCTGGCTCGTGAAGGGAAAGGTGAAATAATTCCTTCTTCTTTGAAAGCTGACCTTTCCTCTGGCAAGGTAAATGCAATTACAATAACTGCACTGATTTCATTGCAGTACCACTGGGAGCACTCTAATTACATCAAATAAATTAGCATAAACACAAAGCACACATGACAGGTATATGAGAAAATGTTCCAAGTTCTTTCTGTGCAATATTAATATGTTATTCATCAAAGCTGTGAGTGAAGGCTATGAAGTGAGGGATTAATGTTTTTAGCTACATATGATTTGTGATAGTTAAAGAACAAATATTGCTGCTTACTGTTAGGAGGGTGTTGTTTCCAGACAATTTAGTAAAAAAGAATTTCTACTCCCTGTCCATCATTGAGATTAATTCAGATCCTATTACATAAGCTTTTTGGAAACATATTTTCTCTGTTTCTGTCACCTACACTTGTGATAGTTTTAGATTTCATGTAGCAATATAAAAATTTTAGTTTCTTCCAGAAACTGATTATAAAACTCCTGATAGAAAAGACTGTACAACACATGCAAAGATGTGTAGTTGCTTTGGTTGACAACAAATGGTAATAAAAAAAAGTATGAAAAAATCAGATAAATGCCTGTGTCTGCAAGTTACATGCAAGACTAATGCTATGATTATTTCTCAATAAGAAATCGCATAAAAAGGGATTTAAGCTTTAAGCGGTTAAAAATGTATTTGTTGATTCTTAAGTCTAACTTCAGGCAAAGCTTGAACTTCCATTGTTGCCACTGGGTGAATGCATAATTAATGCAATATGCAGGTAAGGTATTTTCTGATTAATTACTCTTACAGTTAATTTAGGAAGCTTGTTATTAAACCTAGTTACCAGGATAACGGCTGAGATTGTTACAAATACTTACCATACTAAATCATACCAAATGATAGAATGACACAAAATGGCAACACATTATAACATTTTATCTCTTTGAATGATGCTAATAATGGATATGTGTGAATATTAACCAGAAAAACTGGACGTTCAATGAGTCCTTTCAGAACTGGTTTAATCACAAACAAAATGTTACCTTTGGATTGATTTATCAGAAGGAATAGAAACAGGTTCTTTTCTGAACCTTTCATTTCTGCATGAGCTCAGGATTGTGATCACTGTCTATGTTGAAGTCAACAGAAACATCTCCACATGTGTACCAAAGGCAGCTCCTGTCAACAAGCACTACTAGGGTCTGTCTCCTGGTGAGAGGGGGAGAGGAGCCAGCAGCTGGCACAAGCTATTTAGGAATGCCGGTCGGGTACTGTGTGCAGAAATGCTGCTTCCTGTACTTATCAGCTGCACGGAGCACTGGTCAGTCAGCGCTGCCGGGCAGAGCTGCCGGCTCCCAGCAGGCAACAAATGAATACTGAACAGCACCTTTCAGCTCAATACAACTCAGACACAAGCAGATCCTCTACTTGTAGCGCTGTGTCAGACTTACTGGCTAGAAAGAATCTTTCTTACTGCAAGATTCTTAATGAACAGGACGGTTTTAACAGTAAAGGAGTGCTGGTGCTGAGAAAAAGAGCTGCATCCCACTTCAGAACACTGAACCCTAAGAAAAGGGGAGAAAATCTGTCTACTTCAAAGTTCCTACCCACCGATCCAAAATTGCTAAATACATTTTAATTGTATCTTTTTCTAGGAAATGTAAGAACTGAGCTGAATTCCTCACCTCATACCACCATGGAAAAGCAGTGGAATCGCTGCAACTGGTGAATAAATCAGTGTACCCACTTGTACTCATATTGTCCGCCTTGAAAGTGTCAGAGGTGGAGAACTGTGGGTTTTTTAATGCAGCCTCAGTGCTGGAATGGTTCCTGCAGGTGCGACAGGTATGGAATCCTGAGGCAGCTTGGCTGGAGCCTGATGTTTTGTAAGCTGGCAGGCTTGTATAAGCCATTAGCTGAAGAAGAAACCTCAAGGATCAGGATACTGAGTGTAGGTATGCTCAGCCTGTATTGCTACCTCTGAATTAAAAAATGTGAAACCCCTCAGAAAAGGGGACGTTATGCTTGCCCAAGTGAATTTCTTTGTGTATGGTAACTCAGCTGGCACTAGACACATTAATAATAAAATCAGACAAGTTACAATCTTAATATCCCAACAAAAGCCACTGGGGCTTCTATCCCCAAATCATGTTCCCCAAAGCAGCCACTGCTATCCACAGTGTTTATCATTGTGTTGAAAGCAACATGCTAAAGAGAAGTGAAGCAGGAAGGTCAATGAAAGCTTATTTCACAGAGGAGTGTTGCACTGTGGCATTTGACCTTGACATTTAGTTCAGGTATAGCACATAGAACTTCTTTATTTTACCTGTATGATCTTGGGCAAACATGAAACTTTGTGCAGGCTTTGTTTGCCTGTACAAAATTGCAAAGCTGTTTCTGTTATATTATCTCTGAGTTTTCATTTGCTAATTTCATATATGCAGTCCTGCTGTTCTGTCTCTTTCCACATTGTACATCCTTTTTGCTGTATATGTGTCAGGTATTTTCATCCCAACATTTCTGCAGGAGACAGAAAAAGCAGTACTTCAGAAAATATTTTCCAACTCAATTTTTATGTTTTCCCTCACATGTACTAAAGTAATGGGCTCTCAGAACTCTCTGGCTAACCTTAATAACTAAATTATGAAAATAATTCAGATGCTAAATAAAGGCTCTGTGCCTGAATAAAGCAGTCCATATTAAATCCCCCCTGAATTTCTGTGGCCTATGACTGGTGGTTTGGTTATGCCCCTGAAGCAGAGGCTTCAGCTGGCCAAGTTTGCTGTGATGGAGGATGCTCAGCAGGAAGGTGGCCTTTCAGTCATAGCCTTTCTGAGGACAAGGGGCAGTTTGCTGCCTCTGCCTCGCTGAGGACAAGTGGCCCATCCTGACAGCCCAGCAGGACTCCTGCCAGTAGGAACAGCTCCTTGTCCAGCCCAAGTGATGGCAAAATAAATGGTCCAGGCTAATGTAGAGGAGAGTTGACTCCATTTCATTTGTAAAGCTTTTGCCTTTGAACTCTCTAATTAAAAGAAAAATATTTACTATATCAACACAAGGGCAGATACATATTAACATTTCAGAAGGTGATTAGGGGAGTTATCAAGAGGAAGATATTTTAACAGGAACATTTGGAGGTAATGTGTCATTGGAATATCAGTTCTGCTAAACACTAGGCATAATTCTCCAGGAGTAAGGCATAATTGGACCAGCACATACAAATTACCCAGTGCACATAGAAAGTCAATTAGCTGATTGCCATCGTGCTAACAGAAACAATGTTATCTTATTCATACATTTGCTGCTTTATTAACATTCAGCAGGAAGAAAATGGAAATGATAACATAAAATCCTCCGTTTGCATTCAGGTGTACCAACTTTTATGCCATAAAGTCTGTGTGTATCAGATACCCATGTTAAACAGGTCTTGTCTGTGCTGCTTGGGAGCCAAACGCTTTGGGGTTTTATTTCACTGTAAATCTGCAGAGGAAACATCATTAAAGCCAGCTGTTTGTGTAGTCATTTATTACTCTAACCTGATAGATTGCTCAGCACAATCATAGCTTATTTAGACACATTTGGTATCACTTATCACATGGTCTCTGGCTTCCTAAGCAGAAACAACAAATAAACATTTAAAATTTCAACATTACAATGAAGACATTAGTATTCTTGTCTCTAAGGAGTTTCCTAATGGAATCAGCTCCAGAGAGTACAAGAAACTGGTGGGGGAGGCTATAAAGTGGATTTTGGAGGCGTTAGGTACTCTGGGGCAGGCAGTCTTGTATTTGTGTCCATCCTATGATAAAGCAAAGCTCGCTCTTCAGTGAAAATGAGGAATTTTTTTAACATTTAGCATGGAGCAAGAGTAAACACACACACATAATTGCCACACAGAGGTAGTAAATGGACTGTAAATTTTAGTCTAATTTTGCTTCATAGGAGATGCATGTTGGCACATTCAGTGGGCAAAGCTGAAGATGACAATGGTGCCTAAGCATAATTTTACCCTTTGGGCAGAATGCACCTTGCATGTGAGCTGGTAAATTCCACTCAGTTTGGCTCTCCAGAGCTGGTGAACAGTATTGGCACCTGCTGGCTCTCCCTGTTTTCCTCATTGCTGGGAGGGCTCTGCAGCCTCTTCTGTGGCAGCTGTGGTGATGAGCTGCAGCCAGGCAGATGCTTTGGTGAGGCACAGCAAGGGGCTTCCCACCAGTACCTTATCTGTGGCTCTGGGAGTGAGGTGTCATGAGGATGGCTGAGGGAGGGAAGAGAGTATAACAACATCATCATCTCTGGCAGTTTGGCTTCAGGGAGCAGCGTGACTCTGGAGAATATTGCCTGTCACACTTGCTGGCTGCACATTGGTTCACTTTGCAGAGTGAGTCTGCTGGGATTGCAGCTTCTCCAGCAGAGAATAGCCACGGAGATTCCACCAGAGGTACAAACCAGCCCCTGGTAGAGCAGTAAGGTTTCAGACACATGACAAGTGTCTCACATATATGCCTGGCAGGAATTTTTGGTCCAGGACAGCACACTAAATGTCACCTGAATTTAAACTTCCAGACCACAGATGCTGGAGCAGTGAGGAAATCAGCACCAACTGTTTCAATTTACTGATCTGCTCCTGTGGTACTGTTACTGGTTAATGAAGAAGCAGGCAGGGAAACCTAGGCACAGCATCTGTAAGAATTGCCTTGGGAAGAACAGATTTTATGTGCAAAGAGATATATGGTAGAGAAACAGAGCGGAATGTCAGAGGAGGGCTCAGCAGGCAGGGGTGTCAGAGATTGTGGACTTTGGGTCAAGGGGAGGAGAGCAGAGACAAATCAGTGACTGGCCCAACTAGAGGATAAGCATTGTCTACATGGCCTTTGGCTGTTTGATTTCCCAGAGGATGACTGTTGCCTTTGGTAGCTCTGGGCCCTGACTCACCCGTGTTCTGCTCCTCACCAGCTCTCTTCAGAAATCAGCTAAGTCAAGTGACCCCTCCTGTGGCCCCATGCCTTGTTCAGCCAAGGCTGCAGATCTGCAGGCTCATTCCTCACCGGGTAATGTTTTGGCCTGAAGAAACAAGGAAGTGCGCAACCCTCCTGAATAGAGAGTGTGTTCTAATGCACAAAGAGATGAGGCTGCTCAGTGCCAGCCCAGGAGCCCTCCAAGGAGGGGCGGCTGTGAGGCCAGGCAGGCAGGCAAAGCCGGCTGGGCAGGAGCAGTGCAAAGGCTGTGGGCTCGCTGGCTTCTTGCTTGGAGCAGCCATTGTGCTGCTGCTCTATGACAGCAGCTCCCAAGCACTGCTGCTGTCCAAACACTAGGAGATAATGTGCTAAGTTAACAAGTTATCTCATCAGAAGACTTCTGCCTTGATTTTGCACATGAAATCTGTCACCAAGTATCTTGCAATGTACTATTAGCCCAAACATGAAGCAATTAGAAAACCCCTAGAGATTTACAGATTTTAATTCACTACATAGCTGACAAAACTTAATTATATTGCTTAAACTTGAAGAAATTAGATAAGATTTATGAATTTGTTTCAATGCTTTAGGTAACAATCAAAAATCCAATTCCCATTTGTAATGAAAATGACATCCCTATTTTACCCATGTATTTTCCAAGGAAGCAGTACAACAGAAGACCATAAAGTTTTGATTATAACTATTTAAAGTCCAGGGCCAGAACCTCCAGAGGAGAGACTTGGTCTGCTAGGAAAAAGAGGAGCCAGCCTGCAGAGGAAATTTCATTTGTTGGGCCACATTTCTTCTGTTTTTACCCAGAAATTCAGTGTAACGTAACCTGCATCTAGATGGTAAAAGGAAAATACGAAAACAAATAGCTCTAGCTTTAGGTCTGACTGTCTCTTTCCATGACTTTACTCTTGGATCTGCCCTTGGTTCCCATTTTGTGGTTATTTTAATATGAAACTCTGTTTAAACAAAGACTTATGGCAGGAGACCAGGCTTCCCCAGCAGCTGAGTAGAAACGGAGGATTTCGAGCAAATTAGGCCAAGCCAGCAACTCTTACAAGCAAAGACAGGATTGCAGAGAAACACTTTGACTGCTTCTGTGTGACATCCTGACAAACCTGCGGTAAAAAGAGTTAAACAGATTTTTGAAAAATATCTTAAATACAGAGGGAGAGGTATCTGTATATATACTGTGTTTCTGGTGATGTTCTGTTTCCATAACAGGGAATTCCTTGATTTCACATGGCCACATGGAGAGTTTTTGAAGGAGCTTGCTGCCAGAGGACTGCACTGGGACAGAGGTGTTAGGTACGTTCAATGCCATTCCTTTTGCAGTCACCACCTGTCTAGCTGAAGGGTTATATTCATTGTCCCAGCTCTCTCAGCTTTTCCTAACAGGAGACATGCTCCAGTACCTCCATCACCTTTGTGACCCTTCCCAAGCGTTAAAGTACTCTGTCATTGCCTTGGAGTAATTCTCATGATACTTAAGCTTCTCATAGAAGCTCCTTTGACTCTTCTGCCACTTCTGTTGTCATGTGAAGCATACTATGAAGAAACCTGGGATACCAGGTTTCTCAGACTCTCAACTTCGTTGTTCTGGACCATTTATTCTTTGCACCTAGTCTGCATCTAGATATAGCCTCTTCTAGTTTAAACTCTCCTTTCAACCCTCTTCTAGTTTAAAACCATTACTCCTCGTCGTTTTGCTACAGACTGCATTAAAAAGTCTGTCTTCATCTTTCTTATAATCCTCTTTAAGTATTGAAAGCCACAGTAAGATCTCCATGGAGCCTTCCCTTCTCCTGACTATTAATTTATTCTAGACATCTAGTCACTCCTTTATATTGTTCAAGCCTTTCCAATAACAGGATAAATCTGTCAATGTGAAGTCTGCAGGACTGTACATAGAGGACAAATAGTACAGAGTTTTCTTAGCCCCCATTGTGGCACATCCTTTTTCCAAGTTTGCATGGATGAACACATCCATCACTTTGCAAAAGAAGTTCCTGAACTGCTCTCAGAAACTCTTTTCCTCGGCAACAAAATGTACCCATCTGTCTCCTCCACTGTGTGCCTCAGGGTCTGGGCACAAGCTTGTTATTCCAGAGCAGGAACTGGTAAACTGCCATGGGGTTATTGCCATGGTATAAAAGCCCTAAGAGCAAAAACTGGTATAATCTTCTAAATGTGTAATTTTTCTTTACAGGCAGCCATCTGCAGTGGAGTGGGTTATGGGGTGGTTTTCTGTCTCATTTCGTGCAAGGTGTCAAATTTTGCTTGTGAATCATGCATTTCTTTTTTTGGGGATTTATTGTAGTCTTTGCTGTCCCTGGATGTGTTTGTGGAAAGCTAGACTGGTGACTGCTGTGAGCCCTGTGATTATAAAGCAAAATGAGTTAAGCAAGAGTCAGTAAACTTCTTTGCTCTTGAGAGCAGCAGGAGGCCCAACAACTTCTTTCAGTTGAAGCTGGCACTGACACCAGGCAAATCCATTCTGTGAACAAACAGCAAATCAGTGAAGCGTTAAAACACAGAAGCATCCAGAACCAGTAAGGACAACAGGATTGGGAGGCCAGCATTTCCTTGAATCTGACCTGCAGAACCCCAAGATCCTCTATGGTGTGGAAGTCATTCATAATTATTTTTGCTTGTACAGTGTTGTAAACCAGTTAAAAAACGCTAGCATCTCAGGGAAGAGCAAAAGCTGAAGATTTGTTTCTTGTAAATAAAGTACTCAGAATGTTTTGCCATTGCTTACAGTCTGTTTACAGAAATATTCATCATTAAAAGCCACAAAATATTGGAAGGTGTCACAAAAAATATTGTTAAAAACTCCCAATGTGCTCTGTGGCATGTATTTTAGCAAAATTATTTTAATGAGAAAAGATGTTGCGTCTTTAATGTGAAACATTCCTTGATCAATATTCCACAATGATCTGTCAGAATTTAAAAAAAAATAGTAACGTTTTTCCTAGTGGGAGGAGAATTCAGAGAGCTTTCCTGCAGAACCCAAAACTATCCTAACCTGGTTTTGCTGGCCAGTAATGCCCTACCTATGGCATATTGTCAGCTTTAGATTAGATAGTTTAGACACAGCTGGAGTAGCTTTAGGACAAATTGTTTTACTTTCTTGTGCTTCAGTGTCTGTAACTGTAAGCCAGGGACAATAAGGATGAGCTCTTCTGGAGCTTCTTGAACCCTCTGACTGAAAGGTTAAAGACGGGTTTTCACTATTCCTATTAATACTCTTCTGTGATTGTGATACAAAGGCTAGAATTTTCCTCTATGCAGTGCTAAGTCAAGTGTGTTTGAGGCTGTCTTCAGTTCTCATTCAGTCAGTGGTTTTAGGAGCCTGGGCTCATGCTCTCAGACTTAGCTTCTCATTAGTGCTCCTTTTGATGCAAGCCTGAGAGGGCAGTGACAAGCTTGCTTCAAGCTGGAGATGTAACTCCCTTAATGCAGCCTGCAAGCTCTAACCCTGCTGTACTTTTAACTGAAGATAACCTGGGGGCTGGGACAAGTGACAGGAGTTCATCTCTGCTTTGCTTTCCTCTGGTCCAATGCTGGCTTTGGGAGCCAGCTCTGGAGATACAAAGGAAGCGCAAAGTGACTGTGCAAAGTGTGGCCCCAGCACAAAGATAAAATCTGCCCTGGGTTTTAGTGCCAAGGAGTCATTGGAAGTACAATGCAGAGAACAGCTCCCATGATCAGGGCCTGACTCACTGACAGTATCAACCCAGCAGGGCCAGAGCATCCTCACCAGCAGGCTGAGCACTGGAAAATGCCAGTGGAGTCAGCAACACATGTAACTGGATGAGTTGGGCCTAATGTGTGACAATGGGAAATGAAGGGAAATTACTAAATATAGCTTGTTTACAAAGTGAAGTGCAGAAGATGAATATTCCTATGCAAGATGCATATTTACATGTATATATAGAATTTGTAGGTGTACAGTTGATATACTGTCGGTATACAGATGATATATATAAATGTATGTTTGTGTATGTGTACATTTATCCAGTATAGCTAAATATTATTAATATCAATACTAAAATCATTGCATTAGAAAAGTCCCCACAGAAGCACTTCTCGAGCTACTGTGAGACAGAAGTGGTTGATCTCCTGCTGGGTTTACACAGCCCAAATATAGCTCAAGAGATGTTTCTGACACACTTGTCTCTCTTTTTTGGTTGTCAAATGTACTCTGAGTGAGAGTACCCTGGAGAAAGGGGTTTCTGTGCTCTCAACATGCAGTCCTATTTCCTGTGAAGTAAATGGGAAAGCAGCCTTGAAGAATGTGAGTCATCAGATCTGTCAAGATGAAACCACTAGGCAGAGGCAAGGCAGATGGAGATGTAAATGCAATTCAGGCTGAGCAGACATTTTAAATACGCAGCATTATCTCACCTCTCTCGTCTTTGGTCATTCAGTTTAAATAAGTCCCCTTTGGTGGGGAGGACACTAAAATTTTCCTTTCAGTTCAGCAAAGCAGTGCTTGCTATGTGCCTACATCAATTATCTACTCCTATATCAGCCAAGGTAGACTGTCTGCTAGTTTGGTCAGTGAAACACCATGTCTGGGCCACCGCCCTGCCCTCCGCAAGCAGCACTCAGAGCTGGGTGCCCGACATTAGCAGCCTCCAGCTTGTGAAAGACATGGCTGCAAACCTGCTGGAACACAACACATAAAGATGAACAAAGTGAGTGTTCTCTGAGTTTAGCTTATCCCAGGGACGAGGAAAGTTATATGGTTTCCTTTCTTTCTTTAAGTAGGTCCAGTCAAGTCTAATATTGATTTCTGCAAGGGCAGCAAGAGATGCTAAATCAATAGGAACCAGCAATATCACACAGAATTACCGTTTGTCCACACAGACTTGAGTCCTGCTCTTGAATGAAAAGGCAACATGTGAACCTTTGTGGGCAGCTCTTCCTAGGAAACACCACCCTCATCAGATGAGTAAGGGTACATGCCTGAGAATCCTGCTCTGCATTTTCTGCATAATGAAATTCTGTCCAATTATTGAATTTTGCTGCTTTCAAAACACTACACAAAGTTCAGATCCTTAGTTTTGAGAAAATCTGCTTTGCCTGACACTGGTACTTGCATATATTGGTGTATCACTTCAGATCCATACAGCTGACCTATGTAAGTCTACCAAGTGGAGAGTGAATGGGCAACCTCAAAGATTCCCCCACACGTCTGTAAAGGTGTCAGCTGAGCGGCTGCAGCCATCAAGAAATTCACCACACTGCCTAATGATGAAAGTACAGTGGCATAAGGGAGTTACATCACTTCAACATTGGCCTCAGGGTCCTAATCTTTCACCTTGCTTTTAATAACAAGTTCATCATTGTCTTATGGCAATTTTCCATTTTTTTTCTAATTATTTATTGGTGTCTAACAAGCTATAATGGTTTTAATTCATCTGAAAATTGCAGTGGGGCGTTTGACTCATCTCCAGAATCGATGTGCCATTGCTTTCAGGTACCTCTGAGTGACTGGCAGTAACTCATCTGGCCAGGCACAGACCTTGCTTGCAATCGTGTCACAGGTGATGCTGCACTCCTGAATCTTGGGTGGAATGAGACCCAGGCTATGCAGGTGTAGATTTATTTAAATTCACACCAGTGCCTTTTCCCAGGGCTGGCAGGAGGCAAGCCAGCAGAAGCCATTGCAGTCCTATCTACCAGCAGCCCAGAGCTCCATGTCCCCCATCAGCTCTGTGCTGCCCTGCTCCGAGACCTCGGGTGTTACAGCCAGGTCCCCCAGCTGTCCCCAGCCCTCTGCCCTGTCACAGACCTGTCCTGTGCCTTGCTGCCTTTATGGTATTGGGCTGTTCAGGCCAAAGAGGCCGTGCAGCTGGGCACAACTCAAGTAATGTAAGGGGGAATGGTGGCTTTACATTGTGTAAATTACAGGTCCTGAATACTGCTTATCATAAAATCCCCACTGTATGTAACGATGTGCGATGGACTGAACTTGGCTTGGGTGGGCTGGTTGAACTCTGCTACTGTTTCCCTTAAAATGTGGGTCTGATGTCTTAAACAAAGCATTTTTGTGCCAGATAAGGTAAAAGGCTGTTAAGAATCCTGTCCTGCAGAGATGGGGGTAATGCTTTTCATCATACCAACTTCCTCTCCTCCAATAAGGCTGACAAGCATACAGCTCCCTCCCAGGGCAGGCATTGGCCACTCACACAGAGGCCTGAAACTAATCCTCTCTAAGGAGGCACAACTGGCTCAGTTAGAAACAGGGACAAAGAAGCAGTCATGTCATTGGAAGGGGCCACAAACCATCAAAAGATCCCCTAAGAAAACCCCCCCGGGGGGAAGTACTGGGGCATTCCCACATAAGCCCGAACTGTCAAACTCTTTGTTGTGTGGGTGCAGGCCCCAACAGACCAAGACTGCCATGATGACTCCAACCATGGACCTCAAAATCGCAACAATCAAGTCTTTTTACTGGGTCTGTGACATCTTTCCTCCCCACGACAAACTCTTGTCCTTTTCTTCTCCTTCTTTCTTCTCCTTATATATTTTCTTCATCATATTTTTATAATTGAATAGAGAAGAACCAAAATGGTTACATACCTCCTTTCCAGTGCAACCAGATTGTTTTATAATAAAATTGCCTCAAAAATGTACATTGATCATTCAGTGTCATTCTACTCTAATCCACTCCAAGGGATCTATTGACAAGAACCTCAGTTACCCTGCTTTAGAGGTGGGTCGTAACACTAAGCTAGGAAGTAGTACACAGTAAAATATTCAGAATAATAGGCATTTATTTTCAGTACTATTTTCATTAAATATTGGTATAATATATCCATGTCTGAGGTAATAAATTAAAAATAAACTTAAGATTTCAGTCCCATACTTGTGCTGCATATTTTTTCTACCATTATACATAATTTTGAAGCAAACACACACAGTCTGTAATTCTGAATGCAGCTAGGAATATTGTTTTAACACAGTCACTTTTTGTTTCACTATAATTTTGCTGAGAATGGTTATTGCATGATACACTTTTAATAGACATTTTAGTTATACTAGAGTTTTCTATTAAATTACACATATCGTAATTATAGGAAGATGGGCATGAAGATGTGCTTTGAGCCAAGGATGGCAAATATTGAATCAGTGATAGCACATACTGCAGGATTATTGTCTGCCTTCACTAGAGCCCAGATCCAGCAAAGTCATTTCAGTGTGTGCTTAGTTTAGACATGAGTCATTTCAGTGTCATCCATGGCCTTAACTTTTGCTGAATCAAGGACTAGCCAAATCTGTAGAACTAAATTAATAGACTTCTTTAACTGTGTGTTATTTGAAAACAGGTTTGCTGGTTTCATATTTTGTAAGATATTTTGTAATGACCTCTGTAAGATTGTTCGTATCAGTGAAGCACCCATGAAAGTTTCTAACCTGGTTCATAAGTACACTATGAAAAAATAAGCAGCTACAATGACTCTCTTCTACACATTTTGTTAAAAGCAACACCTGGTTTGAAAAGGTATTAAAGTAATTTTTTCCATGGTAAAATATATTTAAAAAAATAAACTCTTAATTTAATCATCTTCCATCAAACATATAAGCATGTTAAAGGGCGGGGCATACTTCAGGTATTTTCATTTATAAATGCAAGAGATCGAGTGTATCAATCTTTTGCACTTAAATGCTGGTGGTAGTAAGGCCCTTTCAGCTAAGTCTCCATCAAGCCCAACATCAGTGAGCTAAAGAAACAAACAAACACAAATTTTGCTTGCATATAACTTTTTCATAATCCTGAATTAAAAAAAAACAACCCTCCCTGCTTAGAAAAGAACTCTTATTTAACTGCTGCCATTAAAAAGTATACCTCACCTCCACGTTAACTTTAATCAGTGATTCTGAAAGCAAAGGATTTAAACACTCACTAAAATTGCTGTGGCATGCCATTAGACTCTTAATGTTCATAAATTGTGCTAATTCCCATTTAAATCAGGAAGCTATAGTTAAGATTTAGAGCTAATGGTTGTCTTAGTGTTAAAGGTCTATTTCCACCAGATTTTCTTTATTCTATTTTGCAAATGACTGACAGTGCTTATGATGTGATCCTGAAGAACCATTCGGTTATTACCAGAAGCTATAGTCTGTGAGAAATCTCTCCATGCTCATGCAGTGAGTTGCATTGCTGGGGGACCATGGCCAGCACTGCCGAGGCCGAGGGCCCGGCCCGGGCTCTCAGTACTCCACCGAGCTCACCATCGCCATCGGCTCGTCAAACGTGGCCAGCCTGATCTGCTTCGGCGTGGGGATGGAGAGCATCTCCCCCGCGTCAGTCGGTGAGTGAATCCCGTTGTCCATTATGTTTGAAACTTCCTCCTCATGGTCCTCGTACAGCGTGTTGATGTGCAGCAAAGGGTGGGCTGGGTTGCAGCTCAGTGCAGGTGTGGGCTCTGCCTTGACCTGGTTCAAAGCCATACTGGTGGCAGCGGCAGTTGTGGCTATATGGTTGTGGTTACACGTGACAAAAGCCGCAGCAGCAGGCACAGTTCTGCATGTCTCAGATGAGTATAGGATCTCTTTTGCAGGATGAGGGGTGTCTAAAAGAGAACAAAACAGATAGATAAAGGACAGGTAGTTTCTTTCACCATTCCAGTCCATCAGCAAGGAGTGTCCTGAACCAATAAAAGTCATTGGCAGTCTTGCCACTGATTTCAGTGGGATCTGAAGAGGATCCCAAACTGAATTTTCTTGGGACCCTTTCAGAAATCTAAACAGGACTGTTTGAAAACAACAGGGTAGTAAGCTTAGGGAAACAGGACAAACAAGAAGTGGGGTTTGTAAATCCTGCTCTTTTTTATGCATGCTCATGCTTCCTTAAGTTAATGGTGTTTTTGTAAAATGAAGAAAAAAACAACTGAAAAGTATACTCATTCCCCTCTACAGTTTGGCCAGTGTTTGCTAAACAGTATGATTTAATGTTTTAACAAATGTAATGGCTATTGAAATCCACAGGATGGAATACAAAAGGCACTGATATTTTCAATGGGGAAAAACTAGTGGCTAGAGATTGTAAGCCCCTTGTCTTTAGAAAGAACTCTGCAATTTGTCATAAACTGAAGTCTCTTTCCAGAAATTTTAAGTCTGCCTTACCTGATGGACTGCAATGTAGGTCTAAGTCAAAAACAAAGTTGAAAATTTTTAATGTGAATGGGGAGTCACAGAGCCCCAAAACTCCAGTAATTATTTTTTGCCCTTAAAATATTCAAGCACTAATTTAGATGAAGGTAATTGAAGCAGAAAACCCCAGTAGTTTTGAGGAGTTGAAATCAGAGCAGGTGACTGGATAAGGAATGCTGTAGAATAGCTCACATGCACATTGGGGAGTTGGAGGGCTCTAAGGAGCATAGGGATTTGGAAGTGATAGAAACTTTTATACCTCAAATCACTTCTTTGCTGGGCAGTGGGGTGACGGTAGAGGTCAGTCTGTCGAAGCCCAGAGGGAGGTCTTAGCTTGTAATGAGATGAGAGCCATTGCTTTAAGTACATACAGATTTTTCTGTAACTTCAACTGCATAGTGCTTCTTTCTTATGTCAGTAGCTTACAAAAATAAACAAGAAGATATCTGTCTATCAGTTTATCTACTGATCTATCTATCACTTTTCTTAATGTTCAAATGGCTTTCCTCATCACCCTAGCACCTAGCAATTATTGATATATTTGAAACACTCCTTTGAGTTAAGAAAGGGACAGGCTTTACAAGACACACAGGGAACTGAGGCACAGAAAGAGCATCTCCTGTGAGGCCACATGGGAAAGCAATGGCAGAAATCCTGAATCCCTGACCAGCACCCACACTTCAGAACATCCATCCTCTGGTCCACGAAAGACACAGGGCAATTTAAAGTGAGCGTGAAGAACAACGTCAACAAGCTGAGTTTTGATTTTCTAGGTGACAAACATATGCCAACCCCAAAAAGCTGGTAGCCTAAGAGATCTTTTTTCCACAGGCAGCTTTAACTGCCATTAGTAGTCTCCTACACACTCCTAAGGGGCTATTACTGCTCAGGGTATAGGTCATCTACCATGGCAGTTTCCATATGACTTGGAAATAAGGCAGGTTTGAAATGTGCCAGGTGCTGGTGGAGCAGGAAGGATATCATGGAAAACAAACATGCCTCATTTCCTTGGCAAGGCATGAACACACTTGTAGTTGTGAAAATCTGCTTACATTTGAAACATTACCCACACCAACAGCCTGCAGCCTGTTTTGTACAGCCCTACCCATAATAATTCTTACCCTCCATATAGTTGTTAAAGAGAGAAAACCTCTGAGACCTGCAAGCCTTGAGATTACTAGCTAGCCCCAAATATAGCAAGGTAGGTCAAACAGTTCCAATAAACTCTGAGTTCCTTAAGATTGCTATGTAAATTATGACCTGTGGAGGTGGTATGGGCATTATGGCATACTGTACCTTTGAGAGAGGAGGTAACATGCACTACAACATTCTCTTCCTGGTTTAAAAATCCACCCTCTTGGCTTTTTGATGTAGGCATCGAGGGGATGGCTTGAACCTCTGGCTTGGGTTTTTTGCTACTAAGGATATATGGATGAACATCCAAGGAAAAGTGCCGTGTGTGCTTTTTTTCACTGCTTGTGCTTGGGATGGTGTTTGGCTCGCTCTTATGAGCGGATGATTGCTGTGAAGTTTTTGCAGCAGACTCCAACAAAGGAGCTATAAGGCTGTCTGTCGCTGTTTTTCTCCGCACAGGCTTCGGTTTATCAGGCTTATGGTTCTCAACCTTCATAATGGCTAACTGCTCCTTGAATGGCTGGGGAAGGGGATTGGTAGTAGGGATCCATTTCATCTTCTTCCTTGGTCTTTTAATGATGAGCTGCTCATTTGCATCAATGTCTGCTGGATCAACACTTGGGTCTATGGTCTGAATACCTGAATCCCGCATGGTTGGAGTGGCATCATGATTGGACTGGGCCAATGCTGCGAGCAGCTGGCGTACCACATTGTCGTACATCAGATCACTTTCATTTGTAATAAAATCCAGACGGTTCAGTGATTTTATGTGGTCCCTATTTTCATTACAAAACATGGCCAAAATATTGATATCACAAAACTGGGACTTCTGCCACTGTTTCTTGGTCTTTATTCCAACTTTGTTCAGTTTATCAAATATGAAGTTAGACTTGCGAAATATGAAGAGGTGAATCAAGTTGATGAGGATTATCAAGTTCATGAAGCAGAGGAGAACGATATCGACACCAGCAATAATCCGCTGGAGCTGGACAGATGGCAGTTTACAGTTCACTCTGATGTGCAATTTGGAGCTGCTCGTTTTGTCTGGAGGCTCCCCTAGTGCACATGTAAATTCATTTTGCTTCTGTGTAGCGTAGTAGGTGGATAAGTACGTGATTGGTATGATGCTTAAAAAGATGATGAACAGATGTCTTGCAAGATAAAGCTTAGCTAAAAAGTTACTTCGTCCTCTTCTTTCCAGATATTTCTCAAACAAGTTCTGCTCTGGGCTTTTTTCCTTCTCTGCATTCTCAATGATTTCTCTTTTCTCTCTCTCAGTTATCCCTGGCCCTTTGGACTGAATCTGTTTCTCTATTTTTGGTGCCCGCCCTTCAGCTGCACGGTGGTAGCAGTTATCGATCTCCTGAAGCAAAAAATTAAGCTCTGAAGTCAGTCGAGTGGAGGCCAGAAATTCCCAGCCCAGAGCTGGAATGTACATTATCCCAGCAAAAGCCAGCAATGCATAAGGTAGGAACTTATGCTCAAACAAGGAGGGCCAGTGGCTGGCATCAACTCCTGGCAAGGCATCTTTTAATTCTGTCCAACAATATCCTCTGGCATACAAGGCTTGATCGCGGGTGAAGTTGTGTGGTGTGTAACAGTATATTGGCTCCTCTGTATAACAGAGAGAAAAGTCACTGCTGTGCATTTAACCTACAAAAGGAGCTCTGGAAAATAAACATTTCAAATTATATCAATTTTATTTTACTGTATCTTTACATGACCATTAAGCCCTCCACATCTATTAGCCAGCTCAGGCTGCACACACCCTCACAAATCCTATGGCAAAACTATTTACCTGAATAGAATGAGCCTGAATTAAAAATTTCAGCAAGAAATACATATTTTGGTTTAATGACCTCTCTGAAGACAATATCCTAAGCAACTGTGACATGAACTCTGTAAAGCTAAAAGACCTGATATTCACTACAAAGCCAGTAGCTGAAGATGTTACATGCAAATGCTGAAAATTAGATGAAATTTAAGGTTCATCCCAGCTAAACATTCTTCTAAACAGGAAAAAAGTTAGCTGTAGCTTAAGGCAATATTTTTAATAATAGTTACCAAAGTAAACTCATTTGATATGGCAGAAAAAAAATGAAACTTGAGACATACAAGGATCTAATCAACTGTATCCTCTCAGCTAATATTCTTGAATAAAACTGTGACTGACCACGACAGAATCTGGTGTGTTAACTACTTATCATTATGAAAATTTAGTTCTACATTTGAAATTATACCTTTGGATTTTTTACACCGTGTGTAATTAAATGCATGCTTGCCATCAGACAGTATTACGGAAGAAACAAATACTATGGATCAAGAAAGAAATCAGACAAAGTAATAGGAGAAAAAGTATAGCAAGGATTATTAAATTCACAGTGATGCAATTTTTCTCTCAGGAAATGTTTCAGTCATATTCTGCTGGAGGATGGAAGGGTTTGTCAAAGGAAATTACACCACATATTTGTCTATTTTAACACTCCTAAACATTTGTATTTTACCATCATCATCAGGATGTTGAGATGAAGGTGCTGACCCAGTAGATAAATTATGTTCTTACATGATCACTTTTTTTTCTAGCAATACATGAACGAAAGAGAGAAAGACTTGTGAAAACTAAAGAAGCATTCATTTCCCCAAGAACCATGACCATTATGATGACACCCTATCCAAAGAGGAAGACCACGTTTTCATGTTTTGACAGGTAGAACAAAGAGAATATATTTTACAGTGTTCTGGTACACCTTTAAAAAACTTCCCAGAATGAGACCCATAGGAGGAGGCATGCTCCCCTGACTTGAGAATCGCTCAAGAACACCAAGCCTGCTCTGGCTCTGAATGTAATCTACAATTCCGATCAAGAACAGCTCCCTGGAAGAGCGTGGTGGCACTGTTCTCTTTAAACTAAAAATGAAAACAAACAATATCGTATTGATAACAATAAATAGAATATTAAAAATTAATAGACAGGCAACTCCCCCTATCTTTCTGGCTTAACAAATGACTCCTTGCTTGACCAGTTACTTTTCACATGAGAGCAAATCAGAAGTTCCTTGGTGTGGAGATATAAACTTCTTCTGTGACCTAGACAGAATTAATACTACGAACTTGAATAAATGCTGCTACTCAAGACAGAATGTAAAGTGAGTATGCACTGCAAATTCTTTAACATCACTTCTGAAGACTATTTTAAAATGATCTAACTTCAGTCTCAGAGGATAGCTTAAAGCACTTCCAGTTAGACTATTTTTGTGTACTTCCAGACGTGTAACAAGAAAAATGCTCATTGACTCCCTTGGTTTCATAATTACGTAGGCCCAACCCTACCCATGAAGGGATGCATACAGAAAATTTAATCTGCTACTATCAAAGACTTATTGTAGAATTCCCCAGGAGACCAAATAGATTCCTGTGTAAAAATAATCCCATGGGGTAAAAAAAAGGCAAAGCAGAATGCTATGTTTCTCCTAAGCAAAAATTTTTTGGATTGGGTATCCTTAAGTCCAGTAGAACTTTCCAATACAAAACCAAGTTTCCTGTGGCATACATGAGTTCATTTCTCCTAGGTCTCAACATCACAAATACGTGGGAAAACAGCAGCAAGTATCCCTACAAATAAGCCATAAGGATTATTTTTTTGATTCCTGCATCAATTACTACTACCAAATAAATGGATTAGTTCTTTCAGTTCTCTTCACTGAGACCCAAAAGCTAGGGTGACTTTTGCCAAAATTGTATATACATACAACAACAATCCAATACCCTTTTCTTTCATAAATTAAAAAAAAATAAACAAATGAAAATATCTTAACATTTTGCATTTACATTGGACAGATCACTGAGAGACTAACTGCACCCCATCCATTGCCATTGCTTTGGTGAAAAAAGTCTAAGGAGCTTCACAACTCCAGTTTGGACTGACCAGCTGTACCACAGGCTACAAAATGAGGCTGTCCCAAACATTTGGAAAAGCAAATGCCACTTTAGAGGAATTTGTTCTCTTTTTCTCTGTTAAAAATGTTTTTACCTGACTCAATTGTCTGTGAGGAATCTGTTTGATTCCTTTGGCCAGCTGAACATGGTATCCCACTCTTACTCAATGTTTTGTACCTTGTTGCTGCTAGTCTACTATTTTCTTTGCATATTTGCAAAATTGGCATGATTTTCATTGTATGACATGTAAATCCCAAGACCCTTCAGACAAAAATGAATCCTCTGTGGAGCCTGGGGGAACTTCTGGCTGATAACTGATTGAAGCAGTGGGCTTCCAAAACAATTTTATTTGAACAGTATTTTCTAGTATGGAATAATCAAAACACAGATTGGTTTGGGCTGGAAGGGATCTTAGAGATCATCTAGTCCCAGGCCCCCTGCCATGTGTAGGAACACCTTCCACTAGACCAGGATGCTCAAAACCCCATCCAGCCTTGCCTTGAACACTTCCAGGAATGGGGCTGCCACAACCTTTTGGCATTATCTTTGAGCTGTATTTACTGTCAGAGAATACCATACATTTTGGTAAAGCTATTCCACAGGGATATTTAACCCTCTCATCATGGTACTTGACTCACAAAGCATTGCATCAGACTTGGAAGCTCATTCTTCTAAAAATGGTCCAGTAAATGGAGAAGGGAGGAATTCCCTTCTGAAGTAATTCAAAGCAAAAGACTCATTTAGCTGTTGCCTGGATAAAGAACCTGCCTCTCTTCATTGACAAGAGGCTGCCAAGCAGGATCCACACCAGGCTTCCAGTTAGCTTTTGTGAATGTTACTTCTTAGACAATGGCAGCATTTAACCTGGCATTTAACAAGCACCCTGAAGGCGTTTGATCCAGGTATGGTAGGGTATGGGACTGCTTCTTCTCTACTGCAGCCTGGGTCTATCATTAATTAATGAAAAAGAAAAGCATCATGTCAATAACTAATCCTGTTATGAAAGTTGGCAAAGACGTATAGGTGGATCTTAACATGCAGATCTGATGAGGACAGCAGAAGAACAAGTTGTTCTCACACATATACCTCACTCAGCTGTGAGACCCCTGCTTAATGCAGTTTCAAGAAGACACAGCAGATTTATTTTTTGGTTTTACAATGTTCTCCTGATAGTTAAGTAGCATTATAAACGGTTGCAATGGTGTTAAAATTATAGCTCTGATGCTGGATCATGCAATACAAATATATATATTTGCTTTTAACTTTATATTCATAAATATAGAAAGTTTCTACTGATACTCTTCTTTCACCCTGAAAATTCTTAAGCAGTTTATGAAGGTCCTTTTTCATATAACCATTCCAGCCACCATGAAACACAGTTTTTTCCTGAGACTCTACAGTTTAATTATGTATTAATGAAGTAAAGTGTTGCAAATAAAAATTTTTAAAAGCTTAGGGAGCATTATTATGGCTGAGTAGATTGGTCATCCTCTCATGTTGCCTAGTCTAAAACTCATAAATATAATCTCTCTGCTCCTTGAAAGATATATTCCTAATAATTACTATATTAAAAATAGTCTTTGATGGTAATATATGATAGTTTTTTTATACTAACTTAAGCCTAAACATGCACGCTAAGAAGCTTCATTTCTTTTTTTCACTGTCAGATGTTTTCAACAATTGTACATAAATACATTTTATCCTTCCCACTATGCACATAAGTAGCCTCTAGAAATCTGCAGAACTATCCTCTAGGATAAGGTATGAGAGAGATCTCACTGTGTTTTTCAGACATGCAATCAAGATGAAATAAACAACACAGAATTACTTCGTTGTGTAATATAACTGATTGTGTTATGCCGCTTGAAAAATTAAAAGCCCTTGTCAGCTACGTTTTTTCACATGCTCCATTCTGCAACATCTCACCCCACCCCACCATTTTAAGTATTACTTAAATGGAGAGAAGCGACTTGTGGGAGGTCCTGTGGTACAGAAGTCATACCTCAGGGGAATGAAAGTGCATGGCTGCAGAAGACACTCGGGGTAGGGAGAGGGATAAAGGAAGGGGCTGTGCTCAAAAGAACTCGTTCTAAAGACTCTAAACAGACATTGTGGAAAGGAGTGAAGTCAAAGTATTGAAGCCAGGAGCTGTCAAAGCTGCTGCTTTTAGAAAAGGCTTGAAGAAATGCTTGTGGGCTTCCTGCAGGCACACACTCCCACTCCTACTGTTCCCAATCCAAGGTCAGCCACCTCCTTTCAGTGGTTCCCCAACCTCTGTATACTTTAATATACATTCAACTGTCCCCTTTGAGAGGTCCTGAATTAAACACCATTTTTCAGGCTGCAAGTGCTAGGCATGAAAATATATTAGAAAAACAAATCTCCTGCTAAATTTCAAACTGGAGTTATAATACTCCAGGTTCTGGATTCATCAGGAAAGAGGCTGGAATGCTGAGGTTTGGGGTTGGAACCCTTGTGAAACTTCCCAGAAGTTTTACAGAAATGAATCTCATATATGGGAATGCAGTTACCAGTGGAAAAATCTGATGACTGCTGTTCCCAGACCATTTCCTGAAATTACACCCCAATGCAGAATCATAGAAATACTGAGTCCCACATCCCATTCAAAGCAGGGTCAGGACTGATTTCAGACCAGCTTGATTAGGGCTTTGTCAGTCTGAAAACTTCCACAGTCACAGGCTACTCAACCTGCCTTATGCATCCTGCTCAGGCAGGGACAATACTTGATTGTCCTCAAAGTGAATTTTCACCTTTAGGTCATGTCCAGCAAGAATGGCTGATCCATGCAGCAGTAATTTCTTTTTTCATTTTTGAGAAATGGCCATTTCAAAAAAGAATGCAATGGCCAGTTGCATTAAGAACGCATCCAGTAAAATACAGCTAGAAGGCTATCACAGACAGACATGTGGCTAGAGCTGAGGCCTCAGTGTGGCATCTCAATCGAAGGAAGAGATGCCAGAAGCACAGCTCACCAAGGAAGCCGTGTGTGCGTGTGCATACATGTGTGCATTTGCCCATCTATAACAAGAAACACTTTGCGAGAAATGCGGCCTGGTTTATGATACACTAAAATGATGCTATCAAGAAGATGGTGAAGCTGTAAATATGCATCACTCTCCGTTGTCTATTCAAAGTTAAGACTCTACAAATCTTCCTGGGAAAGTGAGTGAACTGCATCCAATACACTCACCACTTAAAAATAAAGGTAACAGTGACAACCTCTTAGCACTCAATGCTGTAAAAAGTCAGACCTGCTCCTGAAAAGACTTGAGCAACTGCATGCATTGGGCATTTCCCTTAGGGCGATGTGATTACTCACAGTGCCTAAAATCTGGCACATGCCTCTCTCTTTGAAGAACTGATGCTGTAGTTACAAAGCTTCTAACATTCTGAGCAAAAGTTATTTAAGTAAACGTGGACAACACATTTAGAGTGCTTTGGTAGGCATTAGAAAAAAAGAAAATATTAATAATAAATGGTATATGCTCCTGTGTAACAGGGAAAATGATTTTTCATACCTACTGCATTCCCAGTGGAATAAAGTATATTTGCCAAAGTATGAACCGTGATAACAAATTGTATATGCCTCCTGCTACCTACAGCTTTTAGAATTTATTCTAAAAAAGAAATCACACCTCATTAATCTTCCCACTGAAATGCATTAGTCAGCATTCCAGTGCAATAATCGAGTAAAGTGGAAGAAACTACAATTTTCCAACAGCAGACATAAAAAATGAAAAAGTTTTGAGAAAATATAATACAAAAGTGTAAAAAAGAGATGAAAATTCTCGTGCTTGCTACACCAAGGCAAAGGTAAGTATACTTCTTGTAGGAAGATTTCTTCAAGGATCTAGTAAACATTCAGTGTGACTGCCACTACCTGACATGGGGTATAGGCAGCAGAACTGGTGATTAGGTGCTGCTGAACAGGCTGGATCTCCCAGCCTCTGGACAAGTGCCTAAACACTCTTGCTGGAGACGCAAGCTAAGTATCAGGTAAGTATACTGATAACTGTACTTACTGAGTTAAGTATATTACAGACTTACCCTAGCCTAGTGCTTACTAGCAACTGGCATTTTGCCCTCTTGAAGAGAGCTGTTAAATCATCCTCATACCTGTGGCCAACCTGTCTGTGAAGATAAGCTGGCAATCCAGTCAAGATCTCTGAAGCACTCCTTGTGCAGCCCTCTCCACTGGTCTCCAAGGAGAAATTCAACCTTTAGGTAGAATCTCTGCAACTCTCTGCCCATCACTTCCCAGTACACACATTTCTAACAGACAAAATAAGTTAGAAACTCCCTGAATGCAGTAATAAATGCCAGTATTTAACAAGGGTATTCTTTATCATACTGCTTTGTGGCACATATATATATATGCAATCTGACATACATGCCTCATTCATCTTGGGTACCAAAAGGATTGCATAAGAAAGCAGGTAGCAAACTGTTTATTTTTAGAAACAGAAATAATTTATTTAGTACTTTTTCAGCAATTATTAAAGGGAAAAGAAGAAATGTCCTGGATCCTCTTCTCTCTGGAAAAAATGAATAAAGAACATTTATGTTACTGAGGTTGAAAATGTAGTCTAAGAAAGTAAAATATTATCTAAACAGTATGCATATCTTCCATCCAAGTCACACAGTCCACAAGGAACATGTAACTCTGCTTCGAATGATTTTAACAAATGCTTGCTAATACCCAAATTAACTGTCAGCAAATGGAAAACTCACTTAATTTAACTAATTTATTTCAACTACTTTATTTAAAGGATATTTAAAGGTTAGAAATTAGTACAGCATAAGGAAGGATCCCTGAAATTAATTTTGTGTGTCATACAGTCCTATTTAACTCACATGAGTTTACTCATATGAATGAGAAAACATCCATCAAACTAAGCCTTAACTTAGCAAGCTAATTATTAAGAATTACTAGTTTTACTGGAATTAAAAAAAAAATACCTTTACCTTTCTTAGGGAATATTCTTTCCAATCTGAATACAGGTTCCATGCCAGTGAAGTCTTCCTAAGGTACAAATTTCTTCATGATCACCAAGGTAAGGTAAGCCTTTTTTGCCCAATCTCTGAAACCACTTGTCCTGTTTAAGAAAAAAATCTTGAAAAGAAAGTCCCTAAAAAAATGAGATAGGAAACCACTGCTGCTCTTACGTTTTATTGTCCTATACTCTGTAAGGATTAGTCATAATGAGTGAGATGTAGATAAGCAATTTCAAAGACTAATAGGTACTGGGTCACTCACAAGGGTAACAGCAGCGCAAGGGTGGCAGCAGGTCTCCCTGTATTTCCAATTTAGGTCTTCTTGGCTTACAGGACTGCTGCTTGAACTGCATATATTTTGGATCTGTAGAATCAATGAATTAACAATGCACTTTCCTAGTGTATATATAAATTTACAGAACCACATTCCCTGTATGTAATAGACACTGGCTCTTCTTAAAGTAGCTGGTGTGCTCACGCTTACTGACAATCTGAGGTTAAAGTTTTTTACATCTGCCCAGGTTAGCCAGGAGAAAAAGACACCTCCTCCTGCTCGTCTGCTATGTTGGAAATAGCAACTGTTATGACGAAGGTGCAGAAACACTTAAATGAGATTCTTTAGGCTGCTCCTATAGAGGGATGTGTCCCTCAATATTGAGCTGCCATCTACCATGTGGTGGCCATGCAGCATGGTGGTAAAGTCACTGAAAAGAAAGCTTATTTATAGTGACTGGACCATGGATGCCACAATTTGAGGGAAGGTTAGATCTGAATGTTAAGGAATGTATTAATCTAAATACAATTAACAAAATTCAGCCATGCAGTCAATCCTACAAAAGAGCTCTGAACAATATTTACTTCTAAATTGAGTGCTTACATGAGGAGGTGAGTGGAATTGCAGTGATGTACAGATCTTCTGCATAGGAGAAGTAGTAAGGTGTGAAAATAATATTTTAATGTTTTGCAGAGGTCAAAAATTGCCCTCTAGAGATGGAACCCCAAAGCAACTACATGCACTCAGACAGTATGCTAATGTGGACTGCAGTAATACCTGAAGTAAACTGCAAGAATAAATGCTGAAATGAAATGAATCATGAAAATCCAGTGAAACCAATGGTACATGAACAACGGTGGCTTCTTAAATCAAGGGTCAAGTACAAAATACAACCTCAGGAAGCAACAGGAAACAGCAGGTTTGTTCTGTTGCATTATTATTATTTAATGACTAGAAATTAAAAAGATGACTTGTATTAAGTACCTCTTGGCATAAACACAGCACCCGGGAAAGTTCATATTGAAAAAGAAGAAAAGGACCAACAGTTAGCTCATTAGGTAATAACAGAATTTTAATAACACAGTATTTAGTGGGCAGAGATGGCTGGTCTTCTGCTTTTGGAAAACTGGTTCCTCCACGTGTAGAGAAATTGGATTTTGTGAAGTATCAGAACGGTTTTGATTCATCACGGAAGAGATAGAAGCATCTGCTACCCGAGGCTCCCAAGGGCTCTGCGAGTTCCAGTGTGGAGCTCCCCAGACCTCCTGAAGAGAACATGGATCTCACAGAAGGTGAGGTACTTCAACCTCAAAATGTGAAATAATTACTTCTTCATAAAACTAAAATGCTCCAGAAATAGTCACTGAGCTCTGAGCTGCAAAAACCACACCACACATCTCAGCACCTGGCTGCAGCACTACTCCATGAACTTTGAGTCTGAGACAGGCTTGGTGACACTAAAGAAAAGCAAACAAATCCCCAAAGCTTGCTATCATAGTGAACAGCTGCACTTCCCCATTCAAATGCAAGAGTATAATACATGCCTGAGACAAAATCCCCAATGATGTAAATATGTGCCCTGATTTCAGTGTTTTTCTTAGAATAAATCCTGTATCATGTGAAAAAAAAAGGAAACTACAAGAATTATGCCAGTCTACAGTGAAATTATTCAGCTTTTGTAATTAAACATATACATGTACTGAGGGTGTCCACTGCAGCTATTTTTAATACTGAGAGAACCCAAGGAACCCAGTGATGATGCAGATTCTTCCTGAAGACTTTTATAGCTGTAAGAAACCACACAAGCTGACATTTCCTCTACATCATGGATGCATGATTTCTACCCAGTTTAGAGACAGCAAAGAGCCTCAAGTACTTCAGGGTAGCTTTGAAAAACAGTCTTGACCTTACTCTTTATTTATTCACAAGGTTTCCTCTTGATAAAGGTGAATGAATTATGTCGCTCTTAAACAAAAATATTTTTGACCATCTGTTCAAATCTGTTGGTCATCTGAAAGCATGTAGTAAGCTAAAATTCATCCACATTTTGGACCTCTTCCCACATATGACACTTGAAAAAATGGAGGGGTTAATAATGCAAACAGGTCATTAAAGACATAAAAAATTATGATGTATGTGTGTTGATGAAGGCTGAGAAATGGAATTTATGACAGAAAAAATATAAGCAGCCACTAGGAACTGCAGTGGAGTGATGTATGGCTCATGCATTTCCTCAAGAATACCTCTCTATTCACCATCCACCTGTGTAACTGCAAATCTTTAAATGACCAAAACTCACAGTCCCAGCTAGTGTATCTTGCGCACACCTTGAGTTTGTGTGTGTGCAAACGGCCCTTATCCTTTGGGAAAAGTTCCATCAGCAATGCAAACAGCCAGCAGCTGAACTGCAGCCAGCCTGTGGGTGCTATGATACTCCTCAAATTCTCTTTTCTCTGCTAATATCACCTCAGAAACAATTTCTGCACTGGTGTCATCAGTTTGTCATTCACTAAACAGTCTGGTTCTGTACTCTTAGCACTAACAAAGTCACTTGGGAAAATGCCATCTTCACTTGCTTTAAGTGCAGCTGGAGAGCAGAAATGGAAAGTAAGATCTAAAGCCATCTATTAGGTAAGTCACCTAAATAAGCATATGTAATTATCCTGACACAATTTGAAACAGAAATACAAATTATGACAGTTGACCGGAAATACAAAATAGAACTCCATCTCATAATATAAAAATCTGACATATACAATTTCAAACATACTGAAGGGTAAAAAGTGAAAAATACATTGAATTCATGCATATATGGCATTACACAGTGATGTAATCATTGGTTAGGTAAATGATTACAAATTGGAAAACAAAACATAAAACCTTGAACTGACAACTCAGTCATTAAACACTGTTTCCTTCCATTGCTTTCTTATGAAAATTTTCTAGCAGAAGGATGGTAGAGGGCTGAACTATGCAACTGCTAAGAGACATAGAAATACGGTATTTTTGAGCAACCTCGTTTGTATTTTGTAAGGCACTGTTTTAAGAACCTAGCATGAAAACCAATGCCAAAGCCTGGCTTCTGACTAAAGTATAAAAATCAACTGGATGAATGCTTTGCTTTATTTTAATAAAGTACTGGCATTTAACAGCTTGGGTGGGAAAAGCAAACATGACTGCAATATGGGAAGAATAATTCACTGAATAGAAAGCATGAGGCACTGTACAACAGGGATATGATTTTGCAATACCTTGACAACATCAGTTTGGAAACCAAAATATTTCAATAATGTCAAGATAACACAACAAAAGCAGCAAAGTAATCTTTGGAACCCACCACTCTCTGGTCCCTTACAGAGAGAAATTCCCACAGACATTATTGATGGGTTGCTTCTCAACCCAACACAACACTGGAATATTTAAACTGCTCACTAAAAACATTAAGCGATACAAAAGAACTAAGCAGCACATCATGAAAGCCAAGTGTCTCTTAATCTACTGGATTACAGAACAGTGTCCTGGAAGTTTAGCAAATGCCATGAGACACTGAATACAAAAGGCTGCCACCCACTGCTGGAAGCACAATTGCCAGTCCTGGAGGAGAGGATACAGCACTTACTGACCCAGCAGCATCCTACTTGTGGCTGCAGCTTGTGTGTACTAACACCATGGCAAAAACAGGGAGAGTGAAGGATAAAAAACACGTGGAACATCAAACAGACCCACTTCAAACTAGTAGTCTAATACGCCACATTCTGTGCATTTTGGAAAGGAAGTGAAAATGGAAAGACTGATGGACTAATCTTGTTTATCTATATATCCATATCACTCCAGACTGACCATGCCTGGACAAGAGATACTGAAACGTTTTTACTAAAAACTGCTTCTGAAAACCAACACAGGCCATAGCTGGACTAATACTAAGTACCTTAAATCCTTACCTTCTAAAATGTAATTAAGTTTGGTGTTTTAAATTTCTTTCACTAAACATTAACCTAAGGCTGACTTAGGTTAACAAAGAAATACTTCCAATAAAAATAATCCCCAAACCTTTATCATAGGAAAGGGAACGATCTAGCAGGCTTCAGTGCAGCTAAAATGGAAAGACAAAAGTGACAACCTATACTAACAGACATAAAACTTCCTTTACCACCAGGCAGTACCTGTCACCTATTCATACACTGGGACAGTGCAGTACTATCAAATCTGAACTCTCTGTTCATATGGTTGTATTTTACTTCTAGTTTGCACAGGAGTAACTAACTGCTAGGAAATAAAAAGCTAGGTATGAGAAATCAAACCTCCAGAGAGTCAAATACAAGCATGGACCGCTGAAAAGCACTGCATACACACCTGCATGAGTGCTCCAGAAGATGGCTAAGACTATATAGGATATGATGGGGGTTATGTCACTGTTCTGACAAAACTTCAAACACATTTTCTCACATATTTTAATAAAAAATTTGGTTGTTATCTTTAAAGCAGTAATTTTCAAACAAAAATAGAGCAAACCTAAGTTCCCTCGGGACCACCCACTGCACACATTGTTACCTCAACAAGGACACTGCTATTGGAGAGGTTTCCTTTAGCTTATGCTGCCTTCTGAGAGCCCTGTGATGCCAGGAAACCAGGAAATTCATAGTTAAATAGAGATTCCATTCATTAGGTGAGAGAAAAACGCCTCAAAAAACTTCCTTTATTATCCTCAAGGTCATCATACACTGACCTCTAAACGGAGGATTTGGCAGTTTTATATGAAGTCCATTCATGGGTGAGTTTTAGAAAGGGAAATAATATTCATTCTTCTTTTGTGAATGCTCATGTGGGCTTTCTTTGTGTTTAGGAGCGGAATATAGCTCCTAAATGACTTTATGATGATCTTACACTCAGTAAAAATATGCCTCATGGATTTATTTTAATTAACTTTCTAGGGTTGTCCTTTCTGGAATCACACTGGTTTGCTTGAAAAACAAAGGAGAAGTAGGAGACTCAGAAAGGACATTGTAGAAGGTTAGCTACAAGACTTTCTTTCCTCCTGTGAAAAAAGTTTAGGAAGTGGGGGCCAGCGCAAGCATCATACCTTACTTCAGCCATCAGAGTGAACTCTTGTCCCCATTGAAATCAGTGGTCAAGTTCTTACCGCCTCCTTTGCAGTCTGAATTTAACTTTCAGGAGCACATCCTAGTAGTGTGTCTGCCCTTTGCCCTCCTCCTGCAGAGAGCTCAATTTCACCCCAAATGCACTGCCATCTATAGTGAAGTATGGAAACAAAACCTTATCTCCCAATATATTTTAGCTGTGTTAGATTCATTTATGGAGCAAAGGCACACCAAGGATGAGGGAGGGCCCTCTTTTCACCTTGGGTCCGACTGTAAGGACACCAAGCATCCAGGGCTGCGGAGCGTGGCCAGCAGGTCGAGAGCCCTCTATCTATTCTCCTGGGACTCCACATGCAGTTACTGCATCCAGGCTGGAACCCTCTGCACAGGAAAGATCTGCCTGAGCGAGACCAGAGGGGACCACGCAAATGATCAGAGGGATGGAGAACTCCTACGGCCGGCTGAGAGAATTGGGGTTGTTCAGCCTCGAAAAAGAGAAGATTCCAGGAAGACCTTACTGAGGCATTTCAGTGCTTAAAGGAGGCTTTTGAGAATGACGGGGAGAGACCTTTTAGCAGGGCCTGTATCTCAGGACAGTGGTTTCAAACTGGAAAAGGGTAGCTTTAAATTGAACACAAGGAAGAAATCCTTTACTGTGAGGGTGGTGAGGCACTGGAACAGATTGTCCAGAGAAGTTGGGGATGTCCCATCTCTTCAAGGAACTGTTTTAAGGCCAGACTGTACAGGGCTTTGAGCAGCTTGATCTAATGGAAGGCATCCATGTCCATGGCAGGGAGTTGGACTATATGATCTTTAAAGTACCTTCCAATCCATACTGTTCTATGACTTTATGATACATGTAATAGAAGAAAAGCACAATATCTAATTAAAGTATTTTGTAACCCAGTAAGTTCAGATGAATTGTGATTTTTTTTCACAATATTGGCATAGTATCTGCTAAACAATTAAGTCTTGCCTCTTATGCTACTAAAACAGTAATTTGTAATTTAATTTCTCAAAGGAGATGCAAAGATCAGAACACTACAATTCAAGGGCAAACAAATCACTTACATGAAGAGCACATGCGTTTACCTAAACAATGACTTTGCCCATGGCACTAAAACAACATAATTAACTAAGTAACTTTATCTTCAGCCACAGGCAAAATAGAGTATACCATATAATATACAACAGACATAACGATTTTTAAGATTGTCAATTGCAATCTTTTAAATAAACACCACACACTTTCTTTGTCCTCTGTTGCAGGGCTGAACTTTGCTTTCATATGTGTTTCTGCTTTCAGAAGCACGTATGAAAGCAAAGATCAGCCCTACACCAGAGCAGCCTCTGGCCCTAGGAGACCTACTGCTGCTTCGGGACTCCCAGGCTTCCCACGATGCTGGCATGCCTTCTGCACACCCCCAGAGCAGGGTACCCACCCTGTCTGACCAAGCAGCTCTCAATACACTTGTTGGACAGACTGTACAGTTGGTCTTGAGTGCACTTTAAGCTACAGTTTGCGCACACATAAACTCAAATGTCAGTCAGTGAGATAAGAGGCTCTTATCTCCTCTGCCTGCTGATCATGAGGGTTCTTCCAATCCTCAGCAAAAAAGTTTTGTGAGAAACCACTGCTTTTAGACAACTACATTTTTATGTCTTGAATGCACACACCATTATTCCAAAAGCTTTACCAATACTGATTAAGTAAGATGGTATAGACCCCAGGAAAGGGGGTTGTTTTCAGTTTAGCGGCATGATGGTATCTTCACATGGCTTGCACTGGATGTCATTAACAAGGAATAATGGCAAGTATCAGATAAGCACACAAGGGCCTAAAGCAAAGTCTGGGAAGCTACTGTGATATTCACAACCAAAGGGCAGTAGGTACCTTATTCAATTTCACCAGCAAAGTCTGTACTTGCATAGCTACTATTTAAATTGCACAGAAGGAGCAGTATTCAAAGCAAGCAAAGGTAGGTCTTTTTCCAGACCAGTGACAGTGTATGGGTGAAACAACACCAACTGTAGAATCAGTAGTAAGCATGAATCCAGCTGAACTATTGCTACTACCAGGGTCAGTATCTCTGGACAAGCATGACTTAGTAAAGAAATAAATACTCTTTCGTTAAAAGAGCAACACCTGATTAAGATCACATTAAAATTAATATAAGTTTTGCTCTTGAACTGTGGAAGCAGAATTGAATTCACTAACCTGGAACTCTTCAACTCAAGCCTAAAAAGGTACCGATTTAGTTTTATTAGATCCTTAGAGTTTTTCTATTACATTATCTTGCATGAATTTTTTCCTTTTCTCGTGTTATTTTTCTAACTGCAGACCATCTGAAAAAACATGACATCATATGAGAGAACATTATCCCATGTTTTCTCAGAAACATAAGGGTGTTCTCTGCGTTACCTCATAAATTTTATCCTGGCAGGACACAATAGGCTACTGCTCTCTATCTTACTGGGTCAAATTAACATACACAGCCCTTAGGTAGACATAAGCAACACTGCTTTTAGTCCTTCTGAAAACAAACCTGGAACAAAACTGTGAGCCTAGCTAATAGTCTTCCACAGCACAAAATAAACTCAACAGCAGAAATACAGGCAGATGTGAGCAAATTCAATAGGCCCTCTTTCTGCCATAAGTGTGTACACTTTAGCCTTGCAGAGGGACATCCACTGCATGAATCTGAGTCTCAGATTTGATACTTCCTCCACGATCTGCAGCCTCAGATGACTTCTTCACATGGAGCAAGCTACTGCTGTCTGACCAAGCAGAGAGGCATCAAAGTGCTTCTGCCAGCAATCCTGCACTATGTCAAGGAGCACGCATGAAGGGGGCATGAGCTTGCCTGCACCCAAGGCTGTCTTTAGGCCTACTGAGATTCAAATCTGTATATCCTGAATAGTATGAAAGCATATACATAAGCATGCACTCTCGAGCGCTGCTGTAGGATTGCCTTTATATTAGCTTAATTCTCTACAGAGGAAGAGATCACAAAACTTTTACATTCCACAGAGGATCCTCAAAGGTGACCTTGAAACATCTTCCAGTTCCTCTGAAGAGCCAGTTTTCATGTACCTGGTAAACATGGTTTCTCCAAGATACCTCCAGAAGACCATCCAAAAGATGAGCTTCTTATTAACTGTGGCTGAAGATCTTGAGCTATATAACTATTTTTTAAAAAACTAAGGTAGATTGAAAAAATTTTAACTATAATTAAGAAAAATCTCCAGACTCCATTTGCAAGCAGTTATATTTCTAGGTGATTTAACTTTACCTTATAATGAAAACAAGTATTAAGGATTGGAAGTCAATCCCAAAGCAGCATGCCAAGCAAGAGCCTGATTCTGGTGTGTTTAAACTGGTTAAATACAGCCAATTCTCACCAACCTCACAAGCTACAGACTGCCAGGTCAGTCCTGTATATTAAAGCACTAATCGTTTCCCATGGATTTTCAGTGTGGAGCTTCAAGGGACATTAAAAGCAGTCATGCACTGGCAGCTACACTCATCAAGCCTACAATCCACACAGCAAAAGAATGTTTACACAGGCGCTAGTGGCCCAAAAGGTGTCGTAACAGTTCAATGGATCAGTAATTTTCAGGGCTCACCAAAACTCCACCCTCTCAGGCTGGTGGTGATGGGCACCCAAACCAGGCTTTTTAACCTGTTACCAGTTTATGCAGGACGTTGGCTCTCAGCAGAAACAGATACCAGTGACTTCCACTGTCACAATATGGCAAAGCACACTGCATGGGGCTCCATATATAGTATCAGTCTCCATGAAAGCGTTAGCCTCTCCCTGGTAGGCCAGCTAACACTCATGCTGTAGACGCCTGAAGTAACAACAGGACAATGCTTGTCATCAGCCAGGGTCCAGCTCAGGACCCGTCCAGGATCCAATGCTTAATCAAGCACTAACTTACTCTGTTACCCACGCTAGCTCTCACCTGCTGCTGGTCAGCGGCCACCTCCCCACGGTACTGCTGCCTGCGGGTCAGTGACCCGGGGCTGCTCGCAAAGGGGGGTGCTTGGGGACCCCTCCCCAGCGCTCTGCTGCCAGCCAAGGCAAGAGGCAGCAGCTGTCCCCGTTAGGGACGGGCCAGGACGGCGACACCACTGCCCTGCCCGCCAGGCCACACCGCGGTCCTGCCCGCCACGACGAGGGGCAGCGGCCCGCTCCTGGGCACAAGCAGCTCCCAGGCAGCGGCGGCCGCCCCGCCGCTGTTCCCACCCGCCAAGGCGGGGGCTGGCTGACACCTCTCAGCTCCAGTGGTTTCCTTCAGCAGCCATTGGGACACGACCCTGCCCGTCCTGCCGCCCTTACCGGCAAAGTTCTTGGTGAAGACGAGGGTGACGAGGAGGATGGGGATGAGGACGGTCCCGATGGTGACCACGCGGTCGAAGGGCAGCTCCAGCTTCAGCTGGAGGAGCAGAGCCGCCAGCGCGCCCGCCTTGTCATCCTGCTGCCCCGGCAGGATGAGCTCCTTCAGCTTCTCGCCCGCCAGCAGCGCCGTGGCCATGTCGGGGTGGTTATCGATGATGTGTTGCATAAGCAGCGGCGGCGGGCGGCCTCACGCCGCCGGGCTTCCCCGGGGACGGGCGGCGCCCGCCCGGCCTGCGGGCNAGGCGCTGCCTCCGCCTCGCAACCCGTGCCGTGCAACCGCGGCGCAGCAGCCATGCAAGCGGGCAGAGCGGAGCCGCCTCCCGAAGTGCTGTAGACAAGGAAGGGGGCATTTACCTGGCAATTTCGGTTCCCTCGGCTCCCGGGGGATGGTGAACAAAACCGATGGCCGGTACAGAAGAGCGGAAGCCGAAAATAAAACCTACGCTAGACCTTCCTGCCGAAAAAAGGGTGCGTGCAGCACCACAAGTAGTGAAA
>WBMY01005177.1:0-32921 GCA_013397315.1 Donacobius atricapilla
AAAGTCACTCTAGGACAAGGTGGTAATTACTATTTGGGTCACTGAAGCAAGTAAGTTCTTAATGTTGCTATTTTAAAGGGTGGAAAGGTCTATTTGGATGTGAAATACTCTATTGTGAAACGGAGGAAATTTTAAGTAGCTTGATGTTTTTACCTGTTTCTTTTTCTCTCCTCTAGTACTCATGACAATGAAATTTTTCATCTTGGAACTGATGGTACAGTTGTGACTTTTGTCACTGAACAGATGACAATATCTTATAAAAAAGCAACTACTTGAAAACGAAAGAAAACTTACTTTATATCTTTCATTTTGGTTGATACAAATGTTAAGAGGTTTTATAATGCTACTCTAGATTTTAGAAGAACTGCTAAGTGTAAGCAAAAAGTGTATTGTGCGTTCACAGAGATGCTTACTCTTCTAGAATAGCAATTTGCTTCGTTATCACTTTTGGGAGGATTTAGGAAGAAGATAATGTTCATAGACTCACAAGTGGGCTGGAGCCCACTTTTAGAGAAAGGAGAAGCTAATAGGCACTTCTTCATATAATTAACTTTGTGTAGCAGTTTATTAGCTGAAATATTAAAAAGACATTGGAGGAAAAAAAACCTTTGAATTCTTGCGGGTTGATGTTAAATCCTGTACGGCTTACTTTTTCTGTGAGACAATTATACAATGTACCATTCAAAACAAATTTCATGCTCTTTCAGCCTAAAATACTTAAAGAAGAGTCCTTCTGTGAATTATTTTTTTTTTTCAGTTTTATGTTCCCACAGTAGATACTTCATTACATAATAAAGCAGTGAGATTAAAGAGGAAAGGGAATTGAAATTGTTTTAGTGTGGCAGTGCTTGTTTATGGGCACTCCACATCTTCCACTGTTTCTCTCAGATTTTTGTTTTTTTTACTGCAGGACAGAAGATGGAGAGGTAGCTAACAGTTTTTAAGAAGCTTTTACTTAATCAAATCACTATTTATGGCTGTCCAACTTGTTGTATTTTTCACTTTTTCCACAGTTAAAGTAGCAAAGGTGGTAGAAAAGAAAATGTGGTAAAATAGGCTTTGTCACTTATTTTTTAACTAGACAGAGCAGTGTCTGGGAATTCCTGGAGTGAGATGTTATTAATTTAGTGATATTTGCCAGGTCATCCATAAATACTGTAATAGCGTATTATCTTGAACTGTAGACTTTGCATTCTTTGTTTCTTCAGGTTTCTGCTGATTTTTATACTTGTTTTGGATATTTGGTTTTATTGAGAAAGTTCATGTAAAGTTGACTGAGGTGTCATTTAAGGGAAAAGTGAGGATACATCTAATTTACTGGTTGTGCAATGTGTTTTTAGGTGAAGATGGCACTTCGAACCTCAGGACATCTTTTACTAGGCGTTGTTAGAATCTACCACAGGAAAGCAAAATATCTTCTTGCAGACTGTAATGAGGCTTTCATAAAGATTAAGATGGCTTTTCGTCCAGGTACTTGTCTTTATCTAAGCTCTCTGTGAAAAGTTACATTGATAAATGTATTTAGTAAGAAGGCATACAATTCTGCCTTCTTATGTCTGTATAATTGCATAAAAGTATAGGTTATAGGGGAAGTAATTATTGCAGCTGGCTGGCTGACTGAGTTGTCTGCCGAAAAACATCTTTTAACTGAATTCTGAACAAAAACTTCTCCTACTGATGCTGATTCAGTAAAATCCCACTTAAGATGTTGGCTGTTGCTGGTGTATGATGATAAATGGAAATACACTGTGTGGTTTTTACCTTCTGTCTATAAAAGGCCAGTGCCCTGCTGAATAGAAGCGCAGAAGGGGACTAGTTTCTATCAAGGATGAGGATTCTTTTGCTATGAGTTACAAAAGAAACATGAAAATAAGCTGGTTTTTTACCACTTTCACGTTTTAGTTTCTGAAAATAATGTGCACTGTAATGTGTGCATCAAAGATAACTTTGCTTTTGTATGCTTGTAACATAATTACCCCTTCGTAGTTGCTTACTTAAATATCTTCCATGAAGATGGGGTGCCATATTAATATTTGAAATTACTTTTCTGTCCAGCAGTCAATTAATTGTTTGTCTTTCAATCTTTCATGGCTTTAAAGATAGTTTTCTTTAATTTTGGCCTGGGGAGCTTTTTCTCTGCTGAATGTAGCTGTGGCAGTGATGCTGCTGGATGCTCACAGCTGCTAAATCATATTCTAACTTTTTAAGTTAGAGAGTGCAGTAGATTTAAAAGCTGAACTTGAGGGAGACTTTTTGTTTTTTAAAAAGGCAACTCTGAAAAGCCAGTGCAGCAGTAATGTGAGAAAAGTTAAGGTGTGTTATGCCTTTATCTTCATTTCCTGATCTACAGGTTGTGATTCAGGCATTGAATTCAAGTACTGAATTTCATATAGCTTTCAGTGGCAGTTTGTTGACTGTTGCTCATTTTTTGTTTGCTACTATGTTTAACCTGCCTGGGTGATAAGAAGATGAATTTGTTTTAATATCACAGGGCAATCTGTTTTCCCAATTTTCCCTCTCCTAACAGAGTGCATGTCGAAGGTGAAGCACCTTAAAATCAAGATTTACAAAACTGGCATGCTGGCCTGATAGAAGCTGAGGCACTGGTCTTTATTTTCGGTTTATCAGCTTTGTGCCTTAGACATTGAGTCTTTCTGTTCTGAGCATCATTTACGTGTTTCATTTTAAGCAGCAGACAAGTAAAAATACTGAACAGCCCTGAAAGGATGGACTAGATTTCTTCATTCCTAGTCAAGTACTATGATGAGTAAGATACGTACTCGTGCTTGTTCTTGGTCTCTGTGGACACTGGTTCTTTGATTATTCATTGCAGAGGGGGGCAGAGTGAGCAGTGTTTTTGAAGTATCTGTACCTCAGAATTGCTTGTCTTGTATGTGTGGGTCAGAAGGCAGAGCACAGAGCTCAAATCTTCTGCACGTTACAGAAGGAATTGAACCTGCATTTCCCATGCACTTTCAAGTGCCCTGACCTTTTAAGACTTTAAATAAAAGAGAGGGACCAACTACAGGCACTGGTTTTGTGATGCCAAATCTGATAGTCATGCTCTGAGAATGCCTGCTGAATGAGAGTAAGCATCTCTGGAGGAGAAGAAAAGGTATGTGTGTGGTTTTGGTAATACAGCTCTTTTATGTGCAGAAGCCTAGGAGTTAGTGAGCCCCAAGTGCAATCAGTTCTGTTCCAGGACTTCTGGAGCTAGTGGAACTGAATAAAGGACCAGTAGCAAAGTAGTCACACTGCTGCTGTGATGTAGAGCCCTGCAGCTCATACCATATATCATGATAAAATTATTTTGGAGCAGGTACCTGTAGTGTTGTGAAACATCCGATGCCCATGTTGGCTGCACAGCTGTGCATGGTGCCACACCAACATTACTGATTGATTTCAGGCTTCTGGGATTATACAGACACTGCAAGGGCTGGAGGAGATATGTTTTGAATTTAGTTTGAATTTCACTTACTAGCATTGTCCCAGGTTTCTTTTTAGGTGTCTCAGCATCAGTTCAGTTCAACAAATTTGAAGGCAGTAGGTTCATGCAGAGAGGAAGTGATAATGGCACAGTGAAAAATGCTGGCCTTGTAAGGAATGGGAACTCATGTCTGAGTGTTCTTTTTTGCAGGAGTTGTTGATTTGCCTGAGGAAAACAGAGAGGCTGCTTACAATGCTATTACCTTACCTGAAGAGTTTCACGATTTTGACCAACCACTTCCCGATCTAGAGTAAGCTTGGGGTTTTTTTTATTCCATGAAAATGATAATTGGTTTTAGTTGAGGGGAACTTAGTTTTAAACAGCTAACTCATTGCTGAATGTAAAATAAAAGTCTGTAGGTAACTTCTATTATTAAGCCTTTTGATAAGGAATTGTGCAGTCATCTTTGTGTTGATTTTAAGTTCATAGTAGCATTGACTTTAACTGAAGTTACAGCTGTCCTTACAGAGGCTTTTGAAAAACTCAGATACCTATTGTAACTTTCTTTTTCTGCTATGCAAGGCACCCTGCATCACATGCATCCTTAGGTTAGACAAGATTAGTTTTATGGAAATGTTGTTGACCTTTTGAAGTAGCACTTTTAATTCTTAAAAGTTTTTAATACTTATGGGTTACTTGTACATATAACAAGTATACAACCTGAATGGTTCTTAATCTTTAAAAAATGAATGCTTTTTATTATTTTTCTTTTATTTGAGTTATTCATAAGGGAGTTTTTAGAATACAACTTACTCAGTGTTCGATTTAGTTTAAATTCAAATTAGAGTATATGCAAATTTGAAACTGCATAAAAATTCTGTGTATTTATAAGAAATGTACCTTGATATACTACAAAGGTTATTAACTTGGTAGTGGTGCAAAATACAGTGCTTGATAAACTATATTAATAGCTTTTGAAGCTGAAGAGGTGGAAGGTTTTTCTTAATTGTTAATTTGGCCTTTGAAATCAGTAATCCCAACACAGCAAGGACTAAGTGAGGTTACTGATATATTTCCCAGAAGCTAATGCAATTTGGATGATAGGTTTGAACCACTGATAGTCTCACTGTTTTAAGCAGTAGTTTCTATTCAGTGTTCACCGTTATTTTTTTTCAATAATTGGCTTGAATGTAAAATTGCTTTTTACTGAATAATGTCATGTTTATTTTAGCAGGCTTTATCTGTTGTTCGTTTTTTAATGAGATTTGTAATAATTGCCTTCTGTTTGTTTAAGTGATATTGATGTGGCTCAGCAGTTCAGTTTGAACCAGAGTAGAGTGGAAGAAATTACAATGAGAGAAGAAGTAGGCAACATCAGTATTCTCCAGGATAATGACTTTGGTAAAGATCTCATGTGTTATTATGTGTTTCTAGCTAATTTCAGTTATTGTAAGATACAGTTAAGCAATTACTATGGAATGCCCAATAAGCACTAAACAAATTAGATCAAACATGCTGTGTTTTTTTATGTTTAATTTTTAGTTTATTCATGTCAGTTTTTCCAGAAAGTCTGTCCTCTGATGCTCTGCAAACTACTAGCTGCCTAGAATAGAAAGAAAAGCTGAAGAATGTTCAGTCAAGTTAATCCTTAAAGTTCTGTGACAATTATAATTTTCAAAATGTGGTGTGAATATGAAGTGAGCTGTTGCTTCAATCATAAGCATGCTCTCAGTCAGATACCATTGGAAGATTTCTACAGCTGAATCAGTCACTGGTGATGAGTTTGCTACTTTAGGTACCTTTTCAAGGACAGTGTTCTAACATCTGAATCAAAGCCTAAAGACAGTTTTATTTGAGTATCTGGTTTCCAACATACAGTATTGTCATCCATAAATCAGTAATTGTTTTGAAGGAATAATCTAGAAATGGTGTTAACTGGGTATTGGTTTGTTCCCTGTACTTGAAGCCCAGCCTCGAGGCATAAGGCAAAGCATCTTTGAAATTCCATTGAATTCTTTGGTTTCTGCGCAGATAAAGTTTAGTAGGATCTGACTAATATAAATTCAGATAAGTACAACAAGATGCTTTGAAAAGGAGATTTTTTTTAATAATTGTTTGAACAGTATTTTTTGCTATGGTATTGCTGGGCACAGTTCCTTACATCTTGTCATTAACTCTGCAAATAGAATAAATTAAAATTAAGTTTGGTCTTACATATGGGCCTTTGTTGATCGGTTAGGTAGGTCTTGCATCTTGTTTTTTTAGCACTTAGAGCAGTGCAATTGTATTCTTGCAGGTGACTTTGGGATGGATGATCGTGAGATGATGAGAGAAGGTAGTGCCTTTGAGGATGACATGCTGGTGAGCACTAGTGCTTCCAATCTCCTACTGGAACCTGAACAGAGCACTAGTCACCTTAATGAGAAATCTAATCACCTGGAATATGAAGACCAATACAAAGATGATAATTTTGGAGAAGGAAATGATGGTGGAATATTGGGTAAGTTCTTTTTCCTCTATCCTACCTCCTGCTTTAATTAATTAGTTCTTGGGTAGATGAGGGGAAGCGGTTTCCTTGTTTGCCAAGATCCTTGTCAAAGTTAGGCCTTGTACAGTGGAATTCTGGTTTTTGAGTACTACAGCAGTATAGATGACTCACTGCATATTAAGTGTTAGCATCTTTAAAACAAGGTTCTAAAAAATTAGATCTAAGATGCAAATATGTGGCGAGTATATTGTAATAAAGGCTATCTGTAAGCTCAGAATTAGAGCTGAAATGCCCCTTGAAATAGCACTGCTCCTTTTTCCTATGTCAGCATTGAAAGTCCTGGTATCTCACTTCTGCACTGTCTTCATCTGTGATGTAATAAACTTGCCTGTACTTCTTTGTAATTTTGTCTATACTTATTTCATGAATTTGTGAATGCTAAACTGATTCTTTCATATGGTTGCTTCAGATGACAAACTTCTCAGTAATAATGATGGTGGTATTTTTGATGACCCTCCTGCCCTCTCAGAAAGTGGAGTAATGATGCCAGAGCAGCCTCCTCACGATGATATGGATGATGATGATAATGTATCAAGTGAGTATGATCTAGGACCAGATCTAGAATTACTTCCAACTCATTTAGTTTGGATTCTAATTCCTTAAAAGCTCAAAAGTGTGAAATGTGGTAAACGACCTGAAGGTGTGGCGGAGGGGAAGGGAGGGGCCTGTTGATGTTGTGACCCTGGTGCAAGGTTCTTGTTGTAACTGGCAGTGGGAGGCCCGGACAGCCCGGACTCGGTGGATCCCGTGGAACCTCTACCCACCATGACTGACCAGACAACGCTTGTTCCCAATGAAGAGGAAGCTTTTGCTCTGGAGCCTATTGACATAACTGGTGAGTGAGCTGTTGGGGAGTATTTTACACAGTTTGTCAGAGACCACCTTAGCTAGATGGAGTGGAAATGAATGTCTAGCACTGCTGCTGACTCTGCTCCTCACTTGGGAGAGAAACCAGATGCTGAATTCCTTTTATTCTAATAGTAGCCCTCTACTACTTTCCAGAGAGGTAGCTTACATGGATGGGGTCAGAGAATACTGGTTTGTAGTTTCTGCAGTCAGTACAGGTGGCGGTGTGATACTGTAGCTTTAGGTAAACGTGCTAGTTGAAATGCACTGAGTCAGAATGGTGCTCAGCATTAATTCCAATGTGGTATCAGTAGTGCAGCACAGTTTTTGATCCGCTGTGTGTGAAGGGCAGGAGTGACTGTTTACACTGAAAATGAGTGCTGTTCTAGTGATCTGTAGCTTTAATGGATTGCTGATTTCAGGAGGTGCACCTGTGTATTTGAATTTCTGATAAGTAGGGATTTTCCTTGTCTTTTTCTTTAGTGCAAGAAACTTGCGTATTTTAACTGTTACTGTATTTGGCTCATTATATACTGATCCTCGCTTTATTAAAAAATTAATATCTGGAAAGAACATAGCTTGTCCTGTGCTTTTAGACCGACCTCCAGGCCCTGATTCCCTGCTTGGCCAGTGGGAGAGCCCTGGCACTGCCCTCTCGTGGCAGGCTGGCAGCAGGGGGACCAGCTCATCTGCTGGGACCAGCAAAGACAGCATTTGCCAGAGCCTCAGGGTCTGCTGCAGAGTACCAGGCTGTGAGCACAGTAAAGTTATCCTAGAACAGGCTCAGAAGTTTACAGTTAAAACAACCACCCACATTAATTCTATGAGAGCTCAGGTAGGGCTTAGGGGGAAAAGTGGGTGTGGTGTTTTAAATCTGTGATTAGAATCATAGAATGGCTAGGATTGGAAGGGATTATGAAGATCTAGTTCCAACTTTCTTGCCATGAACAGGGACACCTTTCACTACACCAGATTGCTCAGAGCTCCATCCAGCCTGGCCTTGAGCACGGACAGGGATGGGACATGTTCTCTGAGCACCCTGTTCTAGTGCCTGGCCACACTCCCAGTAGAGATTTTCTTTCCAATATCTAGTCTGAACCTACTCTGTCAGTTGGCCGCCATCCCCCTTACCCTGTCACTACATGTCTTTGTAAAAAGTTTCCTCCATCTTCCTTGTACACTCATTTCAGGTACTGCAAGGCTGCAATTAGGTCATCCCAAAGCTCCCTTTTCTCCAGGCTGAACAAAATCAAATCTCTCAGCCTTTCCTCACAAGAGAGGTGCTCCATCCTCTGTTCAACTCAGTGGCCACTGTTAGAACCAGCCTAACAAGTAAGCCGTGGGAGAGAGAGGCATGTGCAGCTGAGGACATTGAGGCTTACGTAGCTTGAAATTCATGGAAGAATTTGTAGGTTATGGGACAGCATTCATAGTATTTGATGTATGATATTGCAGCTAGGTTTTAATCCTGCCAAAGCTAGTGTTGCCTTAGATTCTTGAGTCAGCTTTATATGTGGGCAGCTAAGACCTATAGAGGACTTGGAGGATTCTTTTACAGTATGATACCTGTCTGAGCTAACCTTCATTGCTTGCTAAAATTCTCAACAGTCAAGGAAACCAAAGCAAAGAGGAAGAGAAAGCTGATTGTGGACAGTGTGAAAGAACTGGACAGCAAGACTATTCGAGCCCAATTAAGTGACTACTCTGATATTGTTACTACTTTGGATTTGGCACCTCCTACTAAGAAATTGATGATGTGGAAAGAAACTGGTGGAGTTGAAAAGCTTTTCTCTCTGCCTGCACAGCCTTTGTGGAATAACAGGCTACTGAAGGTAATGTTTTTGTGCAAGTTCATTTTTAAATGGGCTATATTCAGGATTGTGCCTCATGTATAGCAAACATCAGCACAAAAGTATTGATACAGTGATGGCAGTATTCATAATTGGAAGCAAAAACATAATAAAAGAACTAAGGCAAATATTTTAAGCGTTTCTGTTATTAATTACAAAAATAAATGATTTTTTAGAAGATAGTACTGTTGGAGAGGAGTTTAAAAACTGAGAAAGATAGCCCATAATAACTTCATCCAAAATTAAATAAAAGGACACGGAGAACTGCAATATTGAATAATATAAGCTTTCCTCTGTAGCTCTTTACTCGCTGTCTTACACCTCTGGTACCAGAAGACCTGAGAAAGAGGAGGAAAGGTGGAGAAGCTGACAATCTTGATGAGTTCCTTAAAGACTTTGAAAACCCAGAGGTTCCCAGAGAGGAGCAGCAACAGCAGCAGCAGCAACGAGATGTCATTGGTTTGTGTCTTGTCAAAAATGCTCTGCTTTCCCTTGGAGCATTTTCTTTCTCTTTTATCTGTGCTTTGTATTAAGTCATCAAAGATAATGTATAAAGCAATGAGCTTTGTAATGGTTGTTTAGTTTGTTTAGCTTGATGTACAACCTGTGACATGACTTTCTTTTCCTAGAAATAGGGGTTGTTTAGGAATTGTTTGAACCAGTGGATTAAAAGTGCAGGCTGTTTGAGCATGCTCAATTCTCATAGCAGGTTGGATTTTGGTACAGTTTCTAATTACATTCTTAAGTATCTAAAAGAAGCTTTGTTGGAATATAGATGAACCTATTCTGGAAGAGCCAAGCCGTTTGCAAGAGTCCATGATGGAAGGCAGCAGAACCAACCTGGATGAATCGGTTATGCCACCCCCACCAGCTCAGACTGGCGTAAAACGCAAACTGCAGCAAGTAGAACCAGAGCCAGTGTTACCCGTGAGTAAACTTCTACTCTGCTTTTATGGGGAGTGAGAAATGGGCAGTGTCTTTGAGTAGGAAATGACACAGATTTGAAGCCCTACCGTTCCATGGTCCTTTGAGATTCACTGTAGTAGTATCAGCACGTTTGTCCCTGGGTAGTCATTCTGGTGCCTCTGTTAGGTGAAAAGCTTACTGAAACATTTAAAATGCTGGTAGGATAAAGAAGTTATACTATTTCCTCCAGTAAAAGTCTTCAAGGAGTCTAGTGTATTGCTTATCAAGTTCTGCTTGGCAAGTGTGTATGAACAGCTTCCATGATGCAAGGATTGTGTTAGCGTATAAGCATCTTTTAAGACAGCCCTAGTGTTCCAGGCTTAAGGATTCAAAGAAAAATTTTGTCTGCAGGCATTTCCTAGTTGAGTTGTGAGTAGACTTGGACATCAGTTGTGTCCATGTGTGCATGTTTCACATGCAGTGTGAAAGGAAACTGTTTGTGAAGGGGAGAGGAAGGAAATGGGCAAAATGAAACATATTTTTCTGAATGCTTGCGTGGTGAGAACAGTCCTGGTTTATGCTGTGTCTCATATTTGTGCATTTTTAAACCTCACTATTCACATTCCTTGGCTAACAGGTCATTCACTGTAGAATGGGATTGTTAGATGTTACGTGATCTTATTAAGCAGGGTGGCAGCTGCTGCTCCTCTTTCCTCATGGTGTGAAATCTGCATCGAGTGTGCTAAGTCAATGTAGTTGGGGGTGTTTGGTGTGTTGGGAGTTCTGTGGTCATCTTACAGGCCAGATCAGGCCTCTAGCAACATGTACAACCTGTAGTCATACCTGCTGGGTGACTACATCAGAAGTTGCTCAGCCATTTTAAGGTATGTGTAGAAATAGTTTCAAGTGTCAGGGTGGCTTTACAGGCAAGCACTTAATTGTTTATAGATTCAGGGGGAGATTACCATATATTAATTTTATTAAAACTGTCTATGTAAAACTGTCCCATTTAATTGCTTTTTTGTATTGTCCTCTTGACATAAATATTTTCTGAGAATATACTTCAGCACCAAAGTAATTCATACGTTTTCAGAAACTTTGCAGGTACCAATGTTTTAATTCCTTCCTGTTTGTATCGATGAGAACAGCATTTTGATACTTTGAAGATGACTACTTCCAGTGAATTAAAGTGTGTTCATGTAGGATTGCATCTGGTGATGTGGGATTTTAAATTTGCGTGTGCTGATCCAAGGAATGAGATCAGTAATTTGGATGGTGGCATAAGTAAAGTTACTGGAAAGCCTTTTTACTTTACAGTGGTATCATAATTTCTGGTTTGAGTAGAATCTAAAGGATTGAAAATACACATATGGACAGCAAAACAAAATTGCTTTTGGTTTTCAGAAATGAAAAATTCTGTCAAATGGCTAATATTAGATACTGGGGTTTATTAAACTGGTCTGTAGCACCATCATTCTATTGTAAAACTGACAAAACGATGCTGTTTGTTTAACTGTACTGTGTGCTCTTACAGCATCCACCGTCACAACAGCTGGAAATACCACCTGTAGAAATGCCTCCAGAGGAGCCCCAAAACATCTGCCAGCTAATACCAGAGCTAGAACTTCTGCCAGAAAAAGAGAAGGAGAAGGAAAAGGAGAAAGAGGAGGAGGAGGAGGAAGAGGTAAGAACTCTGTGTAGAATCGGTTTGTGTGTTTCCCAGACGTGGATGAATGTTTGACTGTGGATTCAGTAAAAAGGCATAAGAAATAACTTGTCTGGCCTTATTAATAGCCCTTGGAAATGTAATTCTTAAATTATTTCATGACCATTTAATTATACTTACATTATTTAATTTCATAAATTGTGTATACATTCTGTTTTGAATTAGTGTTCTCCTGTTTTCACCCATGGCTGGATTAAACCACTCTGTATGTTTACGATGCCTTGGATAGGAACTTTTGAACTTAATAATGTGGTTCATTTTAAATAGCTTGTGCTACTTAATGAAAGTAGCTTTTTGCAAGAAAACCAGCCATGTCCTCAAATGGGATAACTCAAGTTGTCTCTTGGCTACATTTTTTAATATCCTGTGGTAACAAACAGAATAAACTTCATTGATGTCTTTCATACTACACCTGCTTCTAGGAAGAAGATGGCACAGGGGGTGATCAGGATCAAGAAGAAAGGAGATGGAACAAGAGGACTCAACAAATGCTCCATGGCCTTCAGGTACACATGGTCATTTGCTTTCTGTTAAAGTAGCTTTTGAGTGTGTCCACTGATGCTTTTGAGCTGAGTTAAAAGGTCTAGAAAGAGCTTTCTTTGCAGTCAGTGTTACAGCCTAAAATACCAGTTATCATAGAGGGGGAAGAATGCATGTAGTTGATTAAATCTATATCACATAATTGTATTAAAATTAAATCTACTCTTTTATAATTGTCACTTATTGTTCAGAGAACATTTGAATTAAAATTTTTCATTTAAATATTTTTCAACCTTTAAGTTCACACTTGGTGTGCAACTAAGATTCCCAGAAATTTAAATTTTAAAATAATTGACTCTATTTTTAATGAAACCATAGCACCTCTGACCTTGTGCTGTGTGTCTTTAGGCAAACCCCCATAAGGGTCATGGGATAACACCATTGTACAGGGTGTTTACTTCCTGGCTAGGCTAGTTTGAAGACTTGCGTGCTATGAGAAGCTGAATCTCTTAACTGTGGAAATGTGACTGGCTGATTTCTAGCATGTGGCTTCAGTCTGCAGAGACATATATCTGTCTGTAGGATGGATTCTTTCTTGCTGAAACTAAAGAAGTTTTTTCTGATGTGATAGCTGATCACCACAATGTTCACCCTGAACTGAAGCGCAGACTGTTCCTTTGCTTATCGGTCTCTGTGTTTGTCCTCCACATAGTCTTGGACTACCTTTGCCTTTCGGCCTGGTTTGTAGCTCCTTTGTTCCCTTAAACATTTTGGCAACTCACGAGAATTGGCTGTCACTGAATGCCGCATCCCAAATGGTCGCACACCCCCCTCTTCTCTTGCCCAGCTTTAAATGCCGAGCGTGATGCCGTATGGCCTGGATTATCCTTTTGGCCAGTTAGGTTCTGCGCTCCTGGCTGTGTTCCCTCCCGGCTTCGTGTGCACCTCCAGCCTACTTGATGCAAAACATAGCACCCACCATATGAGCTCTTGTGAAGGAAAACAGCTCTGTCCCAGACCAAATCAGTACAACTGATTAAAATAAAAAATAGCTTAAAAATAACATACAAAGTATACAAATGTTGAGTTTGTTGTGTTGTGGAATGTTTTCCTCTCTGAATGTTTTATCACAGTTTCTGAAGAGAGCTTTAGAATTCTCTTTGGCCATTAACTAGCTTTTTTCAATTCTTTCTTCCACGTACCCAAAAGAGCATCACATTGCATGGCTGAAACATTAAATCTGCAATGAGATTTGGAGTTAAGCTCTGATTAATGTAAAGTGGTTTGGTTTGGCCTGCAAATATCTCTTCATCTGGTTGAAATTCATTCTAGGGCAGAGAGTTCTGCTTTAAATTGAACACTTCAGTTGTTGTCCTGGCCAGCAAAAAGATGTATTATCTATTTTTAATAGATGTTCTTGCCAAGACTTTGAGAAAATCTAAGTGACTTTGGGTACTTAGTTTAAGACCAGAGGAGTTTTAGAAATAAACAAGCTTTCACCTTGGGAAAATTACGCATCTTATAAAGAATGTTAGCTCTTGAAATTTTACTTCATTATTTTTGAAATTGCATTTATTTTGAGAAATAAAACTTGATTTTTTAAATTTTTTTCCTATTACGAAAACTTTGTCCTGTAGTCAAAAAAGACTGGTTAGCTATTGCTGCAGATATAAAATCTTGTGCTATACAATAGTGTTTCTGGAATACGTTCAACAGATTGAAGAATGATTTTTCACACATCTCTGGGAAGCCTACTTGGTTTCATTTAGCTAAGATCCATAAGGAAATTTTCATGTACATGTTGTAATGTTCCCATCCTTCTGAATCCCTCAGTGTCCTGGGATTGGCAACAAAGGAGTCTTGCCAAGAGACGTTGTTGTTTCTGTGTAGTTCTCTATTGAACTTGTGGTATCAATGTTATGTTTTTCAGAGAGCTCTTGCTAAGACTGGAGCCGAATCTATCAGTTTGCTTGAGCTGTGCAGAAATACGAATAGAAAACAAGCAGCTGCAAAGTTCTACAGTTTCCTGGTACTGAAGAAGCAGCAGGCTATAGAGCTGACGCAGGAGGAGCCCTACAGTGACATCATTGCCACCCCTGGTCCCAGGTTTCACATTATCTGAAAGGTTCCCTCGGGCAGAGCTAGTGCTCGTCTCACCAGTGCGCGCGTGTAGTGCCCCATCCGTAGGGCCCACAAGACCATGGCAGAAAATTTAGATTTTATTGTCTGTATAAAGTCCTTGGTTTTCTCTTGGGGTTATTTTGGGGTTTGTATTTTAATTTTACCACTCAAATTTTTAGTGAAACTGCTGGCTGGGTTGGGTGACTTGGGTTCCAGCTGCAGAAACCAGACATCTCAAGCACCCAGATAAAGATTGTTTTAGCAGCTCAGAGCAGATGTGTGCAATATTGGTGCATGTGATGTTGAGTATCAATGAAAATGTCTTACAATAATTTGACTAGTTGATTCAGTAGAAATATTTTTAACCTATACAAGTAAATCTGAATGGCCAACCTTTTGTCTGATTAAAAACATTGCCAAACTCATCTGAAATGTTCGGTCTGCTTCTCGTAGAGTTTTTTTCTCCCCTTCTCTAGATATTTGTGCATACCGTGGGTCTCTTAAAGCTGCCAGTATGAAAAGGTAGTGCCTGATATGTCAGCTTGCTGTGTCACTGCATTTTTGCAGTCAGATTTTTGTAGCCCTTGATGCTAAGGGGAAACGAGTGTCTGTGGAAAGCACTTCCTCTGCATGATACATGAAAGGACAGAACATGTGAAGCATTTTAGACGAAACATTCCTTTTCGTTTATCACTCTGTTATGGTCCACTACTGATAATGGCTAATTACTGTTAATGAACGGCAAATGAAAACTAGTAATGTCATTTAACCATTTAAGAAATCATAATGCTTTAGGTTTGTTAGAGCTGTATATGAACTCCAGACTTGTTTTAAAACAGACTTCTAGATTGTAAATGATCTGATTTTTTTATTGAGCAGGCATCTGACAGTAAGAATAAGAATAATTGCTAAATTCAGATACCATTTGTACCAAAAAGGTAACAAATTTTGAATATAGAGTACAGACGAGCACAATTCCACTTAATTGTGTAGTGTATTAATGGCTCCTCGGGTATATTTATGGTTTGAGTGTCAGTTTTTTCTGATTATGTACACTCTCATGTTCAAAACGTTTTATCAGTTTTAAGAAAGAAATTCGGTTTGATTTTATTTCTAAAGAATGAAGCTTTACTGTTAGACCAGGTAGCACCAGAAATCATGTGAATGTGTTGATTATGGAGACCTGTCTAAACTTTTTTTAGGGCAAAATTATTCACACTGAAGGTTCTGGTTTTAATGTTGGCACTTTCATGAAATAATTTTGGGACTATGAAATTTCCGTGTATACTCAACTGTAAAATTATGTGAATGTTTTAAAAACTCTGAGACTACATAATGACCATGTTTTAATAATCCTTGAAAAAAATAATTGTATAAAGTTACTGCAGCTTTATTTTCAACATGATGTGCCTGTAAAACCATAATTTTCCCCTTTGTAAAAAGAGACACTGTAGATAACTTGAATGTTTAATTATGGAAAAGGTCATTAGTTTCTTGTTACACATTTTTAGTCTGTTTTTGTTGCTTTTCAAGGTTAATATTCTTGAAAATAGTTGATGCTGTTATGTATAACTTTTCTAATAAAAGTTGTGTTATAAGCTGTTATGTATTAGCTCTGTATGTTGTTCAAACACCTCCCATTTATGTAGGAGAAACTGAGCACTAAGAGATTGGTTATTTTGGTAGTAGGTATGGAAAGATTTAGCTCTTGAAAAGATTAAACTTGAATATGTCAATAGATTTCTTGCCATTAGGAAGGAAGTGCTACTCTACTGGCTGTACTGTGCTTTTGTTCAAGGATTCTATGCTAGGAATGTGTGTGTGGAAAATTATGAGACACTGTCCATAAAATGTGATTCATCTACATGCCTGTCCCTTCTGAATGCCAGAACATATCCAGCTTGGATTCTTTTAGCTCTGCTGTTCCCTTGCTTCTGGAATTGCCTCTGCATGTGTGTCAATGCCTGTGAAGTTGCATACTCCCCCTGGTAGATGCAGATGCTTGGATCTAAGCCTGTGGCTGCAGCTCATGGAGTCAGTTGGTTTCCTCTGGAGTATATATATAGGGGCAGTGACTTCTGACTGACAGGCTGAATGAGCTGTCTTGGTCTGGGCTCCACACACAAGGAACTGTCCTGCTTGAGTGACCTGCGGAAGCAGCCGGGCCCATCCTGTATGTGCTAGAATTCCTGTGGGACGCAGGCTAGCCTGTGCTGAGCCAGCCCAAGTGTGTGTGCAGGTGCTGCACTGGAAGAGTGACTTTGATTCCTTTGGTTCGAGCTCTGTGAGAGAGAAATGTGGGCATTTGAGTGCTCAGACTAGGATGAAAGCTTTTCTGGTTTTCCTTCTATCAATAATGTAGTATCGTACAGTTTTATCACTGAGTTGGCTTTTTGTTACACCACTGTGATTAACACGACAAGTTGATCTTGCTCAAACATATATGCCTGGTTACACTCTTAATCTGGGGCACTGAATGTGAGCTCTGCTTTATCATGTACAGGATTTGTTACTAGTTCTGACCGTGGCCTACAAGTAGTACCAACAGGCTTATATTTCTTGGAAAGGAGGCTTTGTGGTAATGCACTGATCAGCTGTTGAATGAGGTCTGAGGAATGGTGATAGAGCATTGGTGTTCTTACATAGCTCCTGTATGTACAAGAAGTGTATTTCCCTGACGCTGTTTGTCGCACACACACACACACACTTTGGTGAGAAGGAATGAACTATTTATTTAAAAATATCTGACTCCATTTTATAGTATTTCTACAAAGGCCAGGGATTGGGGAAGAAGGTTGACACCTCTCCCCATCCCATTGGTCAAGACAACTGTCCATCAGCTGTCCTTATCTCTAAGAACAGGAATGTAAACTACCTTGAATTTATGAAAACATCTGCTACTGGCTACAACATTAGAGCGTGAGAAAAAACCCAAAACCATAAAAAACTGAAACAGAAGAGAAGCTGAAAACATCAGGGTGACATTTCCCTTCTCTGTTACAGACACAAATGATGAGATGGAGAAGGGCGCTCTGTTTCACGGTATTGATTGTTTTCCCTATGACTGCTGTTGTTTTTTTTTTTGAAGTGCTTCAATATCTTGGTAAAGAAGTACAGCCATCTGCATTTTATTATGGTTCCTCCTCAAACAAATGTCAAAATGGTTTTAAAGAAATTAACCATAAGCATTCACTTAGTGTTTACTAGATAGGAATACATTTTTGTCGCAGCTCAGTGAGTAACATCTCTTTTCAGAAAGCTGTCTTGGGAGGGATTTAGATTTGATTGAGAGCGTTGCTGTAAAATGTGTTCTTCACCGCTTCCCAGCCAGGCTGGATTGGCTAGTGCCTTTGGCTGTAGTGCTGCACTGCAGCAGTGAGGGGAAGGAGCTGCTGTGAATGCTTTTCTGTGCTCCATCTTCCTGTTGGTGGCAGTTTTGTTCTGTCTGCAAAGCTTAACTGCTCACAATGGGGGTACTATGCATTCCCTGCTTTCCAAATTACTCCTCCTTGGTGTGTAAAAAAGAACAGGTCAGGAATCTAAGGAAGTATTTATTCAAGATGGAGTTGTTGAATGAATTCCTGCACCATGTGTGTGTGATCACCATGAAGACACACTGCTCTGTTTTATTCCATCTGGGGTGGAAGGGAAGAAGGCAGGCGATGTTATCTACAGCTGGAGGTTAAATAGTGCTCTGTGTCTGGGAAGGGTATGAGTAGAGGATTCTTCCGAGGATATGATTTTAACCAGCTTGTTAGGCAGTAACCTGGCTGTTCTGGACAGCTTTGCTTCAGGGACTTTGTTGAATGGTCAGGTATATGGTGCTGAGGATGTTGCTCTGTGCTCATCTTCTATGGGCATGAAATTGTCTTTTCTGCTTGGATCATTCCAGCTGACATCCTACACTGGCAAATCAAGGAAGTCAAATTTCCAAGGGTTATTTTTCACTCCCTATTCTTGTTCCATTGTTAACACCCAAGTCTGTGTTATAGTACTTAATATTATTTTTTTGGGAGGAGGGGGGGTTAAGGTAAATTTTTCTGTTTCTAAGTCTTTTAAGTGTCCATAGACTGTACATCTCTCCTCAAGTGGTTGTGTTTATCTTTGTGCTTTTTCAGACCTTGCCTCTGTTTCACCCCCATGAAGTGGCTGGAGTATATACTGTGAATTTCTGCAACATGAACATAGGGAAAAGCTGAACTACCAAGAAATAATTGTCCCAACACACAAGGCAAAAAGAACAGTTCTCTGCATTTCTTGCTGACCTCTGAAGGTCTAGTAAAGCCATGAGAGGGAGAAGAACAGGAGGTAGAAAGGAAGATTTTCTCCATTTCTTATAACAGGAGCTGGTTTTATATTTGTTTTATCTTCAAACATCTTTATGCAGAATTAAAAAAAACATCCAAAATCTCAGGTAGGACAAAATATTCATATTAGCCAAACACTAATGTTAGTGTTTTATTATAAGTAGAATAATTTTCTAGAAAATTCCTGGGAGAACACACCCTCCAATTTCATTTGGCCCTAGATATTCCCCTGCAGCCAGGAAAGATGGAAGAGGTAGTTCGGTTGTCATGAGCTGGATCTCTACATGTTCTCCTTTCCCCAGCCCCCCTGCTTTTCTTGTTTGCTTATTTTTTTTTTCAATAGAAACATTGAACATAATAACATAGCCTGAAACTAACACTAAGTAATTGAGGATGTGTGGTTGACCTTTAAGCATGGATGTTTATAAATGTTTGACACTGATCAAGAATACATGTGATGAGAAACACAGTGTTGCTCATGACACTTGGCATCCTTCTTGAGCAGATGGGGGTTTAAAGCCAGTAGTGTTCTCCATGCAGGGACTCCTCTCTAAAGTAAACTGCCCTGCTAAGTTCTTGAAACACTTTTCTCCTTCCCTGCCTTGCAGTACCCAGGTAGTGCTGGCAATTATTTGTACAATTTAGTTTTCTAGGTTTGGGGATATTAGGAACTGATTTAGGGTAAAACCCACCAAAAGAAACAAGGTATTTTTCCCAGCTGGATCAATTTCTACATCCTGTGCACTGGGCAGCCACACAGAAACTTGTGCCAGCATAACACAAGAAGCACCAGGGAGGAGAATAGAGAAGGGAAGGAGTGAGGGTTTCTTTTTCATATGGCTGTGCCAACTTTGCATGTGTGTTAAATCAGTCTAAGAAAATTATTCACCAAGTTGCAGTTTGAATTCTGAAGTCCCAGCCCTGGCTAAAACTGTGTACTGGCCTGTTCATCATCAACTTGCACACCACTTATTAATATTCTGTTTTTCCAAGGCAGATGTTGAAAGTTCTCTCTGAAATCAGGTATTTCTATGACAGAGCCCAAACCCAGCCTCTGCCAGCAGATGTGTCCGCACTAATTTTCTGTTCATTTTGTGAAAGTTAATATATCCAGTCCTCACGTTACTGGAGAGGAAGCCAGAATTGGAGTCAATTCACAGTCAGCTTGTACCACACATCTCAGTGGATTGAGAGCTCTGAAATGAAGAGATCAGATTACCATAAAACGTTCCACTGCTGAGCATTTTTGCAGAAAAGTTCAGCTAAATTTGTCTTTGTACAAATTAAGCTGCTTCTCATATTTCTTGACTATGGGACTAATCTCCAAAATAAAAGAAATGCTGATGTTTAAGGAATAAGAAACCACAGTCAATGTTACAAGAAAAAATAGAAGGAGAAGCAGCTTAGCATTTGGATTTCAAAGCCAAATTTGATGCTTAGGAATGTTTCTCTGGTCAAGTAACTAATGAGAGACCCTGAAAACAAACTAATGGTACCATTTTGCATTTTTTAATTACATGAATGCAAACTTGTACCTAGTCCTGCTGAGGCTGAAGGAGGCAGCAATGAGCTAGAAAAGGCACACAAAGATTTGTTATGGTAGCAGCTACTTAGCAACATAAGCTGCAGGCTTGATCATGTCTTGAGACTGAAATAAGTACCGGAGACACCAGTGCTTTTAGTGCTAAGTTTCATCTCCACATCTGCGAGAAGCAGTTCCAGTTCATTAACTGTGGCAGGCTGCTCCCTGGGGTGTGAATTGGGGCTGAGGCCTCTGGGATCTCTTGCCTTCACCACTGAGTCTGTGGAATTATATGGAGGCTCTCTGATGAAAAAAAATGTTTAAAAGCCTAGCCCAAAAAAAGCAGACCCACCACATGCAGGAGGAATCTATCAGGAATATTTAAATCATCCTCATGTCGGCAGCAAAGCCACCATCATTCCCATCTCTCTTGTGCTATTCCCTTGGCAGGGTGACGTGACCATCGGAGTGTTGCAGGTGTTGGGCAGGTTTTGCTGATCACCAAGGAGCTGTTTTTGGAGAGGCGCAGCTGAGCAAGCAGCCCCAGTGCACACAGCTGTGCAGGAAGATTCACTTGCACTCCTGACCCGATTGCCCAAGAGCTGTTCCCTGGAGGCTGATGCATGTTATTCTCAACAGACAGAGCTGGGGAGGAGGAGGATGAGCCTTCCCCTGAGGATTATGTTAAGTCCAGCAAGAGGGGTGCACACAGAGCCTTACATTAAATTATTTTGCATTTATGGCACTTTATTCTTATGACTTAGTACTGCCATTTCTGTTAGGAAAAGGACCCTTCTGGCTCAGTGTGATGTGCAGATCATTCATGCCCTGAGGGAAATAGAGCAGATACCAGCCAGATGTGCTGGGCATATGTATAATGGAGCAATAGGACTCTGAATCCCTGAGGCTGGACTGAGAGAACTGTTGAGTTTTCATTGCAAACAAGGTGGAGACAATAAGGTCTGCCAGCTGTGGAGGTGGATGCAGCAGGATGAGAGGGCGTGCAGTCTGGGACAAGGACATGAGAAAGTTACCCACCTGCTCAACAGATCACTAGTTCTAGTGGTCTTCCCTCAAAACCCCTCTCTGTTTCTTTTGTCCCTGAGGTTCAGTTTTTCATCAGTAACAAAGTTTTCTGCCTAATTTGAGGGCCAAGAAATTGACAGAAAGGGTAATGAAACATTGGAATGGATTGTCCAGGGAGGTGATGGAGTCACAGTCCCTGAAGGTATTTAAGAAAGACTGGATGTGGCACTTTGTGCCATGGTCTAGTTCACACGGTGGTGTTTGGTCATAGGTTGGACTCAATGATCTCAGAGGTCTTTTCCAACCAAACTGATCCTATGATTCTGTGACAAGATTTCTGGAACCAAGGTTACGTCTATATTACAAAGCAAAGCACGTTCTTACCTCACAAGCAAAATAAGGCATCATCAGTGGAAAACCACAACCAAAACATGCTTACCATACTGGAAGGAGAGGTGAGACTACTCTTTCTAGATTTTCATGGTTACAAGCTCTTATCTCCTAAGTCTTAAGGTACTCCTATTTTTGTATTAATGTGTGTGGTTTTAGTTAAAAACTAAACAACAATAGTTTTTTTGAACTTGACACTTTCTTCCTTATGATAAGAGGAGCTGAGCAGCAAAATACCTGAGTAAATGGCAGAGCAGTACTTGTGATCTGTGAGGAAAATGGGACCTGGTATCAATGGTTGTGCCTGGTTGAGGCAGGCAGCACCGTATGAGAAGGGTACCACAGCTGCTGGATTGCAGTAGTGTAGTGACTGCATAACACACATCATTCCTGGCTACACAGGTCAGAACCTTGGCCTGAGTGTTCTTCTGCCTGAAGAGAAAATAGATGCTGCTATACACTGACCCCAAGTCTGGTAGTCAGCTGTGAGCTGCTGAGAGCTCCCTGGCAGCCTTGGACTTGGGGTTTGCCAGCTCCACAGAAGCAGACATTTTCCTCAGAGATGCACTGTGCAAGGACACAGGAGTAAACACTCCTCCATGAACAGCACTTGACAAGCCACCTGGACTTCGCAGTTCCACTCTCCTCCCTCCCTTCCAGCAGAGGAATTCCCCAGCCTGTCCTACTAGAAAGCCCAATTGTGCCTATCCAGAGTAAAGCCCATGTGAGCGAACCCTGTGAAGATGACTGAACTGTGTGTCCTGACATTCCTCTCCTACATCCCGTCACCTCAAGCACATCACAGCTGCACAGGAAAGCCACTACTCTGTTCCCCATATCACAGCACAACCTGTCAGTGGCAGAGGTGAGGAGCAGGGTGGAGAGATCATCTCTCACCAGGAGCTTCACAGTTAGGACAGAGTCCTTGCACCAAAGTCATCAATGCACGATCAAGTCTTCATCACTTGGGAAAGGCTTAGACAGAGTACCAGGACAAGCTACTTCTAAGCAAAAATCAAGCTGGTTTCACCTGAATGTTACACAGATGTGAGTAATGAATGCTCATCCATGATTCTTTTCCACCTACTCCAGTGGAGAAGTATCAAGTTGGCACAAAGTTTTAAATCCAACAACATAACTTAAAATGCTACAATAAACTTGGGTCTGACATTTAAAGAAAAAAATTGGTCTTCAAAAGTCATTGAACAAACTTACTATAAAAACCATATATTATTTGAAAGATTTAGCTTCTAATTAATGTTGTTCAGAAGAATTCTGTTCCAAACACAGGCTAGAGAAATCCAGTTTAACCAAAAGGTACAAACAGCAAAGAAGCACAACATATTTGATTGCAGAATGTATAATTTGATATATCATCACCATAATGTAGTTTGTGCATGTTTAAAACATATCCTCCACAGCTTGCAGTTAAATGTTGTAGAAGCAGCTAGCATTTAAAATAGTCCCCTACAAATTGTATTTTCTCCATGATTTTTTTCCTTCAATGAGCTTTTTCAGGTTTAGGATTTAGAAGCTTCATTGTCTGGTAGGTATGAGTTCTTGATGAAAGCCATGAAACAGTGGGCAAAAAGCCAAGGAAAGATTTAAAGCAGTTCATTTCCTGGTGCCTGAAGGATGTGTGTGAGGTCAAATCTTTAGTTGTGACTCCATATTCCCTTCTGGAAGGGGAAGGATAGTTGTATTCATGACATTCCTGCAAAGATATTTTAATTTTAGAATATCTCACTGTAAAAAGAAGGCTCAAGAACCTTAGCAACCCAGGGAAGGCTCTTAAATTCTTGAAATATTTAAAGTACTATGAGGTGGAAACAGTCCACAGAAAAATATCATCAGCTCCTTGCTCACAACCTAAATATCTCCTTGCTTCACCACTAAGGACTGAGCTAACCTACTCCCTTCATGTCTGGATTGGTCTCAAAGGGCCAGAAACCCTTCTCAGAAAAGGTCTTTCTCAGAAATCACATTCCTGAATATCCGAATATCCTTTTCCTGAGTTTGCAACTGCAGTCATTTGGCTTTCAGTTATTTTTCTCCAGCACTGGCAATTTGTTGTTTCTTTCAAATGTTCATCTGGCTCTGTTTTGCTTAATCACAGTGTCTCCCAAAGGTCTGCACTAATGAGTTTCTGCATTCATACCATATGCTTTCTTTGCCATGGAGAGGTTTAGTTGTATACAAAACAGATTTTGAGACTCTTCCCTTTCTCTTCTAGCCTCATACCTGAAAGGTCTTCTAAGCAAAAGAGTTTTCTCGAGTCTCTTCAACTGGCTAGTTAGACCACATCTAAACCATGCTCCCGTGTAATTTAGATATGTGAGAAAACTTTGAAAGTAATTGTCCTGTTGCTTGGTTTGGATTTAGGGTAACTAGCTTTTTTGAAGTCCTCAGTTGAAATCCCAGAGGCCAAGGTCATCCGCACACTAAGAATGTGGTGGCAACTCCCAGTGACAGGAGACACCAAATTCCTAATGAAGGAGCTGTGCTTCTAAGGATGGTAGAATTGTATAAGAGGTATAAATTCTTTACTGGAAAGGTACTGAGACAGGTTGCCCAGAAAAGTTGTGGAGACCCCATCCTTGGAAGCATTCAAGGCCAAACTGGACAAGGCATTGAGTTGGAAAGTGTCCCTGCCCATGGCAGGGGAGTTGGAATGAGATGATCTTTAATGTCCCTTCCAATATGAACCATTCTATAACTGTGATTCTATGATTCCCACCATTTCTGGCAATTTCTCACTCCATGCCCATAAATTCCCATTCCAGATCATTTCTGCCACAGATCTGTTACTCACAGCAATACTTTTAGCTTAGTGAAGCATTACAATTTCAGTTCCAGTAGCACAGAAGAATTCTTTCCTGCATTTTCCCTATATAATACACTGTCTCTTAGTTTTCTTTTTTATATTCAATGGAAGCAGTGTTCAAATGGCATTCCAGTTTTTCTGGTTTTCTATCAAGCTGAAAGCCTCCATGAGTGCACAGCATTCTTTGAACAGCCTGTTCTTTGGCACAAAACACTATATGTTGTCTGGAACATAGGGAAACATGGAAGAACCTGGTGCTTTTGGTCTTAGGAGCAGTGGGAAGGAAAACATCTTGTTCCAGTACAGCTGTGTCAGGAAGCCTTCTGGGAGGGAGCCATTCATGGACTGGCCATATGGGGAGTATAGGAAGATGCTGACTGACCTGCAGGATGGAGGCAAGGACAGTGGCATTGATGTGCATTGGAGCTGGGACAGTTGTGTAGAGGAGTTCATATTGGTGAGCATTGGGAACATGTGTCAGAACAGATTTGTTTAGAATAACACTGGGGAGGAGTAACAGTTTTCCTATAGTGAAGGACTTTATTATTTATGGTACTATATTAAAACCAGCAACACTCCCTGATATTCCTCAGAAAGACACTATTTACCTTTTGGAAGCTGTCATTTCTCATCCTGTTTGTTACTGGAGACTCATGCAGGTCTGATGCACTTTGTCACCATCCCAGAGCAGCATCCAGGACAGTCAACTCCCTCAGCAGTGGTGCCAACTACAGCCCAACCTCCAAGCTGTGCTGGACCTACCTTTGCATCTGTTCATGGCCCTAAGTAGGATATCTCAGACCCTCTTGGTGATGAGAATCCTCTCTAAGGAGGAGACTCGCCACAGCTGAAGTTCACTGGTGATGTCCTTGCCCTCTCTGCTTTGCAAGTTCCTCGGCAAGTAAGCAGAGCATTAACACCAGGGGATGGTGTTTTCCTCTAAGATATTACCTAACTATCAGCCAATGGTATCAAATCTTACCTGCTTATCTAGGCACTGCCAGAAGAGCAGAAGACAAAACTGTGCTTATGTCTCCAAGATCAGTTCCAGTTTGTCTGCTGAAGTTACTGCTGCTACAACATTTTATGGTATGTGAGATTTTTTTTGCCTGGGTGTTTGTCATGCATATTTTTTTCAGTCAGAATGGATTTTCAAATTATCTAGTTTTATTTTCTTTTGCCTGGTTTTACAGACACTTCCTGGTGTTCAGGCTGCTTTGATGCAAACACTGGGCTTACCTGTAGGATGTCCTCTGGTAAACTTGACTATTAGTTATATAAGATCAGATCTTTCATAAGCTGGCAAGACCTCTTGGAACACTCCAAAATATGTTGTATTAATGTATGGGAAGAGGCTAAATCTACTTTTATATCCATTTTCAATAAACTACAATTTTCTCCAAAAGATCTGCCTAAAACCCTTGTCTTCCAACTTGAAATATGTTTCTGAAAGTAATAACATTTTCCATTACACCAGCAAAGTAGATATTAACTTTCATTTCTCTGAGTATCAGAACTTCCCATCCCTAAAGGGATGTCTTCTGTATATCCCTGCAATCTTGATAAATGACGTGCAATGAATCTAATTGATGTCCCACCTTCAACGCAGGGTTATTATAAAACAGAGGGAGCTACAGTAAAGGAGTCAGAAAAAAAATCTCCTTGTGTTCTCAGCATACTTGGAGATTTCTGGCAAAAATTAGGACAAGGTGTTTTACTTCTGTATGTGCCCTTAAGGGCGTGTGTAAAGGCAGCTTGCCACATGCTTCACTCATTTAGAGAAAGCATCCCTGTGATGGATGACCCAACTATATAAAAATAACAGCCTGGTGATAAATTTAATGTGCAGCTTTGACCTCCTGCCTTTCTAATACTTATGTGCTGCTGTTTTGCTTTGGCTGGCAGAGGAGGAGGGAGTCCAAGTGGGGACCTCCTCATCTGACCCACCACCCACACCATGACCACTACTGGAGAAAGGAGCACAGAAAAGCATCTCTTTCCTCAGGAATACAAACCTACCAAACACTACAAATTCCAAATTCTAATTGAAGCCCTAGCACAGAGAAGGAACACCATCCCTTGATTTTTTTGCATGTTGAATAAGATAAAAAAAAGTGGTGGTAGATGTCAGGGTTTAGAAAGGACAGAATGAATTGCCTGTTGCAGTCAGAAGCCACTTGCTGTCTGAAGAGACTTAGGCAGAGGATCAGCTGCTGGGCAAATATCATGATTCAGCACTGATCACTAGTCTGTTATTTTCTTTTCCTGTTTTGTTGTCCTATTGTAGCTGCTGTCTGCCTATTGTCTCCATCTCCAGTTGAAATCTCCATGGTCACTCTCCTCTCAAGGTGATTGGTGTGGTGAAAGCAGGTGAGTTGGGCATGTGCTGTAACAGAAGCCTGTCCTCTAATCCTGCACTTCAGATTTCTTCTAGTCAGGCTATCGTGCTCAACAGGTACACTGAAAAACTCCAGTGAGAAATGGATCTGGCTGCTGTCAAAGAGCAGGAGATTGGGTGTTTGTTCATTCTTTAAAATAACCTTAGACAAAGATGCAGCTTCTTTGGACTATGCTTCCATCCAGATATGCAGGTAAGCTAGGTATGGTGGGGGTCTCTGGTGCATCTCTGATGATTCTCCTCACACTTTATCAGAAGCAAAACAAAAATGCTCTTGATGCTGAAATAAGTTACCTTGATGTTACAGACGCCTGTGTAGTGGTCAGTCTGATGTCCAGACACATTCCTGGAAGAAGAGCCTCAGACACCTGAGATATTTTGTCCAACCCAAACCTGCAGGCATCCAGCCCCAGTGCTTGTTGAAAGGCGGGTACCAAACCAAACAGACACTGGGTTTGGTCTCCTGCTTTTAAAAACCCCACTGCTTTCTTGAAACCCCATTGTGCTCACCTCTTCCAGCCAAGCTGCAACCTGCTCAGTGGACTCTGCTTTCCAGCAGCAAGTCAGGCCTAGCATAGCATTCATGTCTGATGGAAATGGCAGTTTCATTACTTCTAAAATGATTTGCTCAATGTGGAATGGGACTGCTTGGCACAGAAAGATGCATGCCAGATACAACAGATAAAGCCAAAGGGTTTGGGGCTATCTCATATCTCCCCTCTGCTAAAAGGCATGGCCAAAAAAAGACCCACAGATTTCCCTCTAAAATGTTTCTGTGCAGGTAACCAAGATATGCAGCCTGAATTCTGATAGCAGTTAAAAATGTTATAAAATCTATTTTCAGGTCACATCTAGCAGGCAGACAGGCTGTCATCAGCTCTGATTCTGCCATTTCATTTTCACTCGCTCTCATTCATGTGGAAAGATCCTGGAGAGCCCTGGGCTGTGATCTGCTCAGTTCTATTTTTGGCTGTCTCCTTTCTGAAGGAAGGTGATTTCTCACATGTGGTGTTTTCCAATTATCACTTGTTGAGACATACCCCCTGGTTATATTACAAAGAGAATCAGGTGGCAAGTACATATTTACAAGTCTTTATTCTAGGGCACAGGAATACTTTATTGATCTGAGCTTTGAACTGAAGCTCTGGGTACTCTTGGGAATCATGTTTCTTCTGAGTGAGTTGATCCAGCCTCTTATTCTTCTGAGAGATAGAGAAAATTAAGTATCATCTAATTTACTTGTGTGTATATGTGAATAGGCTGTTGGTGGTCCACTGTACAATGTTTAAAATATGCAAGTGTCTCCTACAATATCCTGTATTGTATGTGATATTAAACAGGCTTTTCTTCCCCAGTTACTGTTCACCCACTGCTCACCAAGCTGTGACTCAGCTGCTTCCTTTGTTTCAAAAGCCTAATCTTTTTGGTCTTAAGTATTACTTTGTAAAGCACTTTATTGACAAAAGCATAGATTTGTGGAGGGACAAGTGGGTGAACAACCACCTTGCTGTGGCCTCTTTTCTCTGTCCCACTCTCAAGATACACAGGATTACTGTGGACCTCTCTAAGCAGCATAACTTTGAAAACTGAAAAAAGCATGATAATGATGATAAATGAAATATTTCCATTAGTAGGGGTGTATTTTGCATCAAAAATTAATTATTGACAACATTACAGTAATACACCAAAGACAGGAAAACAAAATTCAGCAAGGAGGCTGGGATTGCACAAGAATTTGGGAGGGGATGAAGCTGCGACAGCTGACCCCAACTGATCAAAGCGATATTCCATAACATATGGTGTCATTGTCAGTGTATAAAGCTGGGGGACAAAGAAGGAAGGAGAGAACATTCAGAGTGATGGCACTTGTCAAGTCACTGTTATGTGTGATGGAGGCCTGCTTTCCTGGGAATATCTGAACACCCAATTGCCCATGGGAGGTGGTGAATCAATTCCTTGTTTTGCTTTACTCCTGTACACGGCCTTTGCTTTGCCTATCAAACTGTCTTTGTCCTCATCCACCCAAGATTTCTCACTTTAGCACTTCCTGTTCTTTCCATCATCCCACCAGGGGTGTTGCTTGAGTGGCTGTGTGGGGCTGAGTTGGCACCTGGGGTTAGACCATGACCCTTCCCCATCATCCGCTGAAGCAGCAGAGTCCTGGGGCAGGTCTCAGAAGCTCCCCAGTGCATCTCAGCTGCGACAACAGGACCAGCAGGGTCTCGCTTGGGGCAGCCTTGTCATCAGTTGAGGGTCCCTTCCGTGTCAATGTGCAGATCAGCAAAACCTCCAGTCACTGGTTTTCATCCATTCCACAAGCTCCCAGAGTGGCAGAAGTCCCAGCGAGAGCTACTGAGAAGAGAGGGTCTGCTTTGTTGATGCTGTGGATATCTCATGGCTAATAACCTTTGGCTGGTTTTGGCAGCCACCTTTTCCCTTGCACTACAGTGGTCAGCAGTCATCTATTCTTGTTGAAACTCGAACAAATTTGACATATTTCTGCAGCTGCTGTTACTTCGATGAGCAATTTATCCCAGGGTCTTTTCACCATCAGTTTCCCTCTTCCTGATGTTTGCTCACATCTCTTGGAATGATTTCATTAGATCAGCTTCAAGCTCATAGTACAGTCAATACCCCAGTTTCTTTTACAGGTCATTGAGATGTGATTCATTTTCTTGCTTGTAGCTTTGAAGACTGAAATTGAGATGCAGCAACATTCCTTTAATTTCTGGTTCTTTTCTACCCATCTTTTCATTTAGAGACATCCAACTTTTTCTAGGCCGATAATATACCCTTTATCCCCCTTCTTTTTATGCATTTTTTCATTCAGAAAATCACACTGGAGAATCAACTCATAGGGCTTTTCATCTACGAGTACAAATATTCAGCCTGTGTTTAGTTGTTCTGGCTCTGGTTCAAATAAAAAAAAGAATACCAGATGTAAATATGATACCTGTAGGGCCTGGGAAACAGAGAGAAAACCAGAGTTTTTCTGACAGTGCACACAGTAAGGGTAGGAGCTTCCTGTCTAAGATGTGAAGTGCACAGGTCTGGACTATGCAGCCTTGCTTTGTACCAGAGCACCAGTCTTGGAGATTTCCGTGAGCAACAGCGAAAAGAAAGAGTGCTGAGAAAGAAAAAAAGGTACAATCACACTGCAAAAAACATGGGCAACAAATTGCGAAGTTCAGTAATAGCATCAGATAGCCGGGATAGAAAATGCCCTGAGAATGTATGATTACTCTCTGCAGAGGCTTGCAGTTGAAATTTCAATATACTAAGTGGACTATTTCCTTATCAAATGTGACAGAGGGTAGAGAAGACTGTAAGGCACTGTACAAATAAGACCTACAGCCATCATTTAAAGTCACCCTACTGAATAGCCTGACACCTGGAAATTCATCTAACAGTGAGACACTGTGCCTAAGTCATTGTCCACATCTAAGTCATCTTTCTGAACCTTTTCTACCTGACAGTCATTCAGTTAAAAATAATTATGAGATTGAATAATATGTTACTGGAAAAATAAATGGTATGAGGAAAAAAAGGTCCTTTTCCTCTATTCAGCTTTGTTTTCCATGCTGCCTTCTATGACTTTCCTGCTTTCTTTGTACAAGATGGATTCATCCTAATCTGAAGGAAGACTCCAGTGGCCTGGGAATACTTTATTCTATATGTGCATTTCTGATCCATAGAATCACAGAATCACAGATTCAATTAGGTTGGAAAAGACCTCTGAGACCTCATCATGTTCAACTAATGACCAAACATCATGTTGTCAACTAGACCATGGCACTGAGTACCACATCCAGTCTTTTCTTAAACACCTTCAGGAATGGTGACTCCACCATCTCCCTAGGCAGCCCATTCCAATGTCCAATCACCCTTTCCATGAAGAATTTCTTCCTAATGTCCAAACTAAACCTCCTCTGATGCAGCCTATGTCCTCTTGTCCTATTGCTAGTTGCATGGAGCTGCCTGACAGAATAAACCAGTGTGGGGGATTTTATTGAAATGGGTTTTATTGAAAAGAATATGCAAGGGAGTTAATTTTTAAGGCAGCAAGGGTAAATCTGCTACAATTTTGCAAAGTTAATTAAAACCGGAACAATCTCGTGATTGCATCAGTGTTCCTATTAAGACTAAATCAATAAACCAATGGGTTTGAATCATGGAATTGGTAAATTAATGCAGTGAGTAATCAAACTGGAGTCTGAGGTTGGCAGTGAAAGGAATTACTTTGTGTTAGTCCTGTTTCCAGCTCTCATGAGAAAAAGGAGCAGAATTCAAGGAAAAGGCAGCTTCCTTTCCATCTCTGGCTGCAGGCTGTAGTCTAACCAGCTCATGAAACTATTTAGTCAGTGAAGAATCATTTTGGTTTCAGGGCCATGCCAAGGAGACATTGCAATCCCATCCTGTTTCACTTTGAGGAAATCCAATTTAGGGAGTTCTCAAAGGTCCCTCTTTAACACAGCCTCTTCAGGGTGAGCTGCTGCCAGCAGTTTTGGGTTAACTGCTCTCTCCAAATACCACAAAGATGAAACCTCCCATAGATGAAAAAAGACTTCTTCCATGGGTTGCAAAATAAATATTACTAAGAGGACCCACTGCCCCCAGGCTATCTGCTATTTCCTCTCCTCACACACTCCTTCCCATCAGCAAATTGCCAGGTACTGCTCTCATGACCCATCTGCCTTGTGGAAAAGCTATTCCAGCACAGAGCTAAACATGTCCTGTAGCAATGACTCCAGCTGAGTGGCTTTTGGAAGTGGAAAAGCTACCTGTGATTAAAGACACTTTTTCTTTAATTATATCCATGACTCTGAATTTGCTATTGCAGTATAAAATGTCCATCTAATTGTTTATGGCACACAGAAAGCCACTCATGGATGTCACAAAACATCCTCCATCCAGACCTGGACTAAGTGCTCCAATCAGCCAAAAGAGTGGCAAAACTTCAGAAAAATTTTAAATAATGACTTTGATTTATTGCTTGTTTCATTTAAAGTCCCCTTAAAACTCAAGCTGTTTTATTCCTCAGATGAGAGACCTAAGCCTCCTTGGTGTGTCTGTGACTTTCTTGCTGTCCTGTCTTTATCCAGGCAGTTTCAGGAGGCTATACTCTGAAACTGGATCCATGCTATTTTCCAAATATTTTATGCACTTTCCTGTCAATACAGAGTAGTGCAAGAAAAAGTGAATTTTTACCTGTGGAGATTTAGTTCAGGCTTCACTGGTAAAGTTTTGAGAGCCACATTTTTAAAGATATTTCCTGGCAGACAGCTTGGAGGATTTTTAGTACTATCTTTGCATCTGATTTGTAAGCCTTTAAGTTTCTAGCTCCCACTCCGATGAGTTCCTTCATAAATCAGGTGTAATGCAAGGTGTAAATTACACCTGATGGGTGGTAGGTGTTTTGAGAAAACGTAAAATTGTCCTATTCATTTACCTATATTTTAAACCCCTCTGTTAAGAAGGCACTCTAGTGTGCAAAGTGTCCCAGTATCTTTTCCTGTGTTTATCCGTTTTGGTGTAAAGTGGGAAAGATACTTCTGCTTTTGTTTTCTTGTGTATAACAAAGGGGCAGGAAAGGTTCTCCTTCTAATGTCCATCAGCACAAGCTATTACAGGACAGTGAGTCAAATCCTAGTCAAACCCCAGCTCCACTCCTGATGTAGTACTATCAATATTGTTCCTGTCCAAGTGCAGTGAAGTCCTCTATGGTCACGGGATGACACCGAACAGTCAGAATAACCAAATTATTTCCTCCAGCTTAAATCACTGTTATGGTCTAAGGACTGGGGGCTCAAACAGCTGAGCACAAACTCATCACATCTGGCAGAGCAGCCGGGGCTGTGCCACCACAGAGGAACTCCAGAGGGCTGGTTAGGCCACGGTATTATTGTCATAGACTTCTGTGGGAGAAGGAGAAAATATACAGGCATGTTAGTGTGCTTTACTGGATTTGACATATTTTTAATGAATTAGAAAAAATGCATGGTAAATTCATTAAGACTTTTCCATGGGTCTCTAACCAGAACCCCCTAGCTGGGATTTGAAAGACTTGAGACAAGATGTAGAAGTTTTCCCCTTGGATGAGGCCCAGAGAACATACTGGAAAGATAAATACCTGCTTCTCTCCTCATCTTTTCTTTCTCTGTAAAACGCTTAGATCTTCCCTGGAGATAAACTGGCACAGTTTCAGTCGTTGCAGCAGAGCTGCAATAATTTACAAAGAGCCTGTGCATTTTAAATCATGGCAGTTACGGCAGAGAGAGCCAATATCACAAACCGCGGTCACTCCTGAAGGACCACGTCGCCTCCAGCCCCGGTCCTCCCGGCTGCTCTCCCTGACTCCACTCCAAAGCCGGGCTCGGCAGAGGTGTTCTCTCTCTCTCTCTCTCATCCACAGGACCCAGTGTGAGCAGGGCACAAGCGTGTGTGGAGCACAGCTGCGGCTCAGGGCCCGTCCGGGCCCACCCAGGCCGAGCCGTGCCGGCTGCCTGCGGAGCGGAGCCCCGGGAGCCCCCCCTGCCCCCGGGGCGGCCCC
>WBMY01005177.1:32985-60185 GCA_013397315.1 Donacobius atricapilla
GCCCCGCTGCCCTTCCCCAGCAGAGCGGAGCGCAGCCCCGGGAGCCCCCCCTGCCCCTGGGTTCGGGCAGCTCGGGCTGCCCCGCTGCCCTTCCCCAGCAGAGCGGAGCGGAGCCCCGGGAGCCCCCCTTGCCCCTGGGTTCGGGCAGCTCGGGCTGCCCCGCTGCCCTTCCCCAGCAGAGCGGAGCGCGGGGCCGGCCCGCGGCCTCCCCACGTCCTGCGCACACCTCCGGCTTCCCAGTTAGCGTCCTTCACAATTAATTAATGCAGAGAGCCGTATGCTGATTCCGCAGAGCCCATTAATCACTTTTGCTGAGGCTCAGGGACTGTTTGTACAGAGTTTGCAGAGATTATCGCCCTGGCTCCGGGATTTGTCACGCTGCATTACAAATGGCGCTTTAGTGAGCTCCTGGGGTCTCAGGGGGTATAACCTGTCTGAGGCAAAGGCAAATATTGCCAAGCAGCAGAGGTTTCCAAGAAGGGGCTTATCTGTTCCAGATTGCTTGATCATATAAATAGGACTTCGATATGAGATACATATGCAATTAATTTCTCCAGGGTTACATTTGATAATGGCACAGAAATTAATCTTCAGTCACAGAAATAACACTGGCTGTTTCAGAGAATTCAAGGAAAAGCTTGTAGAGATATCCAGTATCAAGAATATTGCTTTATTTTCTGTTTTGATAGAATTATTATTATTATTATTATTATTATTACCTGCTGAAATTTCTGTTTTGAACATGTTTCTAACAGGGATTAATTCATTAGTAACCAAAGGGAAGGGCACAGCAGCCACAAAACAGCCGAGCCTCAAGCATTGTCCTGCATGAGGGTTCCTGGCTTTGAGATCCAGTCTCTCATCCACAATCTGGTAGACACATGAGCCAAGATGGGACACACTCAAATATACCAAAAAAGTGATGCTTATCACTAGGCAGGTGAGCACAATGTCATGAGAATCTCAGGGACTGGGATATACAGTTATGGCCTGGAAAAAAAAAAAAAAAACATGCTGAGAAATCCTTCAGAAAAAAATGTGAAAGCAGGGCATTAACCCTCTTCTTCAGCATAATGCTATCAGATATGTTTGTGGTGGAGGTAAGCTTGTGTATAACTGGAGGATAGTTGAGAAAGGCTTAATCAAATATGATTTTATAAAAGTATACATGAAAAAAAGTTTTGTTACTTAGAAGTTTGGTAATTATGTATTTTGAGCAATCCTTCCACCTGCAGCTTGAGTCAGCTAGCTACTTCAGAGAGTTCTGGAAGGCACAAGTGAACAGATGGTGTGTTTGTGACACCATCAGGTAATGGGCAGTAAATATTAGTAAACTGGCAGATGCCCACCAAAAATTATTCTAAAGCACATAATTAAATAAGGTATAAATAACAACAGCAACAACAACCCTAAAAATAATAATAAAAACCTCATTCGTTGAAAAGGAAGAAGTGGGGGGAGGAACCAAGATTTTTTCAGATTAATTATACAGTCTTATTTCTTTAGTCCATTTCATACAGAGACCAAGTAAAAATCTGATAAATTAAACAGCCCTCAGATACTCTACATAACTGAAGTTAATTGCCTACCATATTTATATTGTCAAGCATATGTAATAACAATGTTCTTGTTCTCACTATCATTAAGAAGTAAATATAGACTTGAAAACAAGTCCCCCAGAAATCACAAAAGGCCAGATAGATGGAAAAAAATTCCACTGTCTGGCATAATGCAATAATTTGTATGAATGCCATATCCCCATTTTAATTTTACTATCTTCTTCTCAGAAGCTTGGCAGGCCTGCCTGGGTCCTGATTGCACCAATCTTCATGCAAATTTATCTCTGACTCAAGCTTGACACCAGTGGTGTTGCTTGTATTTAGGGCAACAATAAATCTGACTTCTTTATTATACAAAGAAAAAAGAAACACTGCAGTTCTGTGGGCATTCTAATGATGATGCAGAACTCTTTTTTTTTTTTTTTAATATCCAGTTTAATTAATAAGAAAAAATCTAATATGGCCAGGTAACCCATATTCTGAAAAGTCATTATTCTGAGAGGCAAGGCCTACAAATAGGATAAAAATACAAACACGGGACTTGGGGGAAGATTCTGGCTATGGACATGCAGCCACGTAGCCTTTGAGAACTATGAGAACCATGGCAGGGCATGCAAAGAGGCAGTCAAGAAAGCTGAGGCTTGGCTAGACCTGAAATTAGCCAGAGATGTCAAGAACAACAAGATATGGGTCTTCAGACACATGACCAATAAGCAGAATCACAGGTAAGACACAGGACCAATGCTAAACATGGCAGGGAAATTAGCTACTTCTCAGTGCAAGGCCACTGTCTATAATATTTAGAAAGTCATGGAAATCAGGGGTGGTTCCCCCAGGGATTGACACTGGGCCCCACGATACTGAACATCTTCATAATTTATCTGAATGATAGGACTGAAAGCAGCCTGTCCTGGGGTGACTTTTTGATACTTGTATCCCCAGTTGTCTCTTCTGTTTATGCCGTATGTTAAGTTCTGTACCTTTATGACTAAGTAACCCTTGATAAGTAACAGATATATCCAATAAGGATGAGTGAGATAAAAGAGGATAGCTGGTAAGGGGAGAATGGTTATGAAGCAGCAACCTTGAGCATGAGCAGAGACTCATAAAGCAGCATCCTGGAGAGAGACTCACTGCTGTGAGACAAGTTCTGAGAGGGAAAGGGGAGAAAGAAGATGTGTGGAGTTTGTTTTGAAAACAGCATTTTCTCCTCTGCATTCCTACTCCTGGACTGTGCTTGTCTGAGGCCTGTCCTGTACACACAAACCCAGAGAGACACCCAGATCTCACGCCTATGCCCCTGGGGCCTAGGATGGTATTTTTTCAACACTGGAGGGACTGAGCGAGCTGAGCTACTCACAGCAAGGACTTTCTGAATTTACCATCTCACTTCAGAGCAATGTGAAGTCTTACTGTTTCACATTATTCATTCTTTATGCTTGTGGGCACTTTATTTGTTAAATAAATAGTTTTTTCCACTTTCCTCCGAGGAAGCTCCTTTTTCCCAGACCAGTTGGGAGAGGTGTCTTTTAGGTTTGCTTCCCAGAGGGACCCCATTCAGGGGTTCTCTCACAAATTTGCCCTAAACCAAGACACAACCACAACAAGTTTACTGATGACACCAAACTAGATGGTGAGGGGGACACATCAGAAGGGAGAGACATCTCACAGACCTAGACAGGCTGGGAGAGCAAGAACTGGATGAAATTTAACAAGTGCCAAGTCCTGCACCTGGGACAACACAACCGAAGAGCCCAGAACAGGCCAGGATCTGTGCTTGGGGAGCAGCATCACTGGAAGGGACCTGGGGGTCTTGGTGGATGACAAGCTGACCACAAGTCAGCAGTGTGCAGCTGCAGCCACAAAGGTAAATTGGATCCCAGGCTGCCTCTGCAGGTGCTTAACTTGCAGTGGTAGGGACTTCGCCATCCCACTCAGCGCTTGTCAGGCCGCACTTGGAGTAGTGTGTCTTGCTCTGCCCCTCCCCAATTCAAGAAAGATGTAAGCAGACTGGGGAGGCTCCAGAGGGACCATGAAGATTAACAGAGAGCTGCAGAACTGCTCTGTGAGGGAAGACTGAAGGAGTAAGGTATTTTTTTCCCTGGAGAAGGCTTAGGGAGAGCTCATCACTGTGTTTAAAGGGTGGCTGCAAGAGGACACTGCCTCTTCACAAAGAGCCGCATGGAGAATACAAGGAACAACACAAACAAGTGGCACTGGCAGAGCTTTCATATCAACATAAAAAAAGACATTTTTTGCACAAAGAGCAATCATTCAGTGAAACAACCTCCCCAGGGATGGATTGGAGTCCCCATGACAGGAGGTTTTTTCAGACATCATTGAACAGGGTGCTAGATAGTCTCATTTAGGCTCCCTGTTCTGTGAAAGGTTGTACCAAATGATCTTTCAAGGTCCCTTCGAACCTGGGCTGTTCTGTGATTTTACCTTATTCAAATTATCATTTACATCTTAATTTTAGGGTACAGGGATACAATCCTAAGCCTAGTGTGCAGCTCAGTTATATTTCGGATTTATTGTGTAGTGGGTGAAGACTGGGCTCTTAGAACAGTAAAAGCACAGTAGCCAGTTGAGCTGTGAATGCTAGTGATGCCAGTCTTTGGAGAGCTTGGGAGCTCAGGGAAGCACATACACTGTCATTCCATGGGCAAGACGCCCAGACATGTTCAAGGGCAGTGGCATTCAGCTCAGCATTCAGCCATGGAGTCTGTGACAAGGGCACTCAGCATTCAGCCATGGAGTCTGTGACAAACAAAGTGCTGAATGCAGAGTTCCGTCCTGCACCTTTTCTCACAAGACTCTTCCTTGAGGAACACCCATCTCTGAAGACAGAGACAGTGGTTTTCTCAAGTATGCCTGACTAAGCTGAACTCTGCTTTCCTTTTAGGTACTGCTGTTTGTGATGCAGAAGACATTTCAGCTTGGAAAAGAGATGAATGAGGGGAAATATCATAGATGTCTATTCAGTCACAAGCGGCATGGGAAGGGTGACTAAGGAATGACTGCTTCAACTTTTACCCATTATAAAGGCCAGCTGGTAAGCAGTAGATTCTTAACTGACACATGAAAGTATTTTTCATAAGATGTGTTCAAGTTATGCAACGCCTTGCCACAGAAAATTAGAGGTTTAAAGTTTACATGATTTCAAGGAGAGACTGAACAAATTAGTGAAACAGAAATTCATTATCTGCTGTTAAAAACAAAATATTTTTCTTGGGACAGGAACTTCCTAATAAATTGTCAGAAAATTGGAAAATAATTTGGAGAAGCACCAAGAAGATGTTTTGTCAATTTTCATTCTATGCCTGAGAACAACATTCAGCCACTATTGGAGGCATGATGCCGGCTAAGACAGATTTTTGGACCATCCCAGAACAGCCCTGCTTGTATTCTTCAGAGCTGAAAGAGAGGTCAGGGTGGAAAGGGGGAGCCAGGAATTCTAGAAAAGTGTTCTCTTCATCTTTTCTGAAAACCTGCCTGTCAAAGTGGGTGCCAGTTCACAAAGTGAAAAATTTCCTGTGCTTCTCCAAGACAGTCTGGAAGAGTTTCCACCTTGAAGAGTCAAATCAAAGAGTAGCATCTTTGGCCCCAAAGGAATTAAAATTGCAACAAGATCATTCTGGATCAACCAGAAGTCAAAACTGCAACAAGAAACTTTTGAGGTCCCCTACTGAGTTCTTGGAACGAGATTAGACTTTAAAAAGAACCCATACCATGCCAGAACTGCTGGCTGGCTATCCCAGAGTATTGCTGTGAATATCCTCAGGAGCAATTAACCCTATCAGTAATGGCATGAGTAGGGTTGCTCCTGGATGTAATATCTGCATGCTGGGCAGTGAGCCTCACACAAGGTCAGGCAAACTACAGCAGAATGATTTGGCTGCAAACCTGCACTGCTACAAGTAAGTGATATTGAAAAACCATAAAGACACAAAGTGTTTGGTGGCATGAGACTGACATTCTGCAGGACTTCTTGGGCTATCAGCACAGGATGTGTGAGCAGTTTAGTCAGTTCAGCTCGCTGTTTCGAAAAGGCAGAAACTGAGCCACAAAGCATATGAGGTTTTCTTAAGGTAATTAGAATGACTTTTTAAAAAAAAAAAAAACAAAACAAAAAACCCCAAACTTGTTTATGGTTTATTATTCTTCCCTACTCTCCTTGACTGCTGAGCCATTTCTGGTTCACCTTTCACTGCTGACCAATTCTTTCCTCCAGTTAACACTGTGAAACTCTCATATATTTTTTTTCCCTTCCTTGATTTCTTTAAATCTCAGTGACTAATATATTGTCTTTTTTCTTCCTTCCAGCTCTCTCCTTCCAACCCAGGTTCTGGGTTGTTTTTAATTGGACCCTTGTTAACAGCTTGGTTGTTTCCTTGTATCCATACACAAAGCACAGCTGCACGCTCTCCCTCTCAACCGCAGGAGAAGAAATCAGAAAACAAAGTCCCCCCGAAGGAGCCCAGCCAGTCTCTTCTATAACAAGCTGTAGCAACTTTTAACAAAATGACTGCCTCTGTGCACAGACAGCTGAGCTCTCTGAGACAAATCTGGGGCTTGGAGTGCAGAGACATAATAATTACCAGAAATACATCACAAGCCCCTTTCCTGGCATTAGTTAGGCCATTCCTAAATCACAAGGTGCAGTCTCTCTCTCACTCCTGACTCTCTGGGCACAAAAACTTTTGCTTTCTGTCATTCTCTCTCGGAACACTGCAATTTTTCTCCCTTAAATTGTAAATGATAACACCTGCTGGGGCTCTTATTTGTTCATTCCCGTATCTCTGGCTGCTCCCAGTGTGAGATATTACACCCACACAGAGGTATGAAATATACAGTAGCTGTTTGTGAAACTTCTATATGAAAGATGCAGTGAATATAAATAATGGTATTGTTCTGACGTTCTTCATCTTGTATCTGACAGAACATGTTCAAGAAACTCCAGGAACACCATAAAGCTGATGGAGAAGTCATTCACACTCTATCAGTGTAGCTGAAATCAAATGAGCAGGACTGATCTGGACATCCTATTTTCCTTTCACCACCAGAATGTATTTATTCCTCAAGTCATAACATATTTGTATTTACTTTCATGATTCATAAACATCCCAGGATCCAGAAGCTTCTAATTAACTCATCTATTTAGTGTCATTAGCAGATGCCCAGGGAGTGATTTATTGTACGGTACCGGATCACACTAGCACATAAATCCAGCCAATTGAATTGGCAGGCAGTCTAGGTAAATATCTTCTGCTGCTGGTAGATGAGACTCCATCCTAAATTCAACATTAATGCCCTGCAGACTGTGGCTGATGTATTATTGTTTTCTTCCTCTATTACTCTGCACATACATACTCCGTAGCATACATTGCACTGTACAACACTGGTTATTTCCCTGTCCTTTAAAAAAAAAAAAAAAAAGGAAAGAAAAGATTTAGTGAGCTAGTGATCTGCTGCCTAGGATTTGGGGTATATTTTTATACTGTCTGAGAAAAGAGGAAATCAATACCCCAAAGATGGTTTTGGTCAAGCTCCTTTTAATTTACCTCTGACTTCTGAAACCAGTCCATCTAACACCCTAGAGTAAAACAATCCTTAACTTTATGAGAAAAGTTATGTTGGAAACCCTGTCTATAGCAGAGTTGTGGCCACAACTCCAGACTTTTTATTGATAAATAAGGCAGTGGCTTTTTGGGCAGTACATGGAGTGACCACCTATGACAGCAGAGTTGGCTCTGTGAGTACAGCCACAGTGGTGTTTCTCACGGCCTAGGGATGCTTCTAGAGATTCACCCTGCGGAATTCCTAGAGGGATTTGCCAAGGTTCACAGCCTGGGCCGGCTGTGCCTCACCGAGCCCGGCAGGCGCGGCCCGAGAGCCCCCGCGGGGGCCGGCGGCGGGAGGANCCACCGCTATAAACAGAGCCAGGCAGCTCGGGCCTGCAGGGCCTGCTGCGCTTGGAAACTAGGCGGGCTTCTCTTGCGCATTTCAGAGCGGTAAAACATATCGTCTGATTGCCTCGGCTTGTCGCCTGGGCGGGAGCTCTCTCCCAAAGCTCACAAATTACTCACCACGCAGGAGGAGAGTTGCAGGTATGCGGCAGATAAATTTTACAGTTTTTCTCTTCAGAGCTCACTCCCTTCGTATTCCAGTTCTTCATGACAGCACCACGAGTCAGTTTGTGTTCAAATGTGCTTAGATTTAAAACAGATGAATGCTGTTTTAAATTCCTGAAGATGGGAGTCATTAGAGGACTGTTAAAATACTCCTTTTTTTTACAGAAATTATGTTTGTGTCTGTTCTCAGTCTTTAAATAAAGGTGTATTTAAGTTTTGTGTTTCAATGACACTGAAAGGGACTACTGTATATAATTAGTGTTTTCTGCTCTATTTTTAAAAACAGTATTTTTAGTAAAGTTACTGGGTTTTAATCTACTTTTGACTCAGAATGAGATTTTGATGGCAAAACACCTCTGCTGTCTGGGCCAAGCTTTACTTACAGCAGTGATGTCTGTGGGTGGGTTTCAGGAGGGGGAAGAAATATAAGCAATATTTATGGGGGAATGGGAAGCAAAATACATTAATATGGGACTGTGACCAAAGAAGTGAAGGTATAGGGACTATGACAGCTTGAGAAAGATTATATACATCAAACAAATATGCTACATTAAGGTATTTCTAGGAGTTACTAAATTTCTCCTCAGGAGTAACTTCAGCAAGCAATGTGGGAATAACACCACGATGAGCGTGACTGTTTTAAATTTCAATTAAAGCTTTCATCTTGACTATAGCACCCTTCTTCCCTGCTTCTGCCTCTCAGTCTGTTCCAAAGATGTTTATGGTCTCCCACACAGAGCAATGCAGGCACAGTGTGCTCCTAACAGCCGTGCTGTGAGGAAGGCCTGGGCTGTGGCTGCAGCAGCAGCGTCCCACAGAGCACACCATGCACCTCCCTGCGCTGCCCACAGGGAACACTGCGGACCTGACACCGCACAGCCTGCTAAGACTGCCCAGCTCCCATCACTCAAGCTGGTTTCTCAAACTCTGTGAAACAACTGTCTGTATAATTTGAAAAGACAACAGAAAGTGTCATACATTATAGCTATGTACTCCAGACCTTCAAGAACCCGTGCAGACAATGCACGAGAACTACTTTGCAAATGCATGATACACAGGCTGAAGCAGTGTTTAGAACACACAGCTTAAACCCATGTAGGTCAGGAAGCAGAAAGCTTTCAAGAATATCTCAGTTAAGAAGAAATGCTTTGAGTAAAGTTAAAAATTTGGCAAGAGATGACTGGGTACACTGTGGGAGCACATTGATGCCACAGCACGTGCTATGCCGCACATCTCTCTATTTGTCATTTCAGTCACTCACTTCACACTCAATGCCACCATTGAAGGAGGCATAGGAAGCAATAGCAATAGTTATTCTAGAAAATCAGGTACTTGAAACCATTTTGGAAACTCTCTCCTTGTGCTGCTTTAGGCTGGAGTAGTTAGTTTTCTTCACAGTAGCTGTGTTTTTGGATTTGCACTTAAGTGTCAGGATGTTTTCGTTATTGCTGAGCAGTGCTTACACAGGGTCAAGGCATTTTCTGCTTCTCACCCCACCAGCAAGTAGGCAGGAGGGACACAAGAAGTTGGAAGGGGACACAGCCAGGGCAGCTGATCCCAACTGACCCAAGATATTCCATAGCATATGGCATCACACTCAGCATATAAAGCTGGGAAAGGAAGTAGGAGGACGTTTGGAGTGGCGTTTGTCTTCCCAAGTCACCATTACAGCTGATGGAGCTCTGCTTTCCCAGGGGTGGCTGAACACATGGCTGTCCATGGGAAACTGAATTAATTCCTTTTGCTGCATTGCCTGTGTTTTGCATGCTTTGCATGGCTTTTACTTGCCTTACAGAACTGTCTTTATCTTAACCCACGAGTTCTCTCACTTCACCCTTCCAATTCTGTCCATCTCAGTGCAGGGGAAGTTGAGTGAATGGCTGCACAGGGCCAAGTTGCCAGCTGGAGTTAAACCACAACTCTCCTCCAACCCAGTTCTATTCTGTTCCTGACTTTAACAGAACAGCAGAACAGTCAATCAGGGCCCAAGTCCCATCACCCTCAACTGTCTGTATTCCAGGAGTCCTGCACAGCTCTACTGTACTGACAGTATTAGGTGCTACCAGTGCTTTGATTCAGCATTTTAAAGTTGTATTTTTCCTATTAAAAAAAGGAATAAACTACAGGTGACATAGGCAAGACCAGAGATGCCCTTATAATGTTGGGAATATCAACACAATTGCACACCCTCTGGGATTTTCTTAATAAATAAAGATCAACACCAAGAGACATATTGGTTCACATGGTACTTACAGAGAAATTTACGCTGGACAGGGCTTTTGAGGGCATGTGGTCTCTTTGCAAGAGTTAACTTGTATTCAAACAGAGATCAGTAAGTTATTGTGTTATTTTAGGTCAGTTTCACAATCTCTAACAGGCCACTTGTAAAAACCAGCTTTATTAAGGTTAGCAACCTTGATTTAGAAAGAAGTCTAATATCCCACCAAAATCCATGTGGAAGCCAAGAAGCATTTCTAAAAAACTGCTATATAGCATGTCAATTTTAACACAAAACACGATGCTGGAGAGAATGATGAAATATGAGGGTTCCTAATATTTTGTCACAAACCCTATACAAAACAACAGAATAAATTACCAGGACAATAACCAGCAAATGCTGAGATACAGCAATAAACAGAACCACCTCAGAAAATAAATTTTAATATTAACAAGTCAATTTCATATGACTGCATATTAATCTTTTTTTTGAAGTTCAAACAATGTTCAAGTTCTGTGTTGCCTACAAGCATGGGTTTATTCTCCTTCATTCTTCTGTACTGACTGCATGGCTTCTGCTTTAACTCTATTTCGTTTTCTTTTTCTTCTTTTCTTCTTTTCTGCAGAAGGCTCCTGACCCTCCTGTGTTTTCTTCTTTTTCTTCTTCAGACAGCTGAGAGGATTTGGGCCGCCTGCCCTTTTGCGTTTTCTTCTCTTTTCACCTTCTTGCTTTACCAGTCCTTCTTTTTCTTTAAGCTCCCCAATACTTTGTTTTTGGTACTCTGGAACAAGCTGATTTGTCTGCAACTGTTGAACAAATGCCAAAGATTTAGGAGAAGGTTTGTCTAGCACCATAGTGTTCTGAATAATAAAGAGGAGAGGAATGCCAGGCTTCCTTTTCACTTTGTTTGATAAGTCCTGGTCCTGCAAAATTAAATACTTTAGTCAATATTTTCAGATTAAATTGTATTTGCAATTCAAATGCACCTACTCTTAATGCAAAACTATGAAGATAAATTACATTATGAAAAAGATAAGAAACCTAATCTAGCAGATATACACGGCAGTGCCTTTCAGACCAACTAAATTTCAATTTCTCTCCTGATTAGCTGTACATCTGATGCAAAGTTTACCAACATTTTCCTTTTTCCTGCATGTATACGCATACATACATTTTCTGAGGAAAAAGTCCCAATTCACTTGGACGCAGACCACCAAACAAGAAGTAACATATTTTTTTCTGTAATAAATTATTTTAAAACTCCTGTAACTTACATAACTATGAAGAATTCTACTATAAACTATTTTTATATATATTGTCTATCATTTATGTATGCAGTCCCAATAACAAATCCAAGAAAAATTGCCTTTTTTATTTGTATAGTTATTTATTCTTTAGTTCAAATTTTCTTAAAATTGAAGTTATGTGGATGTTAGCATTTAATTTCATTTTTCAGACTACTGTGAAAAACAGTTCAGGGGAGGGGATGCACACATTAGCAATACAGAAATTAACATTCACGAGCTGTTTTTTACATGCCAATAGGTAGTCAGTATGTTTTGTACACTTTCAGCTAAAATAAGCAATATCATTACAAAGTAAAAAAAAAAATCTAGCTGTTTAAGTAAGAGAAAAGATTCCTTGCTTCATAATTAGGAAATACATTAAAGAGTAAGTAAGGCTTTACATGATAAATTCCCACAAACTATTAAAAAACCTCATAATTGAGGTTCCTGTAGGTTTCTTTATGCTTAGGTATCAAAGCATCACTTCAAAAGAAATGGAGCTACATTTCCCATGAGCTTTTACCTGTGTAGCAATAAAGAAGTGATGAGGGTTGCCATCTTCAATCATGGAAAGTAAACAGGTTGAACCACTCACAGGATTCTTATGGTGAGAACAGTTTTGAACTTGAAATCTCTGGGCAATTAATTTTGCTCCATACAGTGCTTTCCCCAGTGATTCAAGTTCTTTTATAACACATCTGAAAACCGAAAGAGACATTTATTTTTAAACAAAAAAACCTCATAGTTTTTACAACAGCAAAAGGCTGATGTGAGTTATTTAGGAATGAGCAACGCCCAGTTGTTCAGGCTCTATGGTTTGTAAATGGCACCCAAAAAAGCAATAGCCCATCTAAGACATCAGCAAGGTTTCCTTGGTTGTAAACATGATTAACCAGTAATAAGATATATTAAATGATTTAAAAATAATTCACATCAGTGACAATACTGAGCCCTTAAATCTATGTTCAGATATCACTGAGCATATGAAGTACTATTTAACAAATAAAATTATTTTTAAAATTTAATTTATTTTTAAATTAACTTATTATAAAACCAGAAAATTTAATTTATTTTTAAAAATGGAAAGAAAAGATCTGGGGAACAACAGGCCACCTCTGTGCCTGGCAAGATTATGGAGCACATCCTCCTGGAAAGTATATAAAGCATGAGGAAAGCAAGGAGTTGCCTGGTGACAGCCAACATGGCTTCACTAATCATAAAAAATATGATGGCCTTCCCTGACAGTTACACTGCTGATGGATAAGGAAGGGCAAGAGATGTCACCCAACTGGACTTATGCAAAGCTTTTCACACTGTTCCACACAACATCCTTGTCTTTACATTGGAGGCATGGATTTGTCAGATCAATCACTAGGTGGACATGGACTGACTGGAGGGTTGCACTTGAAGAGTTGCAGTAAGAAGCTCAATGTCCAAGTGGAGACCAGTGACAAGTGTTGTTCCTCAGAGCTTGGTATTGGGACCTGTTTAACATCTTTGTCAGTGACACAGACAGTGGGATTCAGTGCACCCTCAGCAAGTCTGCCATTGACACCAGGCTGTGTGGTGCTGTTGACACTCTGGAGGGAAGGGATAACATCCAGAGGGGCCTGGAGAGGCTTTGCATGGGCTTGTGTAATCCTTATGAAGCTCAACAACGCCAAGTGCAAGGTCATGTATATGGGTCAACACAACCCAAGCACAAATACTGGAAGAGAATGGATTGAGAACAGCCCTAGCAAGAGTGACCTGGGAGGTGTGTTGGCAGACAAGAAGCTCAACATGAGCTGGCAGTGTGAAAGTCAACTGTGTCCTGGGCTTCATCAAATGCAGCGCAGGCAGCAAGGTGAGGGAGGGGATTCTCCTCCACTACTCCAAGCTAGTGAGACCCCACCTGGGGGGTCACAGCGACCCAGCTCATTTCCCCTTGGAGGCTCTTTTCATTACACTGAGGTGCTGTCTCAGCAACTCGGTGTTCTGACAGCAGAGAAAGCATGTCCATTCAGATGGCCTAAGTGGAAGCTGGTCAAAATGACCAACAGATATTGCTGGAAGAAGAAGCAAGTGACATTTCAACATGACAGGAACAGTTTGGATCAAAGCAATTCCCAAACCTTTCACAGCTAAGGGCATGACTCTCTACTGTGTAGAAGTGCAGGCCAGTTCCATCTGCTATGCAAGAAGGCTCAGTGTGTTTTTTGAGCCTAGGGTATACATCTTCTTGGTGGGCAGTTGGCTATTCTGCTATTGCAGAGATGCAATGTAAATGTATTTTCGTATTTTGATATATACACTATATATAATCAAGTAATAACAAAGGCAACTCGGAGGCAACTTCAGTATGTAGTATGCATGTTTTACTTCCATGTCTTCGTCTAGCCCATCCTTGTCCTCCCGTGCGAACAGCTGCTTCGGAAACAGCCCAGCGCTGGCAGGCTGCAGCTCCAGCCAGGCAGGAGCTCCCTCCAGGCCCACATCCCAGCCTGCCCCTGCTGTTACCACCTCGCCGGGCAGACGCTGCGGGTGGGAAGAGACCGGCCCGGCCCTCCCTCACACAGCGGGGTTACCGCTGGCCCCGCAGGCCGTGCCACCTTCGGAAAGGCAGCTGGGTCTGAGGCTGCTCCCAACCTCCCGCAAGTTAGCCCGAGCCCCAGCGGCCCGTNAGCCCTGCAGCTGTGGGTAACCTCAGGGCTGGTTCATTGCCCCTTGTTTTGCAGTGCTGTGCTGGCTCCTGCCGTTTGCTAAGATCAGAAATGCAGAGTTTTGGGTTTTTGCTAGTTCACTGTACTGATAAAATTGCAGTTGCTGTCGCAGAGACCGTAGTTTAATCACACATCAGCATACAGAATCAATTCGGTTGGAAAAGNGTGCAGAGCTGCGCCGCACCGCCCAGGTACCCGGGCAGCTGCTCCCGGATCTGGATCTTGTTGCGAAGCGCGGCCTGGCAGAAGGTGCCGTCCAGCAGCACCTGGAAGGGCTCACGGAACTGGAAGTTGTGCTTGTAGAAGCCCATGATCTTCTTTGCATGTTTCTGTCTCGTCACCCCCATGGCGCCCGCGCCACCGCCCGGAACGGCCGCGGCTGCCCCGGAAGCTGCGCCAGGCCCGGGCGGGGCCTCCCCGGANTACTGATAAAATTGCAGTTGCTGTCGCAGAGACCGTAGTTTAATCACACATCAGCATACAGAATCAATTCGGTTGGAAAAGCCCTCTGAGGTCATTGAGTCTAACATAGGACCCGACACCACTTTGTCAACCAGACCATGGCACTGAGTGCCATGTTCAGTCTCAAGCATCTCCAGAGATGGTGATTCCCTGGGCAGTCCATTCCAATAGCTAATTGCCGTTTCTGTTACAAAATTCCACCTAATGTCCAATCTAAACTTCTGGCACAGCTTAACACTACATCCTCTCATCCTGACACTTGTTACCTGGAAGGCTTAGGAATACTTAGGAAGACTTAGTGCCCGTTTATATTGTTTGCCTTAGTATATTAGCTACATCAATCTTAAGTTCCATGTGCACAAAACCAAAGTTGAAAAGCACATATTCTACATTTTAATTATTTTTTTCCATGACAATTTAATTGCGCTACAATCTGGGAACACAATTGTCATTGAAAAAGTGCACAAACTCCTCCCTGTCCAACACAAAACATGAACATACCAGACATCTGGCATTAAGAAACCAAACTTAATGCCCCTGTTTCAGGCAGGCAAGAGAATGTGATACCTTAACACCATCAAAATGATAATTGGAGACATCTGTCTTGCTATGCAGGTTCCACAGGAGATATCTTTCTGCCTGGGACACCTGTACTGCAAGCAAAACCATTGCAAGCACCTACCAGTTTGTAGCAATCAGTCAGGCCACTCTAAGGTCATTTAAGCAAATACCCAGCTGTCATATTGGCCTTTTTGCTAGGAAATAGACATGGAAAATAAGTGCTTCCAAGCAAGTTAGTTAGTGTCAAGAGAAAGTGAAAAATAAAGGATTTGATTACTATTCTAGAAATTCAAATGCTTACATGGGAAAATATTTTAAAGCACTTAGGATGAAAAGTGCAAAGAACAGGTGATTGAGAACATTTTTCATGGATCCAATTGTGCTGTTGACAGTATTTTTCTGCCATTAAGTCCTTCTTCACAGCTATTTTCAGGGGACAGTTGTGCGTGCTCCTGAGTATCATGGACATACATTGATATATGCCTTATTATGAGCCAAGTGGCACGTTGAACACATTATTAGACATAGTCATATATATGAAAGTTTTCATTAAATTTCAGTCCTGTAGCTGATGTGTTTCCATAATGCCATGACGATCCAGTTCACCTATCTAACCACAGTTTCATTATTGAAGATGTTAGACAAAAACATTCATCAAGACTCCAAAGTAAAACCTTACCACAGAAATTATTTTTCCTTCAAGTTGGTTTTTGCTTGTTTATTTTTGCGTTCTGTGTGGGTATGATGACAACTAAGTAACTGCCCAAAGACAGGCAGTTATTCCATGTTAAGAACACTTTCCAGACCCTACAGTTAGAATGAGGAATCTCCAGTGATAACAGCTGCTACTACAGAATGGAGATAAAAATAAAAAACAAGTAAATAAGAGCTTGAACTAGTTTTTGAACTAAGTGCAAAGTAAGATATAATCCAGATTAGGATGTTAAATACCACTGTGATCACATACTGTTCCCCTGGTAAATAGGATCATCACACACAAATTGTAATGCAGTTGGTATAGTGGAATATGTTCAGAAGGCTGGCTAGCAGGCAAAACACAGCACAGATTTCTCCTTCTTCATTAGTCAGAAGATGGCATTAATTGGACGATAAACTACTTTCAGTACAATCATGTGAGATGTATTTCACATTTATGCAATTCTTTTATAATTTATTTTAAATAAATTTAAGATATTAAAAATGTCTAAATGGCTACTATAGCAGTGCAGAGCAGTATAGTTCTTTCAGCATTTTCTTTCATATTTGACAGTATTTTGCGTAAAATAAAATTCACCATATTCCTTTCAATTCTTTTGCTATTCCCGTGAACCATGTGTAAAGTGGATTTTTCAAAAAAATAAGCCTAGGGATCTTCTGAGAGGTGTTGAATCCAGACATCTCTGGTACCTGGGGTTTGTTGCTTCTGGCTGCTGAAATCCATCCACTTACACTCTCTGGACCCAGCAGGATTCTTATGCTCCCATGTGTCCGGGCCAAGCGCAGCACACACAGAGGACGCTAACAGAGCCAGCCAGTCAGACTAGCACAGCACACAGAACTCTACCAGAAATGACACAAAATGCAAGTTCAGAGAGTGAGGGCCTGCTCCCCCTCTCCAGCTGAACAGAACTGAAGTGCCCAGGTGATCACTCACATACCCTCACCTCCTGCACTCACCAGAACACCCTCATTCACAAATCACTATGGCCCTTCAGTCCATCTGATGCCCGTGCCTGGACCCTGGCCCTCCCGTGCACATATATGTAAAATACTTGCAGTTTGGGGGTTTGAGTGTTCTAGTTTTTGGGGGGTCCTTTCCTTTCCTTTCCTTTCCTTTCCTTTCCTTTCCTTTCCTTTCCTTTCCTTTCCTTTCCTTTCCTTTCCTTTCCTTCCCTTCCCTTCCCTTCCCTTCCCTTCCCTTTTTCTCATTTTATTGAAAAACTAACAAACCTAAATAGCCTGCCTACCTGCAGTATCATTGTGGAAGTAAGCATGAGAAGGAATGTGGAGGTTGTTTTAACGTTACCTTATTAATGTGACTTGCTTTGTCCAAACACAGGAAACAGAATTTGAAATGGGAAACTTATTTTTCTGAAATACAAGTCCTTGTTTGCCACTGGACAGGATATAGGTTTCTGGGTACAGTTCTGATCTGACAAAACAGTTTCTGTGTCTTTATCAATAATATTTATACCTTGTAGGTAAATAGACAGTATTTACGAAAAACAGTGTCACTGAAGAAGACTTTCTTTCTCTGTATCCAAAGTGGGAGGAGATCTTCACCCTGAACTTCCCAAGCCTGTGCAGCAGTGAACCAGGCATCACAAGAATCTGGGCTTCACTAGGCACACTGCACACAAAATGTGCTCCAGCAGAAAATTAGCTCTCTGCAGAGCAGACTATCTCTTGGCATAAATGAGTTCAGCTCTGGTTTTGAGTGCTAGGTAATGCAGTAGTAGAATTAAATAACAAAATTGCTGTGACATGGATTACTTGAAGTGAAAGCTGCTCTTTATCAAAGAAGCTTTGATGTAGGCCTAGTAACAAGGATTTTTCTTAATAGCTGGCACTTGTCAAATGCTTGTAGCTTGTTGAGAAAACAGCTTCTGATTCTCCCAAATTTGTCCTGTGTCAGACTTTTTAAATCTGAATGTGTTGCTTTGGGCAAATGTGCAGAGTGGTTATCTGCAGTAAGTCTTAGCACCATGCTTAAATATGAGAAATTAACTGATTTACAAAAAAAGAAAAGGGTAAGGTTTTCAATTTCAACATTAAAAAAAAAAAACCAACAAAAAAACCCTGTAATAAACACAGGCTATAAAACATTGGAATGTATCTGAAAATATTTTCCTAGGTGTATTTTTTTATTAATTTTTCTGAGGTATGTATGGGGCATAGAAGAAGACTCAGATGCACATGCTGCTGAATTTTATTTGTCAGAATGTATATTATTCAGTGCTGGCCCCTCCTTTCATTGCCTTGGGGGTGGTATTGAACTTTGAATTTTAGTCTTCCTCATGTGCATTCTTCTTTTACAGTGCCTATTTTTCTGATACTTCATGGGAATTCAGTGTCTGGATTTATGATAACCATGGCTGTCACAAGTTCTGTTTTTCCTTCATGGATTGGTATGATTTCAGCAGATGAGAACATTGTATATGACAATGCTTTTTTCTTTTCTGGCTCTACCATTACCATAGCTAGGAAATTATTTCTGGCTTAAATACCATAACGGCCCATCACTGTATGTCCCACATTAACTATCTTTTAAATTGTGTATCATCGGAAGCACATATTTAATGTAGAGATCAGCATATTTGGTTTCACAAAGGTAAGAAATAAAATACAGAGAATATCAGTGCAGGTTTTAAGTGACTGCTTGTAGTACCATGTATTTTGCGAATGCTCTGGAGGACAAAGATTTTGCAGGCAACTTTACCTTTCTTACTAGAGCTGAAAGAAATTATAGGGATGAAAATAACCAGTGGGATTCTTGACAGTTTCTCAAATGTTAAACCAGCATTGCTCTCTTTTTTGACCTTGAGCTAAATTCACATGAAAGATTAACAGAATCAGATCTTATCCAAACAAAACCAACTTGATGTTTGCTTACACATCTCTGATACACAGCATTTAGTTTCTGCAGCATTTTTGGTTGATGCGGCTCTTTAAGATGTACATGTTAAACAACTGCTTTCATGTTCTTGTGAGGACACACAAGGACATTGCTTTGGAGCTGCCTTCCCTCGCTGCACTGCTCCTCAAGAGCTGCACCAGTTAGCTGCCATTCTGCAGCCCGTGACACACTGCAGTACTGCTCCCTCTGTACTCTTGTAGAAGCCCTTGAAGGATGTAGAAGTGCGATAATGTAGAAACATGGGAAGTCTCACTGGAGTACCCAGGACTGGAGTTGTAACTTCAGTTTGTGAATTGTGAAGAACATAGGAGAGAGGAAGATACCTTGCTAAACCCTGACTATCCTATACCTGATGTGCAAGGTAGGTAGAGGGGAAGAAAAGTGATGCTTTACACCTCATCTCCTATTGTACCTATTGCTTCATTTTGAGCAGAACATCTGTCTTCCCCTTTAACTATTTCTGATACAAAGCAAATATAAGTCCATTTTAGTTCTCCTAAATACCTACATGGTCTTACCTTGGAGATGGTAGGAAGCTCAGAAGACATAAAACATTTTGGATCTTTGGTATGCTTATTTCCATTTCCTCAGTTCTTGTTCTCCTTAGAGAAGGTTCTTATATTCATCATAGGATGGATTGTGTGTCATCAAGAATCAGAAGGGTCAATTAATTGATTAATTAATTGGTTATGAAGAGAAGGCTGAACAAACTGACATCTGTTGGGGGTTAGATGTGGGTTTTTTTCCTTATAGGATTTTTTCCCATAAAGTCGCTAGGAGACTAATTACTGGGTGCTTATGGGTGCTTGACTGGAACAAAAGAAATGGCCAAAGGAGAATGTAGCACCGGGCTACACCCTTTTGTGGTCTCTGAGAGTTTTTCTCTCCGAGGGAAAAAAGAGATACCTCGAGGTTTTGGGCAGGTAAAGGACAGGGGGTAGGGGCAGCTTTGCTCTCTTGCTCTCGGCATCGGAGAGAGGACAGTCTAGGCTGCTCTTGCTGAGGGAAGAGTTTTCTCACTGCCATCACTGGGTCCATTCCTGAGGAAATCTCCCATCATCTCCTCGTGCGCCCAGGAACTCGGCGCTCTCCTCCTGCCCTGCTGGAGCTGGGCCGGCCCTGTCCCACCGCCGCCGCTTTCCTTCGGCACCGCTTTGGATACGCTGTGTCCCTGCACTGCCCGGCCCTGCCCTGCCAGGACATCCCTGCCCTTCCAGCTACCACCATGGAGCTTTGGTACATTCCATCCACCAGCCAGGGATTTTCTACCGTTCCAGCTTGGTGCTGAAGCACCAAGGGAGCCCTGCACCGAGACCAGACTGCCCAGGGCTTTTATGAAACAAAAGCCCCCTCGAGGTTCCTGGTTTTGTTTATCATTAATGCTGTAGTTGTTGTTGTTGGTTTGCCTTGTTATACATACCAGTAAAGAGCTTTTATTCCTATCCCCATATCTTTGCCTGAGAGCCGACTTAATATCAAAGTTTTAATAATTTGGAGGGAGGGGGTTTGAATTCATTCCAAAGGGAGGTCCCGCCCTCCCTAGCAGACACCTGTCTTTTCTAACCAAGACAACATCAAAAGAGAAATTATGTGGGAAGCCTACCTCCATCAACAAATGAAATTATGACCAAAATTCTGATTTATGCCAGAGAACTCAATTCAGTTGCCTGAGATACTATGTGTATCTTTTCACCTTTTCATTGATTTCAGGGAGAAATCAGTTTACTGGGAACAGAGAAGAATTTTTACAGTGTGGTAATAAATCATACATGCTCCCTACACTTAGATAATTTTCTAACTTGATACCCTAGAAAGAGTCTAGCTCTGCTTAGAAACATATGGTAACTTTGTGAAATACCTTGTCTTTGTTTTACAGGCCAAAATTAGCAATTAAAAGTTTATTTGTGTCTGAGTTTATTTAATCAAATGCGTTTTCAATTAGGCAATTTTATCATTAATTCCTTTGTCATTTTTTGTTCCTGTTAGCTGCATGCTAATGGGTTTGAGGTGCTGTACATAAATATTAAAAAATAGCTATAAACACTTGAAACATAAAAGTTAGTAAGAATAGAAGGTGACTAAAAACACTTATTGGAAAACATCTATTGAAAAAAAAATCAGAGAAAAAAAGTTGAGTTGTAAAAAACCCCAAACTTTCCCAAGGAAAGAGCTTATATTTTTAAATACTTCCTTCACATACAGAAATACCTTATTATGTTACTGTCCATTTTTTTTTAAATAGAATGCTTATACTTCTAATCCAGTAAATGCTAAAAGGTTGCCTGTGTAACAGCGTGGCTGAAACCTTCCATGGCTTCTGAAACCTCCATTCTTACAGAAAAGAAATTGCATTTTCCAGGTTTATGTTTTGGTCCCATAGTTCCTTATTGCATTTGATGTTTGTCCCTGGGGGTTTCTATGCTGTTGCAGCTCTCACTTTTACCATTTTTCTATCACTCCTGCACCTTATTACTTTCCATTTCCTACTTCAAATTAAAAAACAACAACAATAACAACAACAAAACCAATTCCTTCCACTTTGGTTGTCTTGAAAAACATTAGGAAAAGAATGTGGAATAGACGTCAGCACTGGTATCATTAACTTCTAAAATCACAACTAGCCTCATGAGAAATAATAGTAATTAAAAATCCACCTGCACAAAATGCCCATCCATTTATGTAGCCTGATCTTAAGTTTCTCCATCGAGCTTCTCTGTAGAAAGTAGTAAACATTAGATGAATACCTGACACTTCAGAAAGTGATTATTTGTTATTGAAACAGAATATTGTGGATGCTGTAGAAATAAGTATGCAAAAGTCCTGACTTCAGTGAGTTGCAGCTGGTGATCAGTGATATCTGAAAAATTCAGAATGGAGTGCTGCCTCATTTATCAAGGAGAACCTACCTTAACATCGGTTGGTATGCCTGGGGATATTTTATTTCTTTGAGTCTTATATTGCTGTGGTCAGCAGGACACAAATAGCTGAAACTCCTGAATTACACAAGGCTTATACACAAGGCTGCTTCCTGAGGCTGGAGTTGGAATTTGGAATTTCCCTGCACATGGCAGGCAGTGCTGCTGAACATAACTGCAGTTATGGGTTCTATACTGTTAGAGAGGCATGCACCTGGCAAAACAGCATCTGCTGGTGAGATATGAGGGTCCCTGTTACATCTTTTTGTGGGGGGAAACAAAGGAAAGAAGAGAATGGGCACTTAAGAGATCTTGTTGGTCCTATGGCTTTGGAAATATTATTCACAGGTCTTCTTGCCATCCTTCTGTTTTTTCCCCCATGCTGTGGGATAAGAGCTAAGTAGGTGTTTGGCTATTGGCCAGGGTCAACCCATCACAGATACATTCACAGATACACAGAGGGACGTCTTGTCATTAGGATTTTCACTCTCCCAAAGGGATGTAAGAGTGGAATGTAAAGGAGACATTCTTATCAAAAGGTGTCCTGTGAATAAGAAAGGGATTTCAAAAGGAGAGGCCATGCCAAGCATAGAATTATGCAGAATAGCTTTATATTTGAACAGGAGGATTATGTACAGCCTTAAAATCACTACACTCCTCCCAAATATAAGTCTTACTTTACAAGGAACAGATGTTAAATTCTTCATTTGTAAGCAGTGCTGAGATAGTATAGGTATGTTCCCTTTGTGCCACACTGAAAAAGGCAACTTGTATTCGTATAAAGATGTACCACAAGTCTGTGCTTCCCCATGTTTGAAAGCTTGAGCCTGGATACATCTCCTCTTTCAGAATACCGAGATTTTCTGACCTTGAGACTTCTGTAAACTGCAAGACCTTACAAGGCAATTTTAAGTTTGTGTTAGGAGAATCTTCTGCCACTGAGTTTTGAAGATTATTTTACTGGAAGCAATCATTTATTTTTTTTAACATAATTAATGCTGGTTGAGGCAACTCTAGTTATTTGTGCAAGTTTGTATTTGGGTGTTGTTATGTCTCAGTGCAAGTACAGACTGCTATGTGTACCCTAAGTGATTCTTCCCTATTCCTCTACACTTTGTGATAATGAAATTAAAGTATTCATTATGCTTAGAAATACTTGGAATAGCTGAGAGGGCAGAGAAGAAAAACACAGAATTCAGACATGACCTATTTACCAAGTGGTAACAAGTCATTGCAGGCTAGCCCATCTCTGGTGCATGGTCTTAGCCTGCAGCATACACAAATGAAACTCAAGTTGGTTTAGCCCTTGAGGTAAAATCAGTCTGATGATTTGGAAGGGATTATATCTTTGAACCCTAATCAGATAATTTCTATTTAGCAACTCTAGTTCTGCTCATAGCCCTGATATGGTGCAGAGGTGCTCTGGGGGATATGACACATCTCAGTTTCACCAAGGTTTTAACTTAAACAGGACTGGGGAATTAAAGGGTTTTGGTTGGTTCCAGCTGTCTTTTGATTTAGAGTATAATTTTAAAATGATTAATGGAAATCGTGCACGACTTGAATTTTCTTAAGTATTTTGTGATGAAAGTCTTCTGTTTTGTGGTTTTCCTGAGTAGCTTGAGCAATGCTTCTAAATTCTTCACACTGACATCCTTTTGGTGGCCTCCTTTTCAAGATTTCAGAATTTTCAATGGTGAACTTTTTTATGACCTCTTGCCCCCAGTGATTTGGTGAGTTTTGGAAAGTAGAAAGTTGGTATTTGTTTCTCATTTTTCATGTTAATCATAATTAACAAAATTGACTCAATTATTCTGGCAGTGCATTAAGTAGTGAGCCCCATGCCAGTCCCTTGAATAGGGATATTTTGGGTGCCCACAGCAATATCTCTGAACAAGGTGATGTTCTGTGCTGTAGCTACTTGTTGGGGTTTTTTGGTGGTTTTGGGGGGAGGGGGGATTTTAGGCTTTTTTTAGGGGTTTTTTTTTGGCTGGTTGGTTTTTTGTTTTGTTTGATGTTTGCTTGTTTTTTTTTTTTTTTTTCGTTGTTGGTATATTTAAAAATTACATTGACTTTCCATCCAAAAACTTCATAGGCCAGGATAATACATCACATTTATATTATCCCAGGGGTTTTTGTTCTTTTTCAGATCCCTAAGAACTTGCCAGTGGTAAAACACTGTGCATTTACTGTCAGAAGGTATATTTTCCTATTTAAATACCCTTCAACAACATCTTTGAAGTATTCCACAGATCTCCAGCAGTCCATGGATGGGAGTTGAAAATCACTGTATTACCATAGTACTGCTTCCTACTGTTTGTTTTCTTTAATTAAAGGTATTTGATCAGATTTCATTTAACAGGGGCAAGTGCTAGATTCTGCACCCGGGACAGGGCAATCCTGGCTGTGTATAGACAGGAGAATGAGTGGCTGGAGAACAGTGCCATGGAGGGTTGATGTCGGGTTGATCATGAGCCAGCAGTGCCCTGGCAGCCAGGAGGGCCAACCCCATCCTCAGGGACATCAGGCACAGCATCGCCAGCTGGGCAAGGGAGGGGATTGTCTGCTCTGCTCTGCACTGGGGCAGCTTCAACTTGAGTGCTGGCTGCAGTTTTGGTCACCATAATATAAAAATGGTATTAAAGCATTAAAGAGCATCCAAAGGAGGGCCACCAAGGTGATGAAGGGCTTTGAGGAGATGCTGTATAAGGAGCAGGTCTGTTCAGCCTGGAGGAGACTGAGGAGAGACCTCATCACAGTTTACAACTTCCTCAGGAGGGGAAGTGGAGGGGCAGGTACAGATCTCCTCACCCTTATGACCAGTTACAGCACTTAAGGAAACAGCATGAAGCTGAATCAGGGGAGGCTTAGGTTGGATATCAGGAAAAGGTTCCTCACCCAGAGGGTTGTTGGGCACTGGAACAGGCCACCAGGAAGTGGTCACAGTATGAAACCTGACAGAGCTCAAGAGGCATTGAGACTACACTCTCAGGCACATGGTGTGAGTCTTGGGGATGTCCTGTGCAGAGCCAGGAGCTGGACTCTATCATCCTGATGGGTTCCTTCCAACTCAGCATATTCTATGATTCTATGATTCTATGATTCTATGATTCTATGATTCTATGATTCTATGATTCTATGATTCTATGATATTGCAAATTGAAACTGGATATTCATGTTAATATAACAGCTAAGTGAAATAATAATATTGAATTAAACAACTTCATTCTCTAGAAAACCTTCAAAAGGCAATGCCAGTGGAAGTGCAGCCTTCAGTCATGGAAATCTAAGGGCAGGACTCGTATTTTCAACACCTGCATGATGGCTGAGCTTGCTGGCCACAGCACACTGCCTTGAAGCTCGGGGTTGTTATTGCATCAGCCTCTCTACAAACTGTAGAAAACCCCCTAATCCCACTGCACATGTACTTCAGTCTCTTTGGGGCACAAGGCACATTTGACATCAGTGATGCTGCCATTCTGAGCTTCCCCTTCAATCTCCATTTAAGAATTGTTTTCCCAATGGAAAATGGGAAGTGGGATTCATCATACCCTGCTTTAGTCATCTATCACAAGGTGTCCTTAGCAGAGCTGGGTGTCCAGATTTCTTGTTAGAGTCATTGCAGTTCTAGTCAGTGATATCAGTGGCATTTAGGATAAGTTTTCCCTTGCTGGGATGATTATTATACTAGATCCTTTGCTTGAATTTGTTCTAGCACCAATGCAAGCAACTGATAGAGACTATTCTAAGTGATGTTAGAATCATCAGGCAAATGTTGGGTCTGTGTCTGAAGGCAAATACTGATACGTTTTAATATTGGTGTTGATAAATATGGTCCTCACCCTTAATTAGAAATTACTGTTAACTACATTGTTGAAAAGAAATTTTTATGAAGTAACATATTTGGCATAGTGTCTGAACAGATTTGGGGGGTTTGGTAGGACTGCCTTTCACAGCCTGTTGCATTTTTCAGAAGGAATTTGAAGAGTAGAGTTTGAAATAAAACTTTTAAAAACACACAAAAAAACCCTATCTCAAAAAAATAGAGCAGCAAAGCAAAACCAACTGTTTTAATGCAGCACAAACTCATTCCTGAGAATTGCATAAGAAGTTGATAGTTCAGGGATTTGTGTAATGTTAAGATTCTGCACTGATGCCTTGTTATTCATGCTTAGGACAGATATTCATGTCACTCCCCAGCAGTTTGCTTTTGGTAAAGATAATACACTAAGCTTTCAAATCTATTTGAAGTACATGTCCCTCAACACATGCAGGTTTATTAGTGCTCCTCCCTCAAGACCTGAGTCTTCTCAACCATGTTGGGGAGCCCTCACTGCAGCCCAGGGCTGGCCCAGCAACAGGGCTGGGAATTTGTGTCACTGTGGCATCAGAACTGCCGAACGTGGCCACAGAAATGCACAGATGGAGGTTCCTGAGCTGTCAGAAATGGTTTGCCAGGGGCCAACTGGCGCCCGGACCAGATCAGTGACCCTTGCCCTCCACTCAGCACTGGTGAGGCCACACCTCAAATCCTGTGCTCAGTTTTAGGCCCCTTATTACAAGAGGAACATTGAGGGGCTGGAGCGAGTCCAGAGATGGGCAACGGACTGGTGAAGGGTCTGGAGCACAGGGCTGATGAAGAGCAGCAGAGAGAGCTGGGCGTTTTTGGCCTGGGGAAAAGGAGGCTCAAGGGGAACGTTATTGCTCTCTACATCTCCCTGAAGGTGTTGCCCAAACAGGTTCTTTCACCTGGTGTGCAAGAGACCAACCCACACAGAGTTGAAGTATTTGGTTTATTTACAGTTCTGTGTGGAAGGGTGCTGGGCGGCAAATACCCAAAGCCAGCACAAGGACTACCAAAACTTTTCACTGTTTATACATTTTAGCAAAGGCACTAATGCTCATTGCTAGAAGTTACCTAGTTCTCTTATTAATCAGTGTTCTATCTTCTACTGGCTAATGATTCTATTGCTTCTCATGTTAATTAGTCTGTATGCTAAGTCTTTATCGTCCTTTGATTTGGTGAGTTTCTTGAGTCATGATTGTCCACTGCCAGAATTACCTTTTACCCCATGGGAGCTGATTCAGCATAGTTGCTGAGTTGTCTTTATTAGTTTCTTCCTTATCTTCCGGTTCTGCCAAATGTACTTGTGGCCTATAAATTCTGCATTCTTTGTGTCCACAGTCAGTGGCACATCGTTCTTCCCAAGCTCTTTGTTAACCTCCCCCTAGGTGTGAGATCAGTGAAGCACATCCAGCACTAAACCTTAACAAGGCAGCAAGTATTTTTTCTTTCTAATGCCTGGACATCACTTAGACCTTGTTAGCTGCTATCTAATTCACAGATTATATCTCCTTTCTTGTTGATTAGGATTGAAGGTATACAAAGATTAAATGTCAAAGAACATCTGATGCTGTTTGTCACATACACACAGACACACACTCACTTTGATCAGAAGGCATGAAAACTGAAACTGAGTTATTTTAAAAGATTTGGCTTCATTAGATAGTATTTCTACAAAGGCTAGGGATTGGGGGAGAAGGTTGATACCTCTCCCCATCCCATTGGTCAAGACAACTGTCCATCTGCTGTCCATATCTTTAAGAACAGGAATGAAAACTTTCCTTGAAATTACAAAAACATTGGCTATGTTTACAGACCAGAACATGAGAAGAAACCCAAACCATGAAACTGTGAAATAGAAGAGAAGGCAGAAAAATCAGGG
>WBMY01005177.1:61624-78768 GCA_013397315.1 Donacobius atricapilla
GGGGTGGCCGCGTGGAGCCGCCGGCGGGGCCCGGCCGTGGGGCGGTGCCGCGGCGGAGCCTCGTGTCCTGCCTGCCGGGACCGGCGCTTCCCGAGGCCAAGAACCGCTTCCTGCCCCTGGGCAGCTTCCCGGCTGTGGCCAGCCCCCCCATGCTCGTCCCTGGTGAGGGGAGCCGCTCCCGCCCGGTGTAAGCAAAGGCTGGGCCAGGGCAGAATGAAGTGTTTTTAAATGGCCCATTTAATGTCATTTTTCAGTTCCGCCGTCCCTGTGCCCGGAGTTGCTATTTTTAGCTTTCGTACCACCTACCACATACCCAGAAAATTCCGCAGGTGTAAGAGCCGACAAGCACGGTGTGTTTTGTCCTTGACCCGTTCTGCTTTTTGCCTTCTCTGTCAGGGCTGGCAGGACCTAGTGCTTTTGCTCAGTGAGAAATAAAATAAACTGGTGGGTTGAAGGGCCTAGGCAGAGAACAGAGTCACCCTAATGCTAACAATCCATGCAGGTCTAAGGTTGAAGAGCGTCTACTAAAGTTGGTTCTTGGCTTTGCTGCTGGATCTTTTTGTGTTGGTTCACGTCTTAGAGAGCTGGTAATACTGTTAATGACACAGGGAAAAGAGTTACTCCTTAAGAATAGAAACATTGTTTGTTAATTCATTATCTTTGCTAAGTGTCAGCAGGATGCTGTCCAGCTGAAGTGTGGAGAGTCGGTACCCTGGTTAGGAGAAAGAAGATCATACTTTTGGGACAAACTTTGAAACCTGTTTGGCATTATTAGTGGCAGTCCTCAGCTCTTATCCTGGAGATATACAGTATAGTAAACACTTGGGAAGAGAAAGAATAATTTATTTATGTATAGTAGGTCTTGTGAAAGAGAAAATTTGAATCACGTCTTTCCTACCCTGTTCTGTCCAACTGTCTGTGCCTATGGCTTTGGTGCATGGGGCATTTTCAAGGAGTGGTGGAAACAGACCAGTTGTGAAATGCTGCTAAAAACCCAGCTGTGGATAGCAGACTGCTCCTGCCGGTACCATACACTCTGATAATAACGGGTAAATTTGAGTTATTTTGCTCCTGATTTTTCTCTATCAGGCATATAATCCGCTTTGTGAGCTACTGTGGATTCAGATCAGCTATGAGTGGCCCTGATGCTCTGCTTCTGACGGTTCAGCAAATCTTAATGATTGTTTGTTTGTTTGTTTGTTTCATGCTTTTTTTTCCTTCTCTGTGTTTTCTCCTGGTAGAGCACAGTGGTGCCTCTCACATGGAGTCAGTACAGAGGGAGGTGACTTACTGAAAACTATGAATCCTTTCAACTTTCCACCTCCTGAAGGTATCTCCTAAACAAGGTGTTCTCAGGACACTGCCATTGGTTCATAAACTCATTTGACATCTGTGATGGAGAGAAATGCTGGCATAAATTTGCTTGCGTTGCAAGCAAAGTGGCTTCTGTTATAAGTCCTTCAAATGTCTTGCTGGAATCCTTCTGAAGTGTTTGTAATACCTCACTGATTTAAATGTCTTGTCTGCTCTCACAAAGTAACAAGACTTCATCAGTCACCTTGGTGATGACCAGGGTGGTTACATGCCAAGAATTCTGAATTCTGGTGGGCACCAGGGAGGTTGGTGATCTCTCTTCAGTGGTGTCTTGTCTCTTGGCAGTGTCACAATTAATCCTTCAAATGGGACTGCTTTAAAAGCAAAGGCATGTTTAGGTAGGTTGTTTTTGAGTCTGTGAGTGCAAAATAGAAGATACATCAGTCATCTCTCTATGTGAGAATGTGGAGGTATGTTTAGAAAGTTTGGTATTTCAGAGGAATAGTAAAGTAAAAAAAAATTCCAGTATATGTAATGAAAAGAAGTTCTAAATGTCAGGATGTTACCTTAAAATATAGTATGTAATGGTGCAGCAATATCTACTTTTTAGGCCTCTTTTTAAAATCTGGTACAGATAGAGCATCCTGGAGTTAACTTGTTTCTGTTCAATTTCTTAATAAATAAACTTAGATTGAAAATGGGCTCCAGTGTAGGTGGTCTACTCTTTCTAAGAAATTAGAAAATGCAGGGTAAAGAATAACTCTCCAGAAGCACATTATCAAGTGTGCTTTTCCTTCAGGTGAGATGTAAGAATTCATGTATTTGTTTTTGGCCGTCCTAACAGAAAGATCACATTAAGTGCCATATATTGCATCCTGTTGTCTTTGCTTCCTGTTGTAGAAAATTGAATAGAGATTCCATCATGTTTTCTCTGGTCAAGTAGCCCAAAGAAAGCTTGTGTTTACCGTAGTGAACAGGCTTAGGGAGGGAGAGTGACAGGTGAGAAAGAACCTGGGGGTGCTGGCTGACAGCAGCCAGACGTGAGCCAGCGTGTGCCCAGGTGTCCAAAAAGACCAATGGCATCCTGGCCTGGAGCAGAGGGTGGCCAGCAGGGCCAAGGCAGGGATTGGCCCCTGTATGCAACACACTGAGGCTGCACCTTGAATCCCACGTTCAGTTTTGGGCTCTTTCATATAAGAAAGTCATTGAGGGGCTGGAGCGTGTCCAGAGAAGGGCAGTGGAGCTGGTGAAGGGTCTGGAGCACAAGGCTCATGTGGAGCAGCTGAAGGAGCTGGGGGTGTTTAGCCTGAATGGGAGGAGGCCCAGGGGAGACCTTACCACGCTACAACTCCCTGAAAAGAGGCTGTAGCCAGGTGGGGGTCAGGCTCTTCCCCCAGGTAACAAGTGATAGGACAAGAGAAAAGGTTTAAATTGAATATTAAGAAAAATTTCTTTACTCTTAAGGGTGGTTAAATATTGGAACAGGCAGCCCAGGGTGGTGCAATCACCATTCCTCAAGTGTTTGAAAAAAATGTAGACCTGGCACTTAAAGGCATAGTTTCATGGTGAACACTGTGGTGGGGTTGTATTGATGGTGGGACTTGGTCTTAGAGATCTTTTCCAACCTAAACACTTCTCTGATTCTGTGATTATCCCAAGTTGTCAGAAGGAATTGTACAGCAATGCCATAATTTGCTTACCCGTTTTCTTTTTGTGCGAGACATGTTGATGGACTCAGGTTTGTTGTATTCTAGAAATTCTTCAGTGGGAACCAATTTTTTTTTTGTAATCCGGTTGCTGAAATTAATCAGATTTGGTTGACTGATGCTATAGTCTTTTCTTTCAGTAAGGTGCAATAAATTTCAAACATAAGCTGATGGATTTTAGAACACAAGAAATAATTACTCTGTTGAATGATTTTTTAGGTTTTTAAGACTCTAGATTTCCATCAAATCTTGGAGACTTCTCTAAAATGCTTCCCTAGTGAAACTTCTAACCCTACTACACTGTCTAAAATTGCACTTACTGAGGACTTCCTTGGCATATTTATGCATTTTTCATGATTTTAGTAGTGATATCAGGCAACATAGAAAACTGTGAAGGCAGAAATGAACTGGTGTATCATTCAAAGGCATAAGATCTGGTGGGGTAAGTAGCATTTTTACAAGATGAGCATCAAAGTCTGTGTCATTCAGAAATTGAACTAATATTGAAAACCGGATACTCCATGCGGTGGATTGTGTCAGACAATATGTAGGTGATGGATATATGGAAACTTTCTTCTGGAAAATAACAGCTGTGGGATGGGAGGTGGGGAGCTCTTAGCGACACAAGTGTGCTGCTAGGCCAGATAAGTGTTTTTTGTTAATCACATTTGTGTTCAGAGTAGTTACAAGGCACTATGCTTTCACTGGGAAGGTATTTCGTTCTCTGCAAATCTTCTGCCTGAGGTTATTCTAGGAAGGAAGGTAAAAGTAACTAAATTCATCTAACTGAATTCTTAAGCTCCATAATCACTTTTTCTTTTTAAATCTTACCCTTGTATTTATTTATTCATTCAAAAAATGCACACCTGGGAATGGTTCTGAAGAAGAGTGTTAGCTGACTGAAAAAGGTTTGCTTGTACACGGCTCTTGCATAGTAATATAAATCCTTAACTCATGCTAAAGCATCAATATATGCATTGCTTTTGTCATTTCATTAGTGGGAAAGATGGTTCCTTTTTTACTCAACCACTGCATATAAATTCTTTTTACACTTATGTCCACTGAGCAAAATTTTTACATATTGTAGGAAGTAGCAAAAGTTATGGAGGCTTCTCAAAATGCCTATAGGTTTCTATTCTTATATCTTCATAAATACTGATGTGCAAAAGCCTTAATACTAGTAACAAATTGCCACTAAGCCTTAAGATATATTTGTAAGCTTGTTTATAGTAAATACAAACATACATTGGCCAAAACATAAATATGTTAAGAAGATGGTTGGAAGTTGTAGGCCTTGCCTGCATTTGTGCACCACCAGCACCAGTGTGGCTATTGTGCCACATTCTCTTATGTCAGATATGACTGATTTAATCCCAGATTGTTACTTCAAGCTTCATTTCATCATCCCTGATTTGGTGTTGGTGTAGTGTGCCTAGTGCTTTGTATTCTTATCTAAGGTAAGTATATATAGAGGATTTATTTATTTATTTACAAAAACATAGATAAAAATATGTGAGACTACATTTTTTAAAAAAGCTGCTCACATCATTATTGAATTCTTTTTCAGTAGTTACTCAGTTCATAATTGTGATATTTAGGTTGCTTGGGCCTTGTTTTTTTATCACCATCCATTTTTGCCATGAAGGGGTTGGATACGTTGGACTGTATCCTCAGCTGTTCATAGGGAGGAGCCCTTCAGGATGATATGTTTGATCACAGTAAAATACCATGGTTACTGAAAATCAGTTTCTAAGACTTTTCTTGCAAATGTTTGTGTAAGCACTTTTTAAAATGACGACTTTTGACAACTTGAAGGAAAGCAATTTCCATAGTGTACTGGTGAAGCCTATATTGAACTGGCTGAAATCTCTGACTATTCTTAAGTTGTGAATATTGTGCTTTTCCTAGCATTTCTTGTGGGGTTTTTTTTCCCTTCTTTACCTTTTCTGATGACTTTGGAAGAATGCACAGTGGTGGGTTCTGCCTGCTGTTATTTGTAGAGTTTCTTGATGTTGCAGAGCTGTAGAGTAGTATTTTAGGATATAATGGCCTTCAGGCTGTATTGTATTTTGTGTGTCTTCCAAAGGAGTTAAAATGGAATTTTAAGTTGAAATTTAATCCTGTTGACTTTTCCTTGACCTGTTTCCCTAAAAAATTAGTTGACATTATGCTGGCTCTGAGAGTTGGTGTGTGAATTGAATACTGGCTTGATGTATTCATGTATACCTTGAACCATGGAAAAGACAGGAGAGCTTTGTTTTATATTCTATTAATCTTCATGTGTTAACAATGAGTTGCATGAATCTAACCCAGAAGGGAACTTCTGACATATAATCAGTACTTAAATTCAGAAGAGAAAGCATTAATGTGTTCTGGTAAGTTGAAAGGGCAAGAGCCTCCTTGGAACGTAACAATTTTCAGGCTTAGTGAAATTTCTTGAACTGCAGTGGGTAAAGTACCCATATCATGATGGTCTGAGAATGCAAATTTCGGTGTGTTTTGTCAGTGGATAGCAGGGGATATGTGCTAACAAAGCACAAACTTTAAATGATTTGTAAGAGTGCAGTGGTGCACTCAGCAGCTCCTAAGTGTCATGGTTAGTGTACCCTAGTGAGGCATTTGGAGCTGCAACATCTGGTAGCGCTTCATATCATGAAACGAGTGTGCTGACAAAAGGAGTTAATCTAAATGTGGAGGTGGCGTAAATGTGTTGAGCAGTGTTACACTTCAAGACTTCAAGGGGAAAATCTTGTTTCGAAACAGGCCTTTCTTTCGCTGCGTGCAAAGAGAAATAATGTGTTGCCCTCTACACGCTGTCATTAGCAGTTAAAGTTCTTGGGTTTTTTGTCCTTATGTGCATGTCAAACTGGTCTCTGTTGTGGTTATTGTATATTCCTAGCTCCTGTGAAAAACAGTAGATCTTGTGGTTCCTATATGTTGTGTTGATACTGAGGACAAGAGTGTTTCCACCAGCTATCTTTCAAATAACTTCCTACTTTTTAGTGATGAAAATGTTACATCTAAAATGCAGCAGATAATAAATCATTACCTTTTGTCCTGGTTGGTGTTAACTTTGGCTCTGTGGTTGGGAGGTGACCAGGGATGGCTTTGTTGCTGAGGCAGTGCATTATGTCTGCTTGCGCACTGAACATCGTTAAATGTTCTCCTTTGATTTTCAGGTTATTGTGAGGGAATTAGAGCTTTGCAGCTGACGTTCAGTGTGGTGTAGGTGAGGAGACTACACAGAACTGCAGGCCCCAGGAAGAAACCCAGCAGGTACAGGTTCTGGAAGGCCCTAGGTGGTGTGTTTGAAATGAACAACTCCTACACCCTATTCAGTCTTAGGACTTTTTCTTCTTCCACCTTTTAAATCAATCTTACAGACCGTATAAAAGGTCTTGTAAGAAGAGGACCAAACTTTTTTTGTTTGCACCCCTAGTCTTTGAAAAAGGATCATGTATCTTCAGCTTATTGTTGCTATAGTATTTTATCATTAGTCTTTCTTTGCCAGAGATATTTTTTGGATATGGTTACTTTGGGTGTTGTTTTTCCATATTTACACACAAGCTCAAAATACGTTCTCAGTGATGGCACAATTTTGAGCATACTTTTCTTTCATATTATTTTTAATCTTCCAGCAGCATTAAGATAGCAGTGAGGTGATGCTGGCTTTACCAACAGTGTGTAGTAGTTTAATTCGGTTACCACGTAACAGTATCATATCAGCTTAATGGAAAATAAATAAATTGTTAAGGTACTGGATGGAAAAATTCAGGCTCATACAATAAACATTCTTGTTAATATTTTGTATGATTATTCCATAATCTAAAATCAAGACAGTAGAACGTAACTTCGATAATGTCTTTTGTAAAGTGCATACACAAAGTTACTTCAGCATAAGTGTGGGAATATTTTTGAATGACTTGTATATGGATATTTATTTCAGATAAGTATTCTTTTAATTTCTTTTAGCTTAATCAAATTTTAAAGTTAATTGTGGGGCATATTTGCTCACTGGAGTTTGAAGATATGCCTGAATTTTGCTTTATGCATGCAATAACAGGCTAATTCTCTTTCGTAAATATTTAGGTTTTTTTCTGGAAAGTGAGTGTTAGGATGTTGCTTTGAGCATGTAAGACTTGTTGGTCTTTGCCTTTGTTCTATTCACAAGTTGTATCCTGTGTTTGCTGCACATCCTTCCTGTTCCTTGGAGCCCATATCTGTGCAAGAAGCAATGTGCACACCCCTTCCTGTTTAGCAAGTTCTTTGGTGTTCAGGAACTTGGAGGTGTAAATCACTTACTGATATTGGGGGAATTTTTGTGCATACCTGAGAGAAGTATGCAGTCTGGCAAAATGCTTTGTCAATAGAGGGCTGAGTTTTGAGCACTTGGGTCTCGGAGTTTTTTACTGTTACATTATTACCAGTGCAAAAAAAAAAAATAACTGTTTTAAAGCTTTTTAAACTTAAGGTGAGATGTAGGCTGTTGACTGCAGCTGTCATCACTCCTTGGAAGCAATTTGAAAGCCGTACTGCCTTCTCCGTTGGCATTCTTAGTGATAAAATTAGAATGATTGTTTTTAATCTCATTGTCACCGTAGCTGTTATTAAAAATAAAACTCTTCTGGAAGGGATTTTCATGTGGCAGTGTTCAGATGATGATACAAAGGCAAATCTCTGATTGAAAGATGGGAAAGCTGAAGCAATAACTGGCGTTCATGGTTTGGGTGGTTTTTTTCTCTTTATACTTTTATAATTTTATACTTTTAAGTCAGCAGGAAAACTGAGAATCCATGCAGGCTTGGTTCTCTGGATTGCACTAGTTGTTACTAGGAAGATCTGTCTCTATTGCAGCCCCTTAGCACATAACCAAGTGTTTGCCAGAAAGGCTGAGTGTTTCAATGTGGAAAAAATTGTTGTGCCGAAAGTTATATATTATTAAAATGATATGTAAGTAATGTCTGGTAGGGATTTTACTGGTTACTTGGAGGCATCTCTTGAATGCTTATGGAAGTCATGCTTTAATGACACACCCTTAAATAGTATATTCCAGTTTCATTGTGCATGGTGTGTTTTCTGGAAAAAATCAGCAGTCTCAGATGAACCCCCACTCCCTCCTCCCCATCTAGGTCTGCCTTACTTTGCTAATTTTTGAAGATCAGATAGATAACTGTCTTGCAGTTTTTCTTCAGCTTCAAAATGGTGGCAGTCTGGCACAGTCTGATAAAAGAATAGGCTGTTAAATAAAATTGCTACTGCTGCTTTTGGCTGTCATTTTTAAATCTTTTTATAGGAAGCTGCTAGACATTGATACTGAAGAAAACCTTATACTTGCAATACACTCCTTGCTTGGTGGGTGCCATGAATTTTGGGCAATGGTGATTCACTGATACATAGAACATATGTGTCCAGTGTATGTTGAAGTATAAATGTAAAGCTCTGGTGTTTTGGGCAGAAAATGTTGGAACTGTGCCTGTCTCTGCCGCTTTTATGTAATTTCCATATGTTGTGCTCTGAAGGAGTATATTCATCAGCTTTCATTCTTGAAATGATGGCTAGATACCGAATTCATTAAAAAGAATAAATATGAGTTGTACTGGCAATTTGTAAAAACTGCCTGAAATACTGGATGTTTTCAAAAGTTTCTTGTTCAGTGAGATTTGGGAAATAGAGGACATAATATACTAAGTAGTCCTGGGGAAATGCTCCATCCCACTTGCAACCAGCAGAATTTTGAATGTTAAAGTCATTATATCCCTAGTACTGCCTCCGAACAGTGTGCTAATAACGTCTGATGCCCTGCCACTCACACCTTTGAGGTCCTGGGGCTGTCTTACGGAAGTGTTTCTATAAGGAACTGATTCTCCAGTGCCCTGGCCTTGATGGTTTCCATGGGAATGTGTTTGCATCCATGGACTGTGAAATGTGTTAAGAAACTTTGTATTGCAGAGAACTGCATTTTGCCAGTGTGTGAACACAGCAATGGGGAGTTTCAATACCCATGTGTAATGATGCATTTTTGCTTACATTGAGGCAGTATTAAAGTCTGCTAATGGCTTGTGATTAACCCTGGAGGTGGTTGTTAACCTGAGCTGCTGTAAAATTCAAACATAGTGGGATAAAAATGAAGAAGAGATTGGTCTGTTTGGTAACACACACCTTGATTAATATTCAGTACTTTTCTGTGTTTTAATAACCTTTGCTTTTCTCCACTGTTTAATTAGTTTTTCCTTTGATGTACTGCAGTTTGTGTTTAACTGCTTCCTTTTGCAAGAACAAGCAGCTCACTTGGACATGAGTAAATAAATGACTTAAACAGGTATTTCATGGTACCTACAAGACATTGGCCAATGAATGTAAATTCCTGGCACAGTCAAGGAAAACCACAGCCTATGAAAACCCAACGTGCCTCAAGCCAAAACCCAATAATCTTCACTTCTAATGTTGTACTTGTGCAGAAACAGGCTTGGTGTCAGTTCTTCAGTCTGAACTCCACCTACCTGTGGAGTCTTGTCTCAGTTTGTCTTTTCCATGTTACGTTTTGGATATTAACCAGTTTTAATTCTAGGTATTGAGAAATGTTCTCTTTCGTGTTCTGTGTCTGGTTTTACATGAAATCAGTGATTTTTGTAATTTGAAGTAGCATTTTTTTATAGACTATGATTTTTTTAAAAATCTTTGTGAGTTTGAAAGTGTCCCAGTAAGAGAATGAGCGAGCAGCCAACCTGTGTTTGCAGCGGCTGAGCTTGCTTCCAGCGAGTGAGTGGCATGTGTGTCCATCACTTGGTAGGATCTGTAGGAGCCTGGGCTTGCACTGTGGCAACAACCACCTTGGCTGGAAGTGGGGGCTGTTGGAAGGCGAGGCCAGGATGTGTCCCTGTAGGGAGGCCCACTTCATGTTAGAATGGTTTTCCCTCCTGCTTTTAGGGAAATTCCAGAGCTCTTGAATTGCAGCACTTCGGAAGTAGTTCTTTAAAAGAGAAAAAAGCAACTGAAAGAGCAGGTGCTTTAGAAGTGTTTTCTGTGGGGCATTTTCAGAGCTGGTTGAAGCTATGCTTTCAGTTTGTGTTGGGCTGCTGAGCTACTCCATAATCTGTGCAAGAGTGTTCAAAAAGTGAAAAATGAACGGAATGTCTACTTTTTCTAGACTTAAGCTTTAGGGTAAGCAAGGTATAGCTTTTTCAGCCATGCCCCAAACACTGCATATAAGCAGTTAATGTTCCGGAAGAGGTGATAAAATGCTTCTTGGCCTGTCACTGACTTAAAATTGTGCTTTGAGTCAGCCACTTACTGAGATAAAGTGACAAGGGATGTTGTATCTGCCTTGTTGCTGTGTATGGATATTATTGCCTGTGTTCTGTCAGAAAAAAAACCCAAGCAAATGCTGAAGGATAGTGAGATGGCTATAAGCAAGAGGTAATCTGGAAAACCATCTAGATTCCTATAATTACAGGGAGAAATGGTTCCTAAACCAAGCAGAAGTGACAGAAAAAGACTTGTTAAATCAATAATCTGTTGTGATTTGGGTAGTTTTCTTTAGCCTCATGTACATATTGTGGTGCAGAAAGGTTAATGTTGTTCCCTTTTGCAGTTATGTTGTCTGAAGTCTTAATGTTTACAAACTAAGCAAGTTTATGGTACCAAGTGATGCAATAAAGACACGTAGGGAACAAAAAGCTTTGGATGCTTCTCATGTGTATCCTAATAGTCAAAAATACTAATATAGTGTAGCAGCACGTAACATAATTCCCTCCATAGTTCAAGATGGACTACTTTCCATTCAGTTTAACATGGATTTCCAGAATGGTTTGGTGCTGAGGACCTACATGAGACAAAATCGACAGACTCCTGTAGTTTATAATTCCAGTGTGAAAATATATGTAGCATCCTCTGCTTGAGGACCGCCTCATATTAATACACATTGTTCCTTGTTGGTGAATTTAGGCTCAGCTCCAAGAAACCTCTGCTTTATTTTGAACCATGATTGAGATGGTATGAAATGGCATACATCATTCTGTTATGCTTCCTATATAATTATTGTTTTTAAGCCCCAAATTTCTGTCAAGTTCAGAAATAAGATTTTAACATCTGGTGTTGAATTAGCTGTTGAGTGACATAAAATGTAAGCTTACTATTCCAAGAACTGTATTTACAAAGACTTTATAAATGTTGGTATTTAGGCTCTATTAAGTCAAGATAAATGTAAATTATTGTGGGGCGTTTGAGGTCTTCTGTCCAAAGGATGACTGCTACACTTACTAGATAAAACAGTGAGGGCTAAGGCTTGTTATTTCTGAAGTGGCTGTTCAAAACAACATTTTTCTGAAGTTACCTTGCCTTTAAAGTCTACTCAGTCTTGGCCTTAGGTTTTTCAACAGAACGTTTAGATTAAGTATCTTTTTGATTACTTCTCAGGGAATTAAAATATTTTTTTTTTTTTGGCCACCAAACATAGTTATGTTTGAAAATATCTGCCAAAACAATTACGTTTAAGATGTTGAATGTCTTAATGGAAAACTATTTTTAAAATTTTTTTCGTTCTCCTGAGATAAAATTGATCTAACAGCTTTAAGAACTTTAAAGTTATGTATGAAGAAAAAAGAAAAAATGTCTAGACATCCATCATGTAAGGAATAGTAAAAAATGCAGTCCTGTTCAGTAAGAGAATCTATAAGAATTCAAAGATCTCTGCAAATAAGCATTTAAGTGAATTCTGTGTTTATTAGTCATATTTCTTGAGATTAGTCTAACATGTAAAATTCAGTTTTACCTCTAATCTTCAGTTTCATAGAATAGTTTGGGTTGGAAGGGACATTAAGAATCATCTAGTTCCAGCCCCCCTGTCATGGGCAGGGACGCCTTTACAAAACCAGGTTGCTCAGGGCTCCGTCCAACCTGGGCTTGGGCACCTTCAGGGATGGGGCATTCACAGCTTCTCTGGGCAACCTGTGCCAGTGCCTTACCACCCTCTCATTTAAGGATTTTTTTCTAATATTGGATCTAGAACCACACTTTTTAAGTTTGAAGCCATTCTCCCTTGTCCTGTGACTACATGCCCTTGTAAATCCTTTCCATTACCCTTGTAGGCTCCCTTCTGTTTCTAGAAGGCCCCAGTCAGGTCACCCCAAAGCCTTCTTTTCCAGGCTGAACAAGCCTGAATCTCTGAGCTTTTCCGCATAGGAGAGGTCTTCCATCCCTCTGATCAACTTGATGGCCTCCTCTGGATTCACTCCAGGAGGCAAGAGGTCCATGGCCTCTCTCTGCATTGAGGACTCCAGAGCTGGACACAGCACTGCAGGTGGGATCTCACCAGAGCCAAATAGGAGGGGTGGAATCACCTGCCCGACCTGCTGCTCTGGGTGCAGCCCAGGGTGCAGTTGGCTTTCCGGCCTGTGAGGGCACATGGCCAGCTCATGTCCAGCCTCCCATCCAGCAGCACCCCCGAGTCCTTCTGGGCAGGGCTGCGCTCCATCTGCTCATGCCCCAGCCTGTTTGACACCAGGGTTGCCCTGACCCAGGTGCAGCGCCCTGCCCTTGCTCTTATTAAACCTCCTGCGGTTCCCGTGGCCTGCGTCTCAAGCTTGTCCAGGTCCCTCTGGATGGCGTCCTGTCCTTCAGGACAACCACACAACTCAGCTTGCTGTTGAACTCGTGCCATGACTTTATGTGGTGGTGAGTCTTGTGCCATAAAGGTTCATATCCAATGGCAGTGAGACCAGGGTATCAACCTGTTGATTTTGTGCTTCTGACATGTTATCTGTCACTGTGCTTTCTTGAACCCATTTCTGTGGACTGCACTGATAAAGCTGGAATTTTTTATGTGTGTCTATAAACGTCTGTCTCCTTAATCATCTGGAGGAGCACGTCATGTGTATCAGACATGTTTTCTTACTCTTAATCGTTACAATGATATCTTTAATTTGCTTCAGAGTTCCTTTTCTCCTGGCAGGAAAGTTGAGAGTCTCTGTTATTGTCTTATCAAGTGGTGCTATAGCCAGGAGACAAATCAGCTCAGAGCAAATTTTTGCTTGGTCAGCTTCCAGAACTTGTTTCTAAGTGTAGGATAAGCACTTATCTATAGTGTGTAAAAACCTCATCTGGAACTATTAAAATGTTAACATTGCTCATGTTTCATGATTCCTAGGTTTTTTGTTTTTTTTTTTTTTTTCCAAGTCTTTGTTTAAAAACAAAGCCATTCCATGCTTACTTGAGGATTTCAGAACTGTTTAATTAAAATTCATTTTTGCATAGCTGATTGGTTGTTTCAGCACAACTCCAGTTGTAGATTTGCTTTTGGTGTAGGATTACCTGGGGAAGAAGACATGACCTCTAAATTAGAGTAAAATGTGGTATGTCTTCATGTGGATATTAATTGCTAAACAGTTCAAGTCTTTATCTATAAGGTGGCATATATGCATTTTATGTGTATCAAGAAGATGTTGATTCTAGGCATCCTTGAGGTTAACACAATTGCCTGAGTCATTGTTAGTAATGACTAACATTGTGATCTATCTATGTACAAAGCTGCATTATCAGTTCTCTCTTGAATGTGGTTTATGCTAGGAGTATTAAGTAAAATTACTTGTGCTGAAACACTCAAATATAAAAGTTTATGGTTTGAGTTTTAAGAATTTGTATGGAGAAGGTTATGTGTGTGATAGGGATGTATTCAAAATGTATCACACATTACTAGCAGTCATAGCTTTCAAGGCCCTTTTGCCAAGCTAAATATTGATCTCTGTTGCAGTAGTGTTAAGTACTGAGAGGATGTGAGCATGCCTTCCACGTTAATGCTGAAATGAGCTACATAACACAGAGTTATTTAGACTCTCACCCCATCGTCTTCCCCAGATGCTGGCAATTGATGCTAGTGGTTGTGACCACAAAGCTTTATTGAGTGGCAAAAAATGTTAAGCATTTAAAAAGATATAAATACTTAATTTAAGACTGTAGATCAGTGTGCTACATCATGTATCCAGTGGGCTAACAGAAGCTCTCTCTTGTTTGATTTCGCATATGTAAGACATGGCACAGGTACTGGAAATCTGGTTTCAGTGTGGTGGCATTCAGCTCTCTGGAACACTGCCATAAATGAATGCTCAGTGCTTTGATTTGCTGTTGTTTCTCTTTAGATAAATGCAGAAATGTGCATCTTGGTATATTCATGTCCCCACAGCAGGATCGTCACAGAACCCCTGCAAAGGCTCAGGATGCTTCAGCTGCGGGCTCATGTTACATGTATTTCTGTAGTGAGGTACAAACTTTTGAAATTAACAGCTATGATGTCGGGATGTAGCCAAATTTAAAATTTGGCAGTATGCAGTTAAAATATGTATCTTTGATGTTCTTAATAGTTTCAGAATGGTGTTTTATTTTTTTTTAAATTTTTTTGTATGACTTCATTCTTAATGTTTGAGCAGTGCTTTGAAGATTTGGAGATTAGGAGCACTGCAGAACTGCAAGGTTGGGTTTTTTTTTGATTGAGGATTAATGGTCATTAAAATCTGACAAGTGGCTACTCCAAGTCATTAAATTACTTTGGTGTTTTGAGCACTAAATTTACAAGGCTGGGGGACTCTTGAGTTTTATTTAGGAGTTACTTGTATATCCTTTTCTAAAGTGTCATTATGTACCTGAGTATTTCTTACATGCCGATTTTAAATCCTGCTGCATATGATCATTGACTCGTGTTCAGGGTATTAGAGTTAAGAAATCTGAGGGGGTTTTTTGTTAGTTGATACATTTTCTCCCTAAAAACATAATCCTTCCTGGCTGACCAGCTGCATTACTTCAATAACAGCAGCAGTTGAAATGTGGTTTGGGTACTGTTAATTTTGAATAGCTGTGGCATAGCAGTGAAGGGTCTATGGGTATTTAAAAACAATCATAGCTTTTACAAAGGGGCGATATCTCCTATTAGGGGAATAATTGGATGGAAATTATAAATGGTGTTTAGAAAGTGAATCAGGATTGACTGAAAGATGCCTATACTGGTGTTTATTTAGATTTCTTTGGGATTTTTTTTTAAGTATGATTTGGAAAAATTGATATTTTTTCAATGTGCTGTGTTACTTGCATTATTAGCACTTACTACATTTATTTTCAGACCAATATAACTACTCTGAATCTGTTCCAATGTTTCACAAACATAGCATCTTTTTCTTTTAGGAAATGTCTAGGTACAAGTTAGTGCTCATTTTTCTTGGGTGGTTTATTCAGTATGAAGTATGGGTTTGTACATTCAGTCAGAAATGTCATGGCGTTGGTGTTTGCTTAGTGGTCATCTCTTCCTGCTGTATCTAGAGTAGCAAACAAATGGAAATGACCTTTTTAGTGTAGCTGATGTTATTACTTGAGAAATAGTTCTGCTTTGCACCTGAAGGTCTGTTTTTCAGTACTGAAACACAAGTTTCAGAGCAGATTTCATGCTTGGTCGTATTTTGGTGGCTGGTTTTTCCATCTGAGTTGAAGAGTCTGCTGTATAAAAGACTGGTGTCTTATGTGCTGAATAAAACTGTCCAGAACAAAGAACAAAATGAAGACAAGAATCCTGTGTCATTGGATGCATCTTTTTATAAGTGCTTTCGGTAGCTAATGTATTTTCCAGTGCAGTCAGAAACACAAACTTCTGCAGTGTCCTAATGGCTGTGAAATTTGGAGTATTGAGTTCATGAACTCCTCTGCTCCCTTTCTCAGACTCTGTTGGAAGCAAGGTTGCAGGTAGGCCTCAATCCCTGGGGTCTATATCTCTCTGCATAATGCCTGCTCTGGTTTTCAGGCTGGAGATCAAAAAGTGCAGGCTTGTGTAATAACTTCATTGTGTATTGGGGTATTTGGTTAACATTTAAGAGCTTTGAACTCCTAGTTTTCTTTCTCTGAAAAATCATTGATACTCTGTGACAGCCCATGCTTGTTTAATTTGTGTCTGCTTTCTGTGAGTAATTATCATCAGAAACGCTGCAGCAAATTGGCATCGTATCACAAATGGTCCTGGAATGAAATCAAACAAGCAAACAATACTCACATTAACTGGGACAGTCAGTGTGCATAGAGAGCTCAGGAGAAAATGGGAAAAGTACCGGAAAAGGTGAAGCTTGCAAGACTGTAAAGATGCTGAGACGTTCTGTAGTAGACAGAGAGCTCTCTGCTGTAATCTGTCAGGGTAGTTATGGATTCCATGACTGTGGAAGACAGGGCTTATGGCAGATACATGATAAACCCTAGCTTTACACTAAATGCAAGTTGAATAATATTTATGTGCTGACTCTGTGGTACATTCATCTTCTACGTCCAGGGGATCTCAAACTGGTGATTGCTGTACTGCTTCCATCAGTGTTAAATACTGTTTCACTGCCCACTGATCTGAATTTCCTTACTGTTTTCCCGTGAAATGAGATGTATATAGCCAATCTCTTTGTGTCTCTGCTCTGTAGACCTGTTTTAGCAAATTAGATAAAAAGGTGTGGCTGCAAAGGACTTGAGTGACAGATGTGAGTGCGTATTGAAGTGAAATGTTGTTTTCTACCTATAATTGTGAAGCTTCAGTGCAGGAATATAGATGCAATAGGAAGCACAAGTGAGTGATACTGTAAATAAACAAGGAATCAGTGGATGTTAGTCCAGTTTGATACTTAAATCCAATAGTTGGAAATAGGTCTTTTCAGTTTTACCCTCTCTGCCCTGCCTCCAAGTGGGCTTCGTATGAAGCTCATTTTCCCATTTTAGGCCAAGAAGGCAGTGTATTTGTAAATAATTTCTATTCTGGTCTCCTGTTTCTTTCATTTAACCTGTATTGTGGTACTTTAATACATTAATGGTGTTTTACAACTGTCCTAGAGTGATTTTATGATGCCTGTATCCCCAATCGTCTGTTCTGTATATTGCTTTGTACCTTTAAGAAGATTCTTAGAGTGCAATTTGCTTTGAAAACTGTTACCTCCTCACATTCCTCTCCGGGACTCGGGCTGTGCAGCTGCGGTGCTGTCTGGCTGTGGCAGGACAGAGAGCTCCTGTGCTTTGGTGGTTTTTTTTCCTTTTTTTAGTTAGTTAGTTTTAGCTAGTTAGGGCAGAGAATTGGGGTTTTTGTGTTTTTTTTCTCTTATTTTTTTTCTTTGGGACTGTTTG
>WBMY01005178.1:0-32764 GCA_013397315.1 Donacobius atricapilla
GCAGCTCACCAGAGGGGGGAACAGTGAAGGGGGTACATTCAGTTGTCAGGGAGACAGGAAAGGATGCATGGTATTGCTGGGACAGAACAGGGAGCAACCAAGTACACAGAAACCAAAAGGGTGAACAGAACAAACCACTTTAACATATAAAATAAACATAAAAAATCCACACTGCTACATATGACATTAATTTTGACCTTTTACATTTACACTGAATATTTCCTTCTCAGTCATGAAGTACCCTTCTTGTAAACACTAGAAATAATTCTACTCATTACCAGTTCAAACTAGGGACATTTTCCACAAGCATCTAGCTGGGGGGTGATGCTAGTTCAATTACTATATTGGAATACATTTCAATTGCAAGATGCAATGTAACCAGTCTTACACCAGTTTTCACTGGATAGGTTTTTTTCACCAGTAAACCTTGAAAAAGTCTTTGACATTTAGAAGTCAATAACAACAAAAAAGCTTGTGTGAAGTGAGATGAGATGTTTCTCAAGGTATCTCATGGCTGTTTTATTCATCTACACAACACAGTAATTTTCACTACATCTTATACTTCCTCTGAAATCTATATTCAATCTGTACGGAGTTCATATGCCGTGATAATAAGCTATGGGATAACATTTTGTTTTGTTTTTCTTTATTATCTTTTGTAAGGAAAAAAAAAAGGATGTGTTGTTTTCAAAGCTTTATTGCAAGGAAAAATATCTTCTAAAGCTATTTTTGCACCAATGGAGAAAAACATAAGCCCTAAAAGATAGATGTATTTCAGAGTATGTTTTTTCCAAATCTTGTTCCAGTTCATTGGCCTTCAGACATTTATTTTTCAATCTCACTTGTACTTCCTCAGAGTCACTATTAAAGAGATTCATGATAAATATAAGATATTCTGTGGGCCTTTCTGCTACTTAGAGCAATGCTTAGTATAATATTTTTGGATAAAATTTGCTTTATATGTGACTTGATAATTTACTTAAAAGTAAAGAAAATACTTCATGTACATTAAACACTTGACTCCTTGGAAGTAATACTTCTCAGTTATCCCTTTTTAACCCATTTAGAACATGATATCTCTCACTAAAATAGTTTAGAAAATATGCAATACAAAAAATCTGTATGTGTTGGCTGACTGTAAGACCTGAAAGAATTTCATTAGCTATGTCTGGAAAATAATAATGGGAACTACTAGTGGAGGTTCTACCCTTCCCAGCTGGGAGTATTCCCACATGGTTTTAATAGTTCAGTTGGTCAGGCTCTGGCTTAAGACTTGTGATTATTTTCTTTGTCATAGTCTTTCAGTATGACCTTAGAAAGGCTATTTATGCCCTCTCTCTTCCTTAGTTTCTACTCTGTCTTGTCTATTAAGCTTGTCAGTTTTGGGGGCTTTTACAATACCTTAGGGAACTTGATATACACCCTCAACACTGTTAATAGTAATAGATAATAGCTTCCAGAAGTTCTGAAAGAAAGTAGGAAAAGATTTATGAATGACATTGTGTAGTCTGTGGTTTCATGTTCAGCAGCAGCACTGCGCCCCCGTGGAGAAAGGAACTCACAGTGGAGCAAGCTTGATGGCACGACTTGTCACCAGAGGGCCCTGCTGGTGCAGCCTGTTCCTAAAGGACTGCAGCCCCAGGAGGGACCGGCAGCAGGGGAAGAGTGTGAGGGCTCCTCCCTGGAGGAAAAAGGAGCAGCAGAGATGATGTGTGATGAGCTGATGGCAACCCCCATCCCCTGTCCTCCTGTGAGGGAGCAGGGAGGGAAATCCGGGATGAAGTTGTGACCAAGGAAGGGGACAGTGAGGGGAAGGTGAGTTTAAGATTTGAGTTTACTGTAATGACTGGCAATAAATTCAATTTCCCCAAGTGTAGTTGGTTTCTGCCCTTATCTCAGCCTAAAACCACATAGGCTTTAGTTGTATTTTCTCTCCCTTTCCCAGCTGAGGAGGACAGTGAGAGAGCAGCTTTGGGGGCTGCACCTGCCATCCAGCCAGGGTCAAACCAACACAAGAGTGTTTTCTTTGACAGTATTTTTAATGTTAATTAAAAAAAAAAAATCAAGTTAAATCACTTCCTTATAATTTTTGTTGCGGTATGCAAACTAAAAAGCATTACAATGTCATGTAAATATACCTTTCTTAAAACAGCATGCCTATTTCAAATCTAATACACGTATGTCTTCATACAACACTGAAATACGTTATCCCTGTGTCTTATGTTGAGCAGGTGTTTAAATGTCCTAGAAGAAACATGTAGCATTTTAGAATAAGGAGTAATGAATACTTTTGTCAGCTTAATTTCAAGGAGCATTTGAATGGGTATAAAGAAGCAGATTAATATTTTGACAAAAGATTTTGGCTAGCACAACCTTAATTCCAAAGATGACATGTTAAGATAACTATAAAAATTAGAACCTTCACTCTTTCCTTTCCTATTGATTATTCAATCCTAACTACTTAACTTTATTTTTCCTTCATTTTCTCAATCACCTGTAAGAGTATGCTCACTGTATATTCCTACTCACAAGTACTGACCAAACTTTGAAAGCATATTCCAGGCAAGCCCGAATTAAATTTACTGGTTTTCTTCTCAAAGATATTTTTCCCTTTGTACCATAAGCTGCAGCAGTCTTGGTAACTGTTGTTCATTTATTTATTTATTTAAAATCATTATCTTATATATATTGTCTGCTTTTTATCATAAACTGCAAAACTTATGTTTTGACTTTTAGATCAGCCATTAAAAACCAGATTCAGGCAAAAACCTCGAGACAGAGTGGTTACCTGAGGTAAGAAAATGCTAAAACTGAAGGTGAAATTATAATTCCCTTCAATTCAGTGTCAAAATTCTCATGCAGAGTGTTGAATAAAATGTTTTCCTGTAAGTGAAAATATAACCCCCCCAATGCCATTTTGCTGTGTAAAGAAAATACCACTATAGATTAAAGGCAAACCTCACTTATCCTTCAAATATCTAATGAAAACACATTTCAGTGACAGAAAAGCAATTTCTTCAAATCAGTATAGTATAATATTATAAGCTCTGCATTTAGTAATATGTGTGCTAAACTGCAGAAAATAATGGTTATATTAAAGTACAGGCTAATAAAAATTGGTGCCTTTGCCTCTAAATTCTGGCAATGTGGATTTTTAAACATAAGATGTTTCAATTCAGTTTTATGATTTCCATGCAAGCTGGTTGATAAAAGACATGCATCAAGGCTTGCCTTCCACCTGTTACACATTACCTTGAAATCTTCCCAGATAGCGAGATGAGAAATAATTTCTTCAGCCTTTCCAATGACTTGGCAAAGTTAACCATTGTTCCTGAATTGCTGTCAAAATTCCTTGATATCTAAGACTTTAGACTACAAGGGATGACACACGAACAGCACATTTTATGTCGGAGAAATAAGAGAGAAAATATTTTAGCAATCACCTTATGAGTATGAGAATTGAAAGTTATGTTTACATATTCTCTTTCGGACAGGGCTCAAAAATACTGCACACCAAATGCTTATGTAGTGAATTCCAATAAAAAATTGTGAATGATGAAGCTATATGAAGGGATTTTCATGACAGCATTGTATGATCCAATTATTAGAGGTGCCTCTCTCTGAATTAAAGTACAAACAAGACCATATACCAAAGTCAGCAGTATAGATTTTATGTAATAGTAAATGTGAGGTAGAGAGATAGAAATATGAGGAGAGGGGGGATGGGAGAAAAAAATAAGTGTGAGAAAGAGAGTACAAAAATTTCACTACCACATGGATCCCTGCAGCGTCCCACAGGTCCATCTTTACCCTGCTCTTCAGTGGTGGGAGTCTCAGTGTTCTTCATCTTGATGTATCACTTCTATACAGTCCAAGCCCCAGATATCCACAGGATGTAGATGCCATTCCCACAACTTGGACTGGCACGTGTATCCTTTCCCACAGTGTCCCACTGTGTGAATTTTGTGTCCAGATCAGTCTTATTTTAAATTCCTTCAGTCTGCACAGTGAAATCTTGTCCAATGTACTAATTCCAAATCTTCACCTTCATCATTCCTGGAATTAATGCTTTCCTGTTTTGCCATCTATACTTATCTCAAGTTCATGTTGTGGTGGCTTATCTTAAGTGGCAAACTTCCTTCTTGAGACATGTGAATGAATTCTTCAATTCCTCACACAGCCCCATTATAATTTTACAAAATTATATAGAATTCTGGAAGAATATTTATACAGGATTTCATAGAAAGATGCTCCACTTAAATGAAAAAGCAAAAAGAAAAAGCAAGAGGTAAAAAACATTGTCAAAACTAGAAGATATTCCTTTGAAAATCATGCTAAATACATTTAGTAAGGACTCTCTAAAAGTCTCATAAAATGTGAAAAGTGAAACTGAAAATGAAATTAGATAAAAATATTACTTATCAAAAAAACTTATTAAAGTACTTATTAAAGATAACTGTAAAGTGTATATCTTATGCATATGACAGGAAAAGGTATGGAGGTGTCTAAAAATGCAGAAGAACCTGTAGAAAATTCTACTCCATGCTAGGAAGCAGCTGACATTTTTAGTAAAGTGCTCGAAGGAATAAAGTTTTAATAGATTTTGAAGAAGTTTTCAATTTGATGAAAAAAAATTGTCATGCTGCCTTTGAAAAATCCTCCACTTTGCAGAGTAGAACCTTTCTGCTTAAATAGAATAAGTTTGCACCTTGTCATGTCTGTACAAATGACATGAATAAGCTGGGCTAGCTACAAGAGGAAGTGTTTCACTCATCATGGTTTAGGGCTTTGAGTTTCTCTCAGTATTTTTCTCTCATGCTATAAATAACCGAGTAGAAAATATATTTGAGATAATAATCATGATAGTTGCATCCACTAACAGGAAAAGAAAAAATGTGGCACTGAAATACAGGAAATTCCTTTTAAACATGAGAGGGAAAAAAAAGTCTTTCTTATTTAAGGGTTCTTGTCACAGGTTGGCCAGGGAATTTGTGGAGTGTTTATCTTTGGGATAGTTCAAAATTCAATTGAACATAGTACTGGGCAAGTTTTAGCTGATCCTATTTTCAGCAGAAGGATCAGACTAGAGGAAGTTTGGTGCTTTCCAATCTCAGCTGCTGTGTACTCCAACAGAGTGACTTTGGATATGATGACATGTAAAATCCTTAGAACGAGTGGTATTTTTGGCGGCCTAGCCAAAAGAGGCATCCAGTTTGACTATCCTAAAAAAATACCCTCTATTGCTGAGTTAGAATTATAAAATCTGTGGGAATATACACACTGTTGAAGAATGCCCATGAAGTTTCTTTCTAGACCACTCCAAGTGTTGACAGTAGTAAATGAAAGGCTTGCATCTTTCTCCTGGCTAAGGGTGCAATTGTCAGAAGGGAGAGGAGAATCATTACATCCAGTTCCTTTAGCAGGCTTCCTTCTTGCAAAGCAATACTAGCCAAGTAACAAGGCAGCCTGGTTTTCACCTAGCTCTATCCTGTTCCATCCAATCAAGACCGAAAGCATCACTAAAGCTCCATAGCAATTTTTTTTTTTTTTTTAAATAGGGTTAGAAGAGTGCACATAATTGTCCATGTTAACTGCAGTAACAATATAGTTGAACAGTATCTTTGTCTATTATTGTGTTTCTTGAGGGTGAAGGATCCCAATTTGTATTTTCAGGAATCTAAACTTTTTTTCTTTTGATTGGGTTAGTAATCCACTAACTTTGTGACTGCCACTTACAGAGCTTCAAAGCTGTGCACATTTGTTTGCACTTTGTACTGCTCTGCTGCAAGATCAGGAGTTCACATATGCTGAAAATGTTGCCATTCCAGTCTTCATCTTTACTGATTCCATTTAACCATTTTGACTTGGGAGATCAAAGCCAGCATCTTCCAACTTACTGGGCCATAAAAGAGTTTCACTCTCCTCATGCAACTTCTCAAAAGAATGGGGTCTCAAAAGGCACCTATTCATCCCATCTCATCTCTTTCTCAAGAGCTTTGCCTAGCCCAAGTTTAAGACATTAGGGCTGGAGAGTTTCCTTTGCTTTCATTTGGTGAGTATTCCACCTCCTAGACTGACCTCACTGACAGTTTCCCTTGAAGTCAGCCAATTCAAGTCTTTCCTGGGTTTCAGATGGTTTTCTTAAAGGTATCACCTGCACACACACATGAATAAATGGGAGAAGAGGGGATAGGAGAGCACAGGCTTATGAGTGTTGCATACAGGAAAAACCTAGGCACTCTGCACTAGAATGGGAGTTTTATGACTTGCTGGGGCATGTCCCTCAATTTATTGTGAAACTAGAGGTTCTTACTTTATACTTACTTTTCATTAGCTTTCATTTTTAGAATGGTGTTAATAAATTGAAATTTTGTAATCTCACAGTGTACTTCAGCAATAAATTCATTTAAAAAATGTAAAAAAAAAAAAATTAAAAGGCTCTTATTGAAAAATGTACACTGAAAGTTCCATATTGGTATACGTTTCAACAAGTTTCCCCAAAGTCCCACATATGATAAAATCTATTGGTGTGATTGATCTTCTATTAATCTTAGGCAAAGAAAATAAATGAAATCGCACAGAAAGGAAATAAAATGTACAGATATACTTCTAAGAAATTAAAATAAAGGAACATTTATCAGGCTTAGTGGAATCCTTTTGTACAAATTGAACATGGACTTATAATAAATTTATCATTTTCCATCTCCCACCAGATAATAAAAAATTTTCAATCAGAAGTAACATTCAAAAATGGATATATGTACCTTGAAACTACATTTTTCTGCTGAAGATAAACAGAAGGATTGCAGTCTATAATATAGTCAAAAGCAAAATTTTTTACTATAACACTTGCATATGGATAACAATTTGGGCACTCTAAATGTCTGATTTTTTAGTAGAAATCTGTCTATCTTTCTGATTCATTTTTCTGTCCATATTAACTAATTAAAGGACATTTTATAGCACAAGAAAGAAATTTGCAACTCCAAAAATATTAAGAAAATTATTTTATTTTCAGGCGGTTAGGGACAGTCATATCTAGCAAACAAGCAGACATAGTTGTAAATTAATTAAAGTTATTTTAAAATATCAGTGAAATTTATGTAGCAGTACGGTGTTTATTTCTTCTTCTTTAACATGCCCTTTGCTTTAATATGAGTTTATTTCTTAGGGGAAAAATGAAGCAGAAGTCAAGCTCCTGTGTTACTATCTACTTTTTTTGACACAAAACTAAGAAAGTGAGAATTGCATATCTGAAATGGGTGGGGTGGGAGTGGAGGCAGGGACTGGAGGGGAATCAAGGAAAGGAGCATAACTGAATACATCACGTACTGAAGTGGAGCTTTGGGAAATCAGGTCCTATTTCCAATTCTGTTGCAAAGCGACTTGGTGACTTAAAGCAAATTACTTCACTCTAAGCTCTGGTTTCTTTATCTACAAACTGCAGATGCTGTCCTGCATTCATTTGTTGAGATTTATAGATGGAAAAAGTATTACTATAATATTAATAATCTTTTCTCACAAGACCCTTATTGCATCCACGTGCCAGTTGGTGCCAATTGATTGACTGATGGGTTCTAGCTATCTACCATTGATAGCAGAGCACAGAGATACCCGAACAACAAGGTGAAAGAAATATCCATTGTCAAAATTATAAATAATTGCTGAAAAAATATTTAGTAATACTTGACGCAAAATCTACTCTGAAAATGAGCCGCTTTAACACATGTATAATGCAGAAAACCAAATGAGTTATTACTGAACATTTGTTTCATCCTTAGAAATCAGAGACGGGGCAGTCATGACCATCATCAGATGCTGAGAAACTGTAGAAGTCCCCAAACCCTTGGGATGTGTTTCCCATGCTACACAATTGCAGGATTCTTTTTTAAAGGGAAAGAAAAAATCTGGACATAATTTTTTATCCATTATCTCGATTCTCCTTGCATACGTATTTCTATTAAGATATAATTAAGGTAATGTTGACAGTTTTGATACAATTCATTCATAGAGCACTCTTAATTGCATATAAAATAGACTCATTGCATGGAAGCTACCTCAAGAGATTAAATGATTATTCCTCTAGTTCACGGCAGGATCTGTACAGAGCAGATGTTTGCTGAACTTGTTCTTAAAGACATCCCACAATGGAGAGTTCAAAAGCTCCTGTGCACTTCAGTGACCCTTTTTTGTAAGAAGAAACATTTTATGCAGAACTTACATGAAAAAAAGTGGGGATGTCAAGTCAAAACAGGAACACAAGGTTAATAAATGAAGAAAAGGGTAAGAAAAAATTTACCTTTACAATTAATTTTGCGAAATTATTAGGTAAACTTGCCTGAAAATGTGAAGTATTAACTAAGTACATGCACAACCAGTACATGCAGAAGTGCATATTTGTATTTATTCATTTACAATGAGCCGTTTTCTCTAAAAGAGAAACAAGAACAAGTTTTAATTAGAAAATCTGCTTTTATTTTCCCTAAGGGAAGAAGCCACAGTACATATGGAAAAAGATATTAAAATAATTATTTTTACTGTAAATGTAATGCCTCTCAGTACATTTTAATTTCATGAATTCCATATCACTCTGACTTCTTAGACTTTAAATGTATGGTAAAATATTTGTTTTAGCAAGAATCAAGAGGCTTACATTTGACATGAAAATGTGTGGTGTGGAAATATGAGAAGCATTACATAAATAGGCAAATAGTACGAGAGACAACAAGACGAAAAAGAAACATATTTTATTTTTAGCTTTGCTAATTATGGATAAGATACCAGGTATGTTAATCTTTCAGAGCTGTTCTTCACTCAGCTCCAGGAATGATTTATGTCAACAAATCTCAATGGCATGTTCTATGACTGAATGTATTTTGTTTAGCACAAGTTGGACCTTCTTTATCTATCCACAATAAAATTATGAGGACTAGAGATGATACATGCTGGGACTCACATCAGCTCCCTTCCACCTTAGCAATTAAACCTTGGCATTCACCGTGAGAGAGGGAACAGTTGACATCTGGACCCAGAAGGCAGTGAGCAGGTGGCTATGAACAGCACAGTGATTCAGGACTTACCTCTGAAAAGGGGATCTGCAAGTTTGGCTCAAGGACTGCTTTTTGAATTGGTCTTTACAGGGCTTTCAATGCAACAGAAACTATGGAGCAAAACCTAGAGTTCTGAGCTGACCCCAAAACCCAAAAGCCACATTATCAGGCTTCCTTTTGCTTGCTTTCCTTCTAGCCTCCATAATCTTGTTAACCCCATCAATTCTGGTGCAACTCCAACAGACTGCATGGAAGACACCCTCTTCGTGCTTAGGCTTGCAGCTGCAGCATGATCTCAAAAGATCTGCTTGAAATCCCTCAGGTCAAACAAAACATATGACCTGTATGTCTCCTTCTCAATAATTGCTCCAGTGGGCATCAGAGAGAATTGCATGATGGTCTGAAAGCCAAAATAGCAAGCACTAAGAGCTCAAATGTCCCTATAATTTGTTCCTTTTACCCACTGATATCCACCTAGCTTGCACGTTTCTTGAGCACCAGACTTTCAGGAGATTTTTTAGGTGCCGCATTCTCTTGGTCTGTGTCATCTTCCTGAAGCTAAGATAGTGTTACAAAGCCTGGGGCACCCGAGGGGCTTTTGCAGATGCTGCTCAAATGCACTTCACTGGGCCCAGTTGATCAGAAGGGAGATAAAAAGACAGTTGCTTGTTGTGCTTTGTAGTGTTTCCCAGAGTCTGCAGGGAACCCTGTGGCACCCACCTGCCCTGCAGCACCCACCCTCTCCTCCCATCATCCTTCAGCCAGTTATAGGTGAGCATTGATTCTTCAAGTCATAGAATAGTATCATAATGAGCATTGGGTTGGAAGGGACTTTTAAAGGTCATCTTGTTCTTACCCCCTGCTGTGGGCAGAACCATCTTCACTACATCATGTAGCTCAGAGTCACTGATGTTTATCTTATTGGTATTTTTATGCTGGGGGAACACAGGGAAAAATGTTTATCAGTTCTGGGTGAAAGATACTGTACATAGAGAGTGTCAGATGAACCTGGGACAGAAAATTGAGCCTCTACACATTGCAATTACTTGTGTGACAGAAATTAGATTGTTTTTCAAGTACTTGTATATTTTTATCTTGTCCAACTTTCTTATATAGTCTTTTTTTTTTTTTTATATTACTTCTATGACCATTCAGTTAGGCCCCAGTTATACAGAAATTAATTCCTTTCCAGCTACAACACTGAACAAAGTGAAGCTGTCACAATGTGAAAACCTCCTACACTATGTAATACTGTTCTGCCATGGCCATTATTGTACCTTGTCCTCCTATATCATACCAAACTTTTCAAAACCCAAGATTTATGTGATTTCATGTGGTATAAGGTGCTATATATGTTAGCAATTTTAAAATATGTGTTTTAGACAATCTGGTAGAATATATCTCTACAACTATTTCAAAGAGAAAAAATTGAAAAAAGTATGTTCTGCTAAATCAAGCATCCTACCAAAGCCCAAAACCAGCACATTAAAAAACACGGAGAGGATTTATATAACCCACACTTCTTGTTATATATTGTTTCTTGAAATTAAAGTAATTATGCTTTTACAGTCAGCAATTAAAATGAACATAAAATTGTTTAGAAGCCAGTGGAAGCTCTCCAGGTACAACAATTAATGGGTTCTGAAATATATTTACCTGTCATAAATGCTTGCAGTGCAAGGATGAATTAAAGACACACTCATACTGAAATTAAAAATAGACAAAACAACCTGACACCTTGCTCTCCTCCAGCTGCAAGTTTAAATATGAGAAATGCAGTAATCCAATGTCAAATATTTTACTAAACTACAAAAAAAATAGGCATTTGGTTCCTAGCCAATAAACAATATTTGTAGTGGGGGGGGACTGCATTTTCCACAGAGGCAGCAAACTCATTTTAAGTGCAAGAAGGGTTTTTTTTCCGTATAGTGTAGTAGGATAAGTTTCATGCTAATAGCAAGGAAAAAATGCAACATAAAAGTGCCCCAAAGAACAATGTTCTTGGAACAGCTCCTATCTCTGCTTTTGGAACAGAACTAATTCTATTATTAAGTTATTTAAATTTGAAATATACTTTGCTCAGTATTATTTTATATACTTGGAAATCTCAGCGAGTTAGTTTCTTTACTTGTTTTGTCCTCTTACACAGGAATTCAGTTCACAGTAGCCACGTACTTAGGTTAGTGTTATCCATTGGTTTTCTAGTCTTTCTTTCTAATGATGGTGTAGAGAAAGACTGTATCTTACTTGATTTCATCCTAAAATTTGTGTTGAAGATACATCTGAGGGGTACCTGTGACAACACTGATATGGTTACAATAGGCAACATGAATCTCATTTTACGACAGCCTTTAAGAAAGGGTTTCTCTGTGTCTGACTAAAGGACACAAATAGCCATGCAGAAAATAAAACTATACCTTGAAATTCCCCCCCTGTCCTACCTTTGGATAAGTCCAGCAGTACATCACAACCCATATGTGTTCTCAGATGAGCAATGCAGGTTACCTTTCTTGTCTTTACTACTGACTGGTTTGCTCCGTAAGAATACTGACACAGAAAGGACTGATTTTTAGGAATAAAAAAGTGTTTACAGTGCTTCTGCCTTCCATTTGGCAAAGACTTGCAGAAAGAGAAAAGTTGTAAAATGTCTCTTCTTTACAAAACTCTGCGTTAAAAAGTTGTTTATTTTTAAAAACAAAACAACTCTTTGATTTGCTTTTGCAAAAGCCTTGATGTAATTACAGACATGGTAGAAGCCTAAGGGGCAGTAGATTTTAGGGGGCTCAGAGACAGGAAGGGCAGAGTAGCCTGGGGTCTGGGATAGGGTCTCACTGTTTATCATCCAAATAGCTGGAGCAGAAGTGACATCCAATGTTGACATGGTTTGTTACTTTTTAAAAGAGAAGCTGCAGGCTACACATGAAAAAACAGTAAGCTTTAGTTTCTTCACTAACTGTATTTTTGTACATTTATTAAATATTTATTTTTGGTCTGTATCAATTTTACCCCTGTTAACCTCATACTCTCTGGCAGAAAACCAGTACAATACGCTGAGCTATTTTTACCTGTTATGTGGACCGAAAAAATGTGACCACTGAGCATAGAAACATGTTTTTCAGATATTGTGTGAGAAGTACACCCATGACATTCACAGAAGCAAGACTAAGATGTGGTATTAAATTTAAGGACAAATTAAATTGTCCTTATTGGACAATTTAAAAATCCCAGAAATTATTTGGGCTACACATTGTCCTTCAGCAGGAAATATTTCTTTTAGAAATGTATCCAAACACTAAAACAGCGTGAAGTAGGATGTGAAAGTCTGTGGAAAGGGATGTTCATTGAACAAGTACAGTCAATGTTCCCTGAAATATAGCGAAGTATTTCTCAATATGTGGCACAAAGTTAAAGCCATAGGCTTGTACCTGCAAAGCTTTAAAAAGTCCCACAATAGAAGACAGAGCTAATCTTCCTGATCTACACTGCTGTGAAACTGATCTCCAGATGAGTTCCAAGCTAATAAATGAAATTTGGTGGGATTGATACCAGTTGTTGTTTCCAGATCTGCCTAAATTAATGCACCTGCATTTACATTTAAGCCATGACAAAACAATCCATGTATAGCACTGTGGAAAGTCAGTGTGCCCTTCTGTGGACATCAACTATGCTAAGCCAAAATCAATGTAAACCTTCCTTTTGGGGAATAAGGAGATAAATGTAGACTCTACTCACTATCTCTACTCTGTCTATCAATAAATGGTCTTAGAGAAGTTGTATCTGGCACTAAAGAGGGGAACAGAGAATACTCTGTACTGCAAGCTCCACTGTGACTATTTTCATCACACACATTCACGCTGCCACATAAATTACAGAGAATAAACCTGAGTCTAACTCCAGCAGATTTTGACCTGAAGTCCATGAAGTGGGGATGATGCAGCTGGCTGTGCTGGTCAGCCAAAGAAGGGAGCCACATTTGCCTGTCCAGTTGACCCCAAAAAGATGTCTTTCACACTGGTACCAATATCCAGCACAAACAGATTTTCAGAATATAAGAGACAGGATATTTTTTTCAGAACTCACCATGTTTTATCTTTGGAATAGCGAGTGGACACTTCACAAGTGGTAGAGGTGGCCAGGAGTGCCCAAAGTCAAATCTTTCTGAGTGTCTAATGAAAAGAAGTGTCAAATCTTATTAGTGTGTACTTAACTGTGCTATTTTCTCTATTTTTCTTCTCATACTATATTAATAAACCCATGAAAGTACATTAGACAATGGGATTATTTTTTGCAGCATGCTACTTTTTTTTGCTAACCACCACTCCAAACACTTCATACTCACTCTGAGCAAGCCAAAAGCTTCTCCCTTGATCACACATCAACTCCAACTGATGAAGAAGCTGAAGGAAAAGTCCTTCAAATAATAAATATCAGAATCCTTTTAATTCAATTTATGTTTGACTTTTGTTTGAGAAATTATATGGTGGATGTCAGTGAGTCATTGTGAAGCTTAAACAAAATAATATTGTATTACTGTAAGAATTCCTGCTTCTCCTTCTAGTAAAATTATTGAGTAAACTGATAATGGACTGTGTCAGAAACATGCATAAATGGCTCAAAGGAACAGAAAGCAAGAAAATCTTAATCTAAATCTTCCTTCTTTTTATCAAGTTACAACTCTAATTCATTTTACTGATGTTTCTATAATCTGCAATGATTGTCAGTCCATGAATAGTCAGTTAAACAATTTCAAATAAACAATACAATTTTTCAAATTGTAATTTTGCATCCCAGTGGAGCTCAGTAATTAACAATATATATCTTATATATGGGGAAATATGTCAGCATGATGAACAGTCAATAAACAAAAATGTACTTAATAATAATTGTGAGAATAATATGTGTATCGCAGATCTGTTTTGCACATCTTGAGAAATTAAGAATCAACTGATAGCTGTGACTGAATACATTACAACAAAAACAACAAAATACATTACAATAATAACAACATGAATAAATGAGGAGGGAAATGGAAAAAAACCCTATTGGACTAGGAAGTCTAGGCTACTCTTCCTAATTCAGAGGTAGGATTGTGGATATGGGGAAACTGATTTCTAGTGTCCTGCTCAACCTATCTTTACTACCCAGTTATGAACACATTTATTCCTTTAATTTATTCTCATAATATTGATTCTTTTTTAATGTAATACTTCCCATATCTTGGAACCTGGTGATAAAGTGAATTTTATATAAAACATGATATAACATGAACTTAAGGCCAAATTTTTTTTCTGTGGCTTAGTATTGTTTCAGTTGGGTCTACCTACAGCAAATGAACCTGTAGGCTATGAGCCAAAGAAGTGTGTAATGTATTAAATAATTCCACCCAACTTTGATTTTATTTGTTAAATGAATTTGCATTGGAAATTGTCAATTTTCAGTGGAAAAAATCCATCCCAGAATACCAATTAATTCAATGCTTGAAGGACTCCTTAAGCTATAGTCTATTAAAAGCAACTTCAAACAGGAAATTATAACTTCTTATCCATGCTAGTAGTAGAAAGCTTAAAATTCAAAGAAGATTTACATTAGAATTTAGCACAATTGTCTAATGGTAATAACCAAATGGCAAAGGTCTGACATGACCTATCTGAAAATGCTGTGTGGTTTTGTCACCAAAGATCTTTAACTGGAAGAGTATTTGCTGAGAATAATCCTGTCTTGGGGTAGACTGGATGATTCACCAAAAGCCCCATAAAGCTCTCTTTTATGAGAGAAAAGGAAAGGAACACGTTGCATCATCTATTATCTGACATTAGCCGCTTTAAAAAAATGTGAGGAGCAAAATAAAAAGAGATTACAAACTCTTTCAAAATAATACTGCTAAGAAGAATATTTAGTGCAGAAAGACCTACTGACGTTAAGGGGAAGGATAGGCTAATAAAACATTTAAAAAAAAGAATCAGCAAAAAAATTGATCATGATAGAATGGCTCGATAGATTGACCATCATGAATTTAAATTAAAAGATGATAAAGTGTTATAAGCAGAAACTCTCACTGGAAGGTGTACTAAATTTCACCTGATTTATCCATGAATAAACAGATTTTGACCTCACCTCTTGCATTTCCTACAAGGCTGATATAAAGCTTTGAAGTGGGACAGCATTTAGGTCATGAAAAAATAAAAATTAAAAGTGTGGGAAGGCAGCTATCTCTCAAGGATGCATATTCACAGCTCTGAACACAGAAAGTAATTGCTAGTTGAGCATGGCTTTGTATTTTTGACTTCAGAATGAAGCAGAGAAACAGGAAAAGGTATTTTATGCTTGATGAACGCTTATTTATTTCCCACTTAGGACTCTTACAAGTATCAGGAAAACCTATAACCATGATAATGCATATAAAACTTTTTCTGTTGGGAGAACTTCCTAGTAACATCCATGGTGTTTTCAAAAGTTCTTTGTATTTATTTTTAGCAAACCCGTATTACAGGTATTTTTTGTTTCCTTTCCACAGAAAGGAAAATCTTCGCTCATTGGATATGTGTTTAAAGCTTTGCAGAAAAAAAAATTGAGGTCTCCTTTATGAGAGGATTGCTTCACAGATATCTACTTGGTCAGACGCATCAGGCAGAGAAAATGACCACATCTACTTTAACTCTGCTGGAGTTGTGCTGTTACACATTGAGGATTTTCTTCACTCCCATTGGAGAGGTACAGTGGAGGAACTTCCTTTGAAATTAGTTATAAAGTTTCTGTAACTTTCTAGCTGCTCTTTTCCCTCATTATTAATCTGCTTTTCCTGTCCTTTGGATCGCGGCTGGAATCTGAAAGACAAACAAGCAACCAAACTTTTAAGAAAATGCTGGAAAGAATAGTGCCTAATAAATCATTGGGTGGTGTGACATAATATTTGGTAGGAAGCTGGAGAAAGTTCTACATATTGTACTTAGAGAGATAATCCTTCTTTGATGAAGAAAAAATCTTTACTACCTACTATGTCATTTTTATACTTCATGGATTCTCCCATAATTTATAACTATTAAAAAGATAGATGGACAACTGCGTCTTTCAAAAAGTCTGGAATACATATTAATCTCCATGCAAGGCATTTTAGGAATTATTTATTTAAAATTATGGGGAGAACCTAGAAAAATGGCTTGTCACTTCTGAAAGAACAGTCTTGTTAAGGAGAAATTTGACATAGATGCCAACTGTTGTAGAATTTGTTTTGGAGGTGACCTGGATGTGGAGCCAGACAGGAAGATAAAGATATGCTCTGTCATCCACTTACCCAGTTTTGTGTACAGAACCCTATAAGGAGGTGGCTTTTTTGCCCACAGGAAAAACAGAAACTATATTTCACTGAGGCTTTATTTCTCCTTTATCTTACACTATTTACCTTTCCTGCCATATCTACACCAAAAGTGACTTGTCCAGCCAGATCCTTCGGACCTCCTGTCTGGGATTTTTATGATCCATGGCTGATGTTGTCACAAAAGCAAGTTCAGCAGAAAAATTAATTACACAAACTTCCATTACTTAGTGGTATGTAAAGGTACTTGTATTCTGGTTTGTGGGCAATTTTATCCATTGCAGTATTTTCTGAATGATAAAGATAATCTGAAAGTACTTTTTTTTTTTTTTAAGTAACCCCTGGAAGGTGCTAGTATGTGTCTACTTAATAGCAGGTAGCAGCTTATTCTCTTGCTATGTGCAGTGGGTTTTGGCCTCTGCATATTTTTCTACCTTGGGGCAGGGTGGAACTGCTCATAAAGCTCTGACGTGAAACTTTTTTGTAGGAACATGATTTTTTAAATGAATATCTTTGTTTAGAAACTCTTTCCAAGGAAACAGTATAGCCAAATAAATTTGCATTTATCTTTCTGCTAATACAAAGCCTCATACAGAAGCAGCTAAAAACTTTGATGGAAGAAGGTCCCAAGGCCCATTTCACAGCACTGTAATATATAAATTATCCTTTGGTTACATGGTAATATTTCCATATTTTAAGGGATATTTCATCACTACCTGTTATAGCTGCAACACTCTAGAGTAATGCTATGTGTATTTTATTTTTGAAACATCTGTGGAATATTGATATACAACATTTTTTGGGGTCTCTGACATATTTGGAGATCAGGTATAGACGTAATAGACTGCAAATAATGTTCTCAACATTTAAAAATAGATACATTCAAAACCACCTGTCAGGAAATTGCTTGCTATAGACAGAATTATTTGTCAATATGGTCTTTGGAAATTATTCAGAAATAATTATTTTCCTGTTGTCAGTTGGTAAAAATTGAATATGTTTTCTTTCTGAGTTAATATTTTTGCATTGTAAATAATTTGTAATGGACACTTCTTAATATACAAGTCATCTAATTTTAAGAAAACATAGCAGCACTGGCTTCTAAAAGACTATCTTGCAGTTCACCACAGTGAGGACTCTGACTTGAACAATGCTCTTTTCTTTACTAGTGTGTTTCATTACTTGCTTTTAGAGGTCTTTTTCTTTTCTTTCTTTATTTTTTTTTTTTACTCCCCTCCCCTGTAGTTTTCTGAACACATCAGAAAAGGTGCTGTGGTTACCAAAGAATTGCACTCTTCTCTAGGTATAGTGTAGCTGGAGGGTGTCCCAGTCACCAATACTGAAGGAGGTCTGCTGGCAGGCTGTTCTGTTGGCTGGCTGTTCTGAATGCTTTCATTCTACCTGAGTTGTTTATCAGGAGAATCATTTGTCCTAAGTTTAGGGTCAGTGTTTCATAAGTTCACTCATTTTAGCTGAAAGGGGCAGCTCCTTCATTCTCTGCAGCACTTGAAATTTCAGTCTGTGCATTTTCCTTTCTCTGCTACCTCTTATGTAAATCCTTCTATGGTGAATATGTTTTTACTTAAACTATAATTTGCCTCTGCTTAGTTGCAATGCACTTCCTGAATGAAATGGAGAAAGCTTTCTCAGGCTACAGTAATCACCCATGCACCATTCTCTATTTGGCCTTCAATTATATGTTTGTTTTTATTCTGCTAACTCGTCCAAATACTTTGTGCTACTGCACACTCTACAAACCTTTTATTTTTCTGCACTACTTGCATTTATGCGAACTCTTATCCTTCAACTAACTGGTTGTGTCCTCGATGTTATGAATTGCTTTTCTTCTCTTGTCTTTCTCCTCTGACATAATGGTCTTCAGCCTATAATTAACCTAGAGGTAGGGCATTTTTCATCACAGTTTTCTCCACGCCTTCACAATTTTGTATTTGCATACTGTTATCACAACTTTATAATTTTAAATTTTCTCTGCACAGATTTTGATGCCTTGCCCCCGTTATCATCATGTTTTCTTTGTGCTTCTCGATAAATTATCTTTGTGTTTATTCCCCTTGTGCTTTACATAAAGATATAACTTTTTTTTTCTGTTTTGTCCTGTGTCAGCAGCTTTCAGAGAAATTACGGTGAGAGCTGCACATTTTTATTCAGGATCTCACTATTAATTTTTGCTGAATTATTTGCTCTTTTTAACACTAGTCAATCATTTTTTATATTTTGTCCACATGAAGGAGTACTTTTTTCCCCTGAATTCTTGCTTATTGTTTTCAAAAGCTGTCTATTGCACACACATACTGTATTTTGGACTAAAAATGCTTTTTACTATTCTTCTGTGCAGCACCAGCCATCTCTCCATACAGCCTGCTGACACAGGAGATACTTTTGATTGTTGTTTACTATGCTTTCTAGGCAGATAAGACATTCAAACACACATGTATGTTGCAAAAAAGTGTGGTTCATATTCTTTCACTCACACTCAGAAGTTTTCTATATTCAAATGAAATTCAAATGAAAATTTTCTAATTCAAATAAGAATTCTAATGAAAATGATAATTTTCTTATTCAAATAAGATTCACTTGATGAAGGTAGGAGGGAGAACATGCAAAGTTCTCCATAGGACAGAGAAACAGGCAAAATCAGGGGCCTAGAAAGCAGTAGTTTAAAAATTACCCTATGCTATTCCTTCAATACATAGGACTGATGACACTAAAGTGTAAATAAATTACATTCTGACATAAAAAGTATAAGAGATGGGTAGGAGAACTCATAGTATCCCCTGGCTACTGAATTTTTCACCTTTCTGGGGAGAAAAGCATCTGCCAAGGCCAGGAGTATAATGTTTGTGTTGCCTTAGGGCAATACATTGGTTAGGCATTGAAAAAGGCAGCAATTACAAACAAGTCAAAAATTGAACAAGGTTAACATCTACTTCAATTTCTTATGCGGAAGTGGGTCTTCCTGCAGATTTGGATCTGTCTTCGATACAGCAGAAAGAATAGAGATCCTTAAGTTTTCTTTAAAACAAGTGAAAAATGCAGCAGTATTTGGACCCAGTTTTATCTCTCCATGCTTGAATTCTCTATCTTTGAACTGAACCATGTTTGCAGCTGGTACACTGCCAGTGATTATTTTAGAAAGATTTTATCACTTTGTCAGGAGCTTAGTTGACTGTTAGCTAGTCACACAATTTAATGTTTTATATTTAAAAAAAAATAAAAAAGAAAGAGATTTATGAGTTTCCTTCTAAAAGTTTTTTTTTTCCTATCAGGAATAAGTGATAGAGGGAGCAAAAGAGATTTGGACCACATCAGAAATGTTCCTTTGCTTTGTTTTTCTATTACTTTTGTAATGTAGCCAACATACTATCTCTATGACTTTAACAGCACTCTATCATCTTTAAAGGCAAGAAAATAACAGCTGAAGTTGGTCAATGGAGGTTTAGCCATTCAAAGGAGAAATCCTTGTGTGCTATATGTGGAAGCAGTGCCCCTTCTTTTAAAACACACAGAACCCTCTGGATCAGAGATGCCAGATGCAAGTCCAGGTGGCAGTGAACTTGAAAGCTTATTCTCATTAATAGCTTTGCCAGCACCACAGGGATCTTAGGCAGCATAGATCACATTAAAGCCTTGCTGAATTGCAGTGTCTGTTCCAGCTTCCAGGGACATTATTCTATTCAGTGAAAAGAGAAGATTTAAGCCAACTTTATTCAAGTTGTGTTGCTATTTTCAGATGTTCAGGTGACACACTTATACTGTGACACAAGTTTGAGGATTAAGCAATACCTTTATACAGGTGAATATTATTCAGGGTCCCAAGCAGGGTCCAGATATTAATTATCCTTACTAAAAAATTGTAGAACCAAGATATAGACAATCAAAAGGTGATAATGACTGTGTTGCAGGCCTCTTTCTACAGAAGGCCACCCTTGCATATAATATTTCTAAATTCTTTTTCAAGTAGGGATCCAAATGAGAGGACAGGATTGCTTAGAGATACCACAGTAAACTATTCAACTCCTTTAAGAGTCATCACTCAGACTGTCTTCCTCTCTGAGGTTAATGAAGGTTTTCCAAGGTAGTCAAAATGGATTTCTAGATCTGGAATTTTGACAGCATTTGGAGTGTCAGAAAAGAACTGCCTTTGAAAGAAGGATGAAAACAGAACTTACTTTCTGTTTTCCAAACTGCTTTATAAAACACTTTCATATTACAGTCCCCACCACAGAAATTCTCGTAAACCTGTTCTGTTGAATTTTACTGTCCTACTTTGTTTAAGCTGCTTGTATTTACCTTTGAACACTGAGATTATAAATGCATGTGAAGATTCATACACATTATTTCCATAAGAAGTTCTTTAAAAGTAATAAATAGAGGAGTATCTTTTAGAATGAGAAGGACAAGATGACCTTGATTTGCTCTTTTCTTGTGTGGGTTCTAATTTTGTGGAAACAATTTTGTTCCTGCAATTTGGGTTACTTTGAGATGTTTGACAAATCATAAAGCAAGATGACTACGTCAGTTTACTGCAGGCAGAAATAATTGTGGGCAGGGGTGGCAGCAGTTGCCCCTGAAAGAGGAAAGTAAAAACAACAACAAAAAAAAGTAGTTTACTTGAAAAGTTTTAAAACTCCTGGTGCTTTCCTCATGTCTTTAGAATATTTTGACAGCCTTAGATGTATTATTATTATTTGGAACAAGTTTTCTTTGAATAAAAAAAAAAATCCTTTTTCTAAATGAGAAATTAATATAGCCATGTGGAAATGTTTTCTAATTATTCAACCTAAAAAGAGACAAATTCTGAAATGTTCTTGTAGCTACTGGGGTTCTGCCACTAGTCCTTTCAGAAGGTTTTCAAAGAGTTCTTGTACACTGAAAGGAAATTTCGTATTAAGTCCTTTGAATCTCAAAAGGACCTGAGAGCACTGAGTGTTCACTACAGCGTTACCCTCATAGAGCCAGCGACAATTGGTTACTGGTGGCTGGGGATGTGCAGGGTACCACAGAGACCAGTACTGACTCTGGCTCTCTTTGGTATTGTAATCAGCAATTTGGTTAACAGTAGATGTGACAAATGTTAGAGAGGATTTACTGACTGGGCAGAAAGTGGTTCAACAACATGTCTGAACTTCCACACTGCATGACATGGATAGATATGGAGATGGTTGGTGGATGAAACTGGAGAGGGTCCACTGGAAGGTACTGTGGAGGGAATCTAGACCATGAGGAAAGAGGTTGAGGAAGCTTAGCTCACATATTCTGGTGACAAGAGGGACTAAGGTCCACCTAATAACTTCCTACATCTACTTGAAAGGAATGACAGAGATGATGAAGTGGCAGATGCAACAGCAAATACCAAAGCCACATGCTACTGTTTATGACATGAAGATTGAATTTCAGGGAAAACTTCTTCACCACAAATGTGGTGTGGCACTTTGACTTAGAAGAACTGGGATCTCTACCCCTGCAGGTTTCTAAAATGCCCCTAAACAAAGACATGACTGACCTGGGAGTTCTTACTTCAAGAAGAAGGCTAGACTAGATGACTTGCAGAGGTCTTTTTTAACCAATACAATTATGTAAAACCAGATGTTTTACTGTTATGTAGGAAGACCTACATTATAATACCTCTAAAAAGCTCTTTGATTACTGATGTTGAGCTATGTGTATTAAAATATCATAACCATCAGAAAATATAATTTAAACACTTATTAGAATTCATACATAGAGTAGAAGCGTTAATTTTTGATACTTGTCCAAGAAATGTTTTCCCCACTAGTTAGTAACTGTATTTTCAAAAAGTAAATGAAATAAAGCATTTATGGCAATGTTCTTCTGAAATCTTTTTAGCAGGGCTTCAAGAACATTTTGTAATGCCACTTTGAGGCTTGGTTCCTGCTCAAGGCTTGATTGTGTGATAAATGACAGCTTGACAGAGATGCATAGCTACTAGTGAATTTGAAAGCTCCATTTAGTTCTCATTATATACTGGGTGCGTCACTTTGGTTTTATTGGACTTTTCAGGAAAGGGCTACACCATCATTCTTTAATTCCAAATAGAAATGGAAAGCCATAAATCTCTATATGGAATGACAGCTTAAAAAAGGTGTTCACTTCTTCAATTCACTTGGCAAGCACACATTTCCAAGTTGAAAAAGTAAGAGAAGCAGCAGGTCAAACCACTAGCAGTTTGGATGATTTTTCATCCTGGAGAGATAGACAGGGAGGTTTTAATCCCTAATGAAATACTTTAGCACACTTGTGCGGCTTTATTACTGTAAGTTTGTACAGGTAACCTCAATAGGAAAAAACTTCTTTAAGCACATATAATTCAATGTTGAAAGAAGTAAAGCCTATTCCTTTCACAGCTGGTACATAATATGAAATGCAAATCCAACAACAACAAAAAAATGCCACTGTACCTCTGACCTAAGCCCATTGGCTGTAATTTGGGGGCTTGAAAGGTTATTTCAATCAGAGTAAGAAAATTGCAGACGTCAGTCAAAGATAAAATTTCACGTAACATTATTTATTTAAATAAAATATACAAAGTGCTTTTCCCCAAACACAGCATGACTAGAGGCAAGCAGCTCTACAGCTCTTCATTGTCCACCTCTGCATCTCAAACTATTACTTACCCACAAAGCCCCACCTCTTTGTGTCCTTCTGGCCCATTTGCAGATTTCTGTGTCCACTGTCTGCATATCCCCCATTTTCAGCTGACAAGCTAATCTCTCCCTAACAGAGACAAAGTTGTATTGCCCTGCATGACAGTCCCTCAGAGATCTTTCTTCCCTACTGCTACCACCAGATGCTTTCCTGGCATAAAGCAGCTTCATTATTTGGGTTTTTTTAAGCCTTTAATGAACATACTGGCATACTGGAAGAGGCTGCCCAAGGTAATATCTAAGTCACCATCCCTGGAGGTATTTCAGAGCAGATGTGGAGATGTGACACTTAGGGACATGGTTTAGGCGTGGGCTTGGCAGTGCTGAATTAATATATGCACACAATGATTGCATAGGTCTTTTTCAACCTAAACAATTTTATGATTCTATGTAATTTTCTCTTACAAATCAGAGTACCTATCATCATCTATTTCTATTACTACTATTGCCCTTTAATTTTGATCAACTTTCTGATAATACCTTTTTTTGATCTCCTGATATTAGACCCTTTTTATTGTAAATAATCATTTACTTTGTATTATGTCTTAGATTTAAGAACTTTTCTGAATAAAAATATAAGCGTGAGTGTCCAAAGTTGGAAACTTGGTTTTATAGATGTGGCAAAACAATCTCAGAAATGATTTTTTTTTTTTTGGTTGTGAAAAATCCTCAGTTAACTAAATAGACTTCAGCAGCACAGCTTTGTTAATACAATACTTGCACATCCAAGTAAATAAATAAAATTAATTATAAGATTTTGATTTCTATTCTTCAGTTCCTTTAAGCAGTTTGGTTAGCACTAGAGAGCAGGGGGAGCTAACAGGTAGTTATTAACTAAGAACAATCTCCTAACTTTAAGACGTATTTAGAGTAGTGATTGATTTTGTTTGGAAGTAGCATAGGAGGAAAGAAAAAAACCCTCATCCTTTAATCACTTACTGAGGATAAAATAAAGAAGGTGGTTCTTCCTCCACCCTCAGACCAAGACTAAAGGGACCACTGAACCCTACATTTGACATTTGTCATCTGTTTCTTCTAGAATGGCTGGAAACCATCGCATTAATTATTAATCCAATCATCTTATTTAAATTGCTCAAAGTCAAGCTAGTTAATGGCATGAAGCAGTTTATGTCAACTGGAAATTGATAAATATTTTGAGGGATCCGGCAATCTCTGTGAATTTCATAATCCATAAACCCACTGAACCATGTCTAGGAAAATTCAAAAATGCTAGACCATGGAGACTCATGTAAATATCTCATTTAAAAATGTAGCTTCTATACATTGAATTAAAAATATATATATAATTTATTTTGATTTTTCTTTTAGAACCACTAGGAAAATAAAACTTATCAAAAGAGGAAAGTCAAATGATATTTCAATCAAAAAAGAAGCCTAAAATATCTTCTTATTTAGTCTTGACAGACCTAAAACTGGCCTTGAAATGAAAGAAGCATCATATAATTCCTTCCATTTCTCTCTATTCTCATAATGGTTCCATTGTTTTAAGTTATCTATACCATCAAGTCATAGAATCACAGAATCATAGAATGACCTGAGTTGGAAAGTAACCTTAAAAATCATCTAGTTCCGACTCCCTTGCCATGGGCAGAGACAGCTTCCACTAGATTCAATGTCCCATCCAGCCTGGCTTTGAACACTTCCAGAGATGAGGCATCCACAGCTTCTCTGGGCCACCTGTTCCAGTACCTCTCCACCCCCACCCAGTAAAGAATTTCTTCCATATATCTAACATAAATTTCCTTTCTTTCAGTTTGAACCCTTCACTCCATATCCTGTCACTACAGGTCCTGATGGAGTCCCTCTCCAGCTTCCTTGTTTGCTCCTTTTAGATGCTGGAAGGCAGCTATGAGGTCTCCATGCAATTTTCTGTTTTCCTGACTGATTTTTCGTTTTAGTGGAAATCAGACTTAGGGCTTAGTTTAGTTGATTAATTTGTTTGCCACACTCAAATCTGACTGCTACTTGTAAATACATTGTAAAGTTATTGGGTGGAACTAACCTTTAAATCCCTTCCTTTATTTACTGCAAACCTAAAAATTGAGAGCTAGATAATATAATTCTGGTTTTCTCCCCTACATTAGCTTTATATATTGAAGAGGAGGAAGACAAGGTGATAGCTGAAAGCAAGAGAAAATTAGGCAGCACAAGTTCTGCTCAAAGAACAGTACCTTCCTATGCTAAAGCTGCAAGAATGCAAATAATTGATTTTTCAAGAAAGTGAAAAAGTAGGTCTGGAAACACCAAGGTGGAAACCAGGGGGAGACCTTTTACCAAGTTGCTTTGGCACAGTAACTTCAAGGGCTCTGTTTCATAACATCATTTTGACAAATTCTTCCAACAACTGCCGCCAGAAGTCTCAAGATTGCTGTCCAATATACTTTTTGAACTTAGAAATAATAACTAAACTAGGCCCATTTACTACCTAAGGATGACACCCAGAGAACTGACAGTTAATTTTTGATGGATTATGATATTCAGGAGCCTTTTGGACTCTGAACCTCTGACATGCACCTTTTTTTTTTTAATTGTAGAAGTGTAAATGATTTGTTAGGAATTTTCATGGAATTTTCCTCAAACAATTATTGACAGGCAATATCACATTATTAATATCAGTGTTCTCCCAGAAAAGCACCCAAGAGAGAAGAAAATATCTGCTCACCATTTTCTTTTATTGTTGACCTTGTATGGAGGCAATAGTAAAGCTTTCTTCCAAGACATTTATTTCTGCTTCCTCAAGATTATTAGTCTTTCCCAGTCCATGATTTATAGTCCTTAAAAATAGCTGCCAATATACCGACTCCCTCAACACACTCCTCTAGGATTAAAGCCTTCACAGAAAAGTAAAAGACAAAAATCCACCCACTGAAAAACAACCCTCCATTCCTTAATTTCACCAGGCATTTGACTCTTTTTCATCCTAAAAGACATATAGCAAGGCATATTTGAAATGAAACAAATCCCACAGAATTCATCGAGGAGCTCCTACTCCTCAGTGAGGCAGCCTGGCAATCTAGACTGGAAAAAATCGCTGTTAGCTATTGAATTCTATACACCAAAGAAAGACCAGTAGAGGCTGGTGTTTTCTCTGTCTTGATGGATTAACTCTTCCTTCACCAGAAAGGTAAAGCTAGACCTAGAGCTGAAGAGCTGAAGACCTAGAGGTAAAGGTTGCTTTTTCAGAGATTTCTAAGATTCCTTCAACTGCATCTTCCTTGAATTCATGCAGAATGTAGATCTAATCCCATAAAGATGGAATCTTCTTAATCCTTGATTTTTGTCTACATATGCATGTCTAGTGATCGAAAGTATGCCAGTCTAGTGCCAATACTATGTTTTGACTTTGCCTAGTTATGCTGCTTTTCAGGGGGAAAATGCGTTATCAAGCATTACTCCCTTCCCCTGAGAAGGCAAATTCAACCACAGGCCAAGGTAAATATAGATTTCAATGTTCATACACAAACAGTTTTCCTCTGCACCTGAGACAGAATCCACTGTGATAAAATTGGTTGTGACAGTCTAATTTTGTAATCCTAATATGCTTGTTTATATCTTGTTTGTGTGAAATATTTCACTAAGCCCACTATTGATTTACTTACTATTACATTCTAACTGTATCACTTCTCATATGTTTTTGCCCAAATATTTAAGAGTCTGATGGCAGAAGACAACTAAGTATTACACAGATATCAAAAGTCTCCTTTCTGTGAAAATATCATGAAGGGATCAAAGATTTTATTTGGTTTTATTGAACTTTCCTTTCAGAAATTGAAAACTATTTCCTGTTGTTTGAAATCAGTGAATGGACATCAATTCAAAACCTATTTTAGTCCATATTAGAACACACTCCAAGAGAACAAGTGCCATTAGTTTCCATCATAGAATAATAGCATCATTAGTGTGGGAAAAGACCTCCAAGATCATTGAGTTCAACCTCTGAATGAACAACACCTTGTCAATCAAACCACAGCACTGAGTGCTGTAGCCCTGTTTTTTCAGCCTGAGATGTTTTGATTTCTAAAACTCAGTTCTCATGGAATCTTCTGTAAACAACTGGAGATGTTTTTGCTAACTCTTTGTTTTCATTCCTCTTTGGAGGTGGAGACCATTTGATGTCTCTCTGTGTTGGCCAATGTGATTGAACGGGTGTTACTTCTAACACCAATCAGTTTAGTTCTAGTGACCTGGTATATAAAGAGGTCAAATTTTTAATAAAATCAGTTTCAGCCTTCTGACAAACTCTGGAGTCATGTGGGCTGACTTTTTGTCCAACAGTGACAGAGCGCCACACTCAGTCATTTCTTGGACACCTCCAGGGATAGTGACTACACCACTTCCCTGGGCAGCCCATTCCAATGCTTGACAATCTGTTCAGTAAAGAAAGTTTTCCTAGTGCAACTAGGGACTGTGCCCTCTTTTCCTATCACTGGCTGCCAGTGAGAAGATACGGACCTTCACCCAACTACAATCTCCTTTCAGGTAATTGCAGAGAGAGATAAAGTCACCCTTGAGCCCCTTTTTCTTCAGGCCAAACACCTCCAGTTCCTTCAGCCACTCCTCATATGATACCCACTAGACACCTCACCAGATCTGTTGCCCTTCTCTGGACACACTTCAGCCCTTCAAAGATTTTCTCCAAGTGAGGGGCCCAAGACTGGACACAGCATTCGAGGTGTGCCCTCATCAGAACCAAGTACAGGGGAGCAAACACTTCCTGGGCCCATGCATACACGTTTAAAAATAACATTTTACAATTACTTATTTGAATTTTCTTTTTGTTAAAAAATTATTTCCTAGTCTGCGAATAAACTAGAAGTATAAATAAGGTGATAAAACAAGTGTAAAAATAAATACAAATATTTAGATCCCCATTCAACAGTTACACGCATGCAAATATCAGGAGGTCCTTTTGAAAATGATTGGGAAGAGGTTGGTTACAACAAACTGATTGACCAAAGAACTTCTGGTAATTGCAAACTTTATTCTTCCTCTTGTCATAGTGAGTTACAATTATGTGTAATTTATGGGAGCAGGTGATCATAGTAGGAGTCACAACAGCTGACAAGCTAAATATGAATGCGATTGAGAAAAAACTAAATTCAGACCCAGATCCTTTTTCTAACACTGAAAGCTTTTTCCTACTCTGTATAATGGACAAACAAGTTTTCATGTTATGATTCTGAGAGTTGCTTCCCATAATTTAGGTAACAAAAGAAGGTTTGCTTTAGGAAACTATCAAAAATTAAACCCACAAAAAGTAAACCCCAAACAGCCACATCTTGCAAGGTCCAGATGCACTTCCTTTTGAAGCTATCATCATTTCCAACCTTTTAAACCAGGGGCAGACTGCCCCAGGATCCTCCACTATGGAACAGAAAGAGTCAGGTCCAGACTGAAGCTCTGTTCACTTAACCTCTGAATCACCCTTGGCAAAAGCCTCTCTCTCACTCTCTCTACCACTGTGTAAACAAGTTACAGGGGCTGTGCTCCCACCTTAGGCATCTCATGCTGCCAGCACAAGACAAAGAAGCTTGAGTGCTTTTGTTCAGCCTCTTTTCACTCTTCTTTTGTACATGTGGATGAACCACACATATAATTTGGAAGATTTAAATCACAAAAATATAGTACCAAACCACAGTTGTCATGCTCCACAATTCACAACGTGGTAATTATCAGATTGGTCTCAATACAGGGCTTTACTGCATCAAATCCTCTGCCAAGGGAAGAGTAAATCTATTTAGAATTCCTATATTATTATTCAATTCAGTACTTTGTTGCATCTATGAGAAACAGGAAGTGTCTTTAGAGCACATTTGTGTTAATTCAAGTTCTGCAACATTTTGGGGTTTTTTGATTGGTTTTGGTGGGGTTGTTTGTTTCGGGGTTTTGTTATTGTTTGTTAGATTGCTTGTGCTGTCATAAATAGTTTAAAATCCATTTGGGGGCCAGAAACCTATGCAGTAATTAGGGGCTTGGATATTACTATGTGAAAAACACAACACTGAAGTTGAAGCTTCAAGTCCAAAACACTGAGTCAAACCTTGCGCTAGTGTTATTCACTGTTTTCTACAGAAAGTTCCTGTTAAGAGTAAGACTGAATGTTCTTATGTAATTTGTATAATTTTCCTCTAAAGGCATTCAAAATTTGTTTCTCCAAACTTATCAACTAACAGCAAGTCTCCCTCTGATGTTATCATATAAAATATTCCAAGGATTTTATCCCTGCATCCCAAGCAAAAGTTCATCCTTGGTAACACATAGAGGAAGATGTTATTTGCTGTGGTTGTGTTAGAGAAAATTAAAGCTGTGACACATAGAAGGAAGATTCATTTTTTGGTTTAATTTATTTACACACAAATTAAGGTTCCTACACTTCCTGGGAATGTGTCATGGAATAGAGGATAAGAGTCCTGAAACATGCGTGCGATGGTCTGTTCTAGAACCAAGGAAAGACAAGTGAACCCAAACTAATTCCACACATCCTCCTGTTGATTCCATTGGGAAACAGAAGTGTGCAACAAAGAGCATCTGCTAGCCCTGAGCAGCAGGCCAGCTAGAGAGAGTCTTGTCATTATTTATTTAAAACAAAACAAGAAAATGTCATTGATGCAAACTTCATTTTGGTAAAATGCTTAAGAAAGTGACAGCTTTGTATGACCTTGGTCTAATCAAACCATGCATAGAAAAGTCAGCATTGCATAAGCTTTCACAAATGTTTAACAGAAAGGATGTGAATACCAAGAAGAATGAAGAACTGTCAAGCAAGCACAAGGCAACATTTTGTAAGACTAAGGGTCTGAAAGCACTGGTGCAAATGCAGACTGAACATTTACTGTTTTCTTACTGGCAAAACTTTGAGCTTGCTTAGCATAAAAGTCTGAAAGGATCTTACAGTTCTCTGTTATTAATTAATGGATATTAAAGCATGATCTTTCCTTCCAACATAGATTGATAAAGCATACTTTAAAGAATTAACAGGTAAAACCTCTCATATTAAATTCTAAACATTTATTCCTGACTTGTGACTAGACATAGGGCATGCACTGGCACATATGCACACTTTACCTTTTTGTCTCATTGCCTCATGAGAATCCTGCCCCTTCCCAATTTGAAAGCATGCTGTGATGTCTCAGTGAGCTATGTATTTCTTCTGAAGAATGCTATATTAACATGCTCATCTTCGGGAATACTAACCAGTTGAAGTGTACTCTGTAGATTAAACAGCATGCAGATTGCTTCCACACTGGCAGAGGTTGTGGGGGACATACTGGGATACTATTATATGGACTAAATCCTTGTCTAGAGTGGGATAAAAGAACATTTTAAAAACATATGCCTGACAAATTGCAGCTATGTCAACAATAGCTAGTAAAATGCTAATGTCTAAAACAGCGGCTAAGGACCCTGAGATTTATGTTACTTTTTTGTTATGTGAATGCTATCCTTTTGTGGGAAATTTAATTAAAACACTATTTGTGGAATTATGGGGCAGCTTTTCTTTGTTTCAAGTCTTTGCTTATGATTATAGCTGTTCAGCATTTGAAGTGATGCAGAATGAATGTTAATGGTAAATTGCTGGAGTGTGATAATTGATTTCTTTATTAATAAAGAAGATTTAATACTCCACAACAAGCTTGCTCTAGCTTACCGTTAGAAATTCTGCTTTAAGAGTCATCTGCAAAGTACAGTTCTTCACCTTGAAAGGCTGTTTATTCCTCTTACTAAGCATAACTGCCTTTGTACAACTCCTCATCATATGTGGGAGGAGATATTTTGGAATTGCTAAGTGCTTTGCACTAATATTAACTGCCCTTGGAATTGTGCTCAGCACTTCTAACAGCCAGCTCTGCGGAGAATGAATCTCCTCTGCCATGAAACCTGCGGGTGATTAAAGCCCAAGGAGCCCCCCAGCAGGCTGATGAAGGAGAGCAGGAGCAGGTGTGCCTGGGTGTGGATGTGGCCGCAGTAGTGCGCCGGGTTTGGCGCGGAGCGCTAAGAGAGCGCGGCCAGGCCTGCGGAGCGCGGTGCTGCTCGCACCCAGCGCCAGCACCAGCCACGGGGCCCTGCGGGGCTACAGCCCACAGAGATGCACAGGCTCTGTCCTACCCTGCTCTGAGAGCTCATCAAGAATGTGTATCCCACATATAGAAAAGATCACACCTATGGTGTAAACATAAAAGAGGTAACGAGCACCTGCAGAAAAAGCACAGTCGCAACCTCCCAAGGAAAGAGAGGGTTTGTTCCAGCACTACCTCTCAGTCTGCAGAACAGCAGACCTGCCCCTTCACAGGATTGTGCACAGCGTCCTACCTTCACTGGAAAAACCAACTGTTTTCTGATTTACCTTTCATCACATTTTGCCTCTGCAGACTCAGCAATTGCATGTAAAGTATCTCCTTTTTTATGTCTTATAGCAATACATTAGAAATGTAAAGAGTTCTGTTCATGTGTGTGTGTCAAAAGGGCAAATTAGTCAGTACTGAAGAGAAAATCTGGGGAAAACATTCTTTCCTTTTATTCCAGCATAAGGAGTTTTCACACTTTGTGCAGTACCAGGACTAAAAATATGCCAATAGAAAAAAAAATAGAAAAAAGGTTCCATGCCTTTCAATCAAAAAGGGGGGGGGGGGGGGAGGGGGAGATAGTATTTGAAATTTGCATATTTTCAGATTCCACCAAAGCAACCTTCTTGTTTAAATCTGTACTTCCAAGATGTTATTGATGTGAACCAAGCTTTCATTTTGAGAGATGCTATCACTGCCCCAGATGTGCACACACTCCAAGGCTGTTTGTTTAAATCACATCCAGCTAACAAGAGGTGATATGAGACTAATCTGGGAAGTGTGTGAAAATTGCCTGAAGGCAATTATGAATGCTATTTAAGCAATAGTTTTTCTAGAATACACTGAAGGACTTCCATAAGGATGCCACAGAGCTACTCCAGAGGCATATGTAGGATGCCAAAATGTTTTTAATATGTGTTACAATATGAAATATTTATTCCCTGCTTACTACTTGTGTGAGAATTATTAAATCTCATTTTAGAATTACTAATGACTCATGTCTAACAGACACAAAAATGTTAAGAACAAAGCTCCAGCTGCTGCAATTCCACACATTCTGAATAAATGGAGCCTCAAGTGCCATCTAGCGTCGACCTGACTCCACAGTTCTAGTGTGAGTCACTCCTCTCATGTTACTTGGCTCCTTAGCCTGTCTAATAAAAGAGATGCATCGCTGTTTTCAGTTTCTACAGACACATAAAAATATACTTAGCATTCAAAAAACCTTAATTAACCTCAAATTCGATTATCATTAGGACAGAAATTTCAGAAAAACATTGCTTTTAATTAGATGTTCAACTCAGGAAGAGAAAATGTCTTTAACACCCATCTATGTTTTTTGTTGGTCAGGGAGAGGAGTTTATAGCACAGGCAGGCACCTTAATTTATTTTAATTAAACCCCTAGGATTAATACAATACTGGAGAGTCTCAATTCTTGTGAGTCTCTGTTCTAGGTACTCAAATGTCCAGCATTCTATGTGAAAGCAGTAGCACTCATTCAAGTCTTTTTCTCTTACCATGAGGAATTTTTTCTCTTAATATCTCTTTATAGTGTTTTAAATGTCACTAAAATTGTTCCACGAGGTCAAAGACATACTAAGGCAAGTTTAGCCGCCAGTAAAATTAAGGAA